>JAZKJV010009666.1:0-332455 GCA_037367405.1 Ottelia alismoides | reverse complement strand
CTGGCCATGATAGCGGGTAGGGTTAGTATAATGCTTAAGAAATTGTGATGTATTTCTAATTATTACAATCTGAAATAATATGTATTTGAGAAAATACCATAATTCAAGTAACAATTAAGAATGTTTGTTGGATATTAATTGGATCATTAATTTATTATGATTAGATTAATTGGAATCCAATTAAAATTAAAACACTCTAGTATGAATAGAGTTGTTATTTCCCTTGGAAGAATTGATCATAATGAATGTGATTCATAATGATTAATTAGAATTTGAACGTGATATGGAGGATCACATAAGTGACATCCATGGTCTCCCATCAAGGCGGAGGGTTCCATCGCCAGGGATTGTATGTAGGAGATGCCTGTCCGAAGTGACAGCTCTTATGCAAACACATCTGGATCGGGCTTTTTGCTTCTCGAAAGAGTAAGGCCGTATATGTAGTGACCCTAATATCGGATCCTCATATTATTGGGGCGATATTGGATTGTGTATAGCGTGTTCTATTCCTGTTGACGGTTAGTTCAATTAGTGACGGGTCAACATCACCTTTGGAGTGGTGGGCCCGGGTGTTAAAGACCGAATTGGGAAATGCAAGTTGGAATTGCAAGGCGGAATGTGTTCCCGCTTCTTTTTATCGGAGTTACAGATTCTCATATTATTGGGATGTGACAAAGATAAGGAAGGAGATCCCATATCTTATTGAGATATAATGGTAAGTATATCTCTTACATTGAAAGTGATTAAGAGAATGAATTTTCAGCGTTGACAAGGCAAGACAACTTTGATGTAAAAATTCCTAAATCAAAGTAAAATATACATATATATATAAATATATACACTTATGCAAATTTCTTATTTCAGATAATCCTTCATTAAACCCACTCAATACTATACTCAATAATAACCAGTATGATATCATGGATTGGACCCATGATCCAGATATTGTACTTGCAATTGGACACATAATGTATGTGGTTGCAATGTGCAAGTTTCCTCATAATAATGAGGAATTACAATTAAATAGATAATAGGACTACAACCCTAGGGTTTGTATGTCTCTATAGTCTTGATCTATCATCGAATGTACTTTGGATGTGACATGTCGACGATGATCCTAATTGTCAAATAGTCCTTATAAAATTTAAGATGTTTAAGGCATGCATATGTGCTCTTGGCATTTTATCATGAATGACATGGTTTTCTGCATCATGCAGAATGGTGGCTCTATAAGAGATGATGTATTCAAAATGTTTGAATACCCTATCTGAACCAATGTTTTAAGAGTCTAGATGGATGTAGACATGATGAGTATCATCATTCTACTGTCTATACTCTAGTCATTCATGAAGCTTCATAATATTCGCATTGCATGAATTGAATGAAGCATGTATAAATGTTGAAATGTTCTTACATTGAATTCCTTTGAATTCAACATAAGAGATCCTTTATCATGAGCAATGATTGTCTATAGATGAAGGGGGCGCAGTGGAAGCATGGGTATGACCCATGTGGGAAGGAAAGTCAAAAGAGTTGTCTTTATTTCTATGACTTCCATATGACATCCAAAGAGTTGGATGAATGTCAATACTACAATAAGATGATGTGTTGATAGTATGACTATCAAGTCTATCTAGAATCCTTAGAGATGGACTTGAATAGTGCATCAGAATAATCTACATATAATCATTGAAATTGACGTTCTTATTTGATAAAATAAAGTCTAATAATTGTATCCCAATCTTCTAACAACACTTCAATGGGTTGCATATGTTTTATAAGACTGAAAAAATTGATCTTAAGGTTTATAGTCATCCACATGGATATTGATGCAGTTGTTGCAGCAATATCAATTGGATTGATAGACTTCTCAATTTCAGTGGGAGAGCCTTAGTCTTAGAGAATGTCTCTATGACCTGGATATTAGAATACTCTCACAATTTATTTCTAAATGTTAGAAATAAAACATGAATTATGGAATAAACCTATCATAAAGAGTTATGATGGATGTATTTTAGATAGTAATCTAACATCTAGTGGGCTCTACTTAATTAGAAAATTAATGAATGGTTCACTAACATTTCTAACACTGAAAATTAAAAACCTTAAAAGATCAATAGGAGGATAAAGATCATTTGACAATGATCTGGCATCAAGCTTTGGACGTTTGCCTGTTGATTTGATCAATAGACAAGTATGAATGAAACTTTAGAATGTCTAAAATTTCAAAAACTTACATACTTATGAATATTGTATTTAAAAGTAAAATATGTCCAATACACCCTTCCTTAGGAAAGGTGTAAGATGTCAAGGTATTCAGGATCTCATACATATTGATGTCTGCGGATCATCTATATCATAGTAAACATTATGGATATGTGATATCTATTGATGATTATGTATGATATGAGATTTCTTCTCTTCACCTAAGAAACCTTTGAAATGTTCAAAGATTTCATTATTTTGGTTTAGAACCAAAGTTTGAAGGAAGATAAAATGAATTTGATCTAATCTAGATAGCAACCTATCAGATAAATTCAAAGAATACCTTATGGAGATATGAATATCATTTCTATCTCAATCCTCCTAACACACCTTAACTCAATAGAGTTATAGGGAGATACAATTGGATCATGTGTGACATGATCATATCAATGATGAATTTTAGCGTAATTATCCTTTAGTTTCCAAGTATATATGTGTAGTAGAGACTACAATGTATATCCTTAATTAGGTTCCATGCAAGTTAGCTGGAATCTAGCACTAGTGAGTGCTACTTCATTAGGGAAATAAAGGACGGTATTGGATACCTACTTTATGACCTTGGGATTCTTAAAAGATCTCATCTCTAAGAATATGATTCTTAAAGGATGACACTCTTGAGAATCAAGATGAAAATGAAGGAAGTCATTTAATCTTGAGATGATAATGAGGCTCCTGAAATCGGAAACTAAAAGGATAATTAAAGATGAAACATTGATACCTCTTCAAATGAGTTTGTGGATGTATTCCATATGTCAGTTGAGTCTGACAATGATCGGATTTCATGTGATGAAACTCCTGAGGATCATAACATGAAAAGATGAATTTTAGCAATAAAGCTCTAAAGTAGAATTCATATACAAATGTTGTATATGGACCCTCGAGGATCCACCTATAAGGGTAAGTCTTGTTAAGGTGCAAAATGGATCTTCAAGAGAAGAGGGAACCTGATGAGAAGGTATAGACATTCAAAGCACGATTCGTAGCCATGAGATACACACCGGAAGAGAAGACATTGCTTGCGATGAGACTTTCTCTTCGGTGACCATGCTTAAAACCATCAAAATATTGCTAACTATAGATACACAATTTGACTTTGACATCTTCTAGATGGAAGTCAAGATTGTATTCCTCTATGAATACCTTTGAGGATATTCACATGAAGTAGCCCTAGGGATTCATGGTTGAGGAAAAGCAAGATGTGCAAGCTAAAGAAATCCATCTATGGACTCAAATAAGCTTTTTGTAGCTGGAACATAAGATTTGATGAAATTATAAATGTTATGATTTCAGATAGAATCTTGATGAACCATATGAAGGTTAGTGGGAGTACCATTTATTTTCATCATGCTAAATGTAGATAATATCCTAACCATTTAGAATGATATAAGGATGATAATAAGTGTTTTATAATCTGGTTGTTCCATAAATTGAGATATGATCTCAAGGATACCTCTTGGATCTTAGTTCTGAAGGTGTTCAGAAGCAAAGAGAAGAGGCTATTGGGACCGTCACATTTGTAGTACACCTTGGACATGTTCCATTTTTTTGGAAAATTTCAAGGAAGGCTTTCCTCCCTTAAGATATGGTACTGGCTTATCTAAAGGGATAGCACCTCAAAGGGTTGAGGAAGTGAATGCTAAAACCGGTTGCCCTTATGCATCAGTTACGAGAAGCCGAGTGTATGATAGATGTGTACAAAAGCCACATATCTGCCATGTAGTGGGTGTAGTAAACTGTTACTAATCCTACTATGGAGATAAAACACTTGATTGCAGTAATAACTATATCTTCAAATATGACAAGACTTTCAAGATAGTGATCTCTAAGTCTTATCTTCAAGAAATTAAGACTATATAGATAGTGATCTAAAAGGTCTTAACTTTGGATACCTTTGGAGATAGAGATCTAAAGGAATAAGGGTATTCTGATAAGGATTATGGAAATACTGGTTATGATAATTATTAAGCTATAGTGTCAAGGATACTATAACTAACAGGATTGAGTATTGGTTGCATAAGATGCAACATTCACATTAGACGCAAGCACGGTTGCTGGGGATATGCAAGTATCGTAAAAGGACTTGACGTAGTCTCGCAGGAACAGAGTGACTGATCAGCTTACCTAACTATTTTCTAAATAGCCTATGATTGTCACATGAGTGTAGGTTTAAATGATTAGCCCATTAATGACTCTTTAGACCAGTGGGAGATTGTTGGACATACGAGCCCACGACGAGCCATTATGTAATAAATGTTATTGCAAATATCATTCCCTGATCTGAAATGAAGAATAAATAATTTGCATAATAGGTCCCTTAGTACAATTAGGGTTATGTACCATGGCCATCTTAATAATCATATAGTTGTTGATTCAACTATTGAATCATAGAGGCTGGTGCTTGGATGAATATCTAAAGTGTTAGATTGAGGACTCATCAAGCACCGTAAAATGATTGTTAAGACATGATCTCCAGCCTGAGTAGGAGATGGCAATCCTCAAGTTAGGATGATATCTGGCTGACCTCTTGATGCAGGTCCTCTACATAGGAATAGAGATTCGGAGGTGTCAGATTAGTTAGGTCAAAGAGTTGACTTAACGAGATAGAGATAACCAAAGTCCTATATCATATGTTGTCATGATATAGGCACACATCCTTTGACCGGAGATAGATGTGTTACTATATGTCTGAGTATGTACATTTGGTAGACCAATAGGTTGATGACCTAATCAAGGTCTATAAACCGACGCGCTGGTGTGCATGTAAGGGCATATGAGTAATACGATCTCTCAAAGGGATCATACATGTTCATTACTGAACCAGAAGACATGAGCTCACTCTTGAGATATTGGGAAGAATCAAATTCAGTGCAAGGTCATCTCGCTTTGGAAGCTTGACTGAAATTGTAGGTTTTATATATACTTTTGGAAAGTATATGATCAAGACCTCGGTATGATATATGCTTTTGGAAAGTATATGATCGATACCTACTCCCAATGATCGAATGAGAAACTTATTGATAAAAACCCTGAGGTAGACAGTGTACAATTGATCTAATACTTCAGTTTTATTCTGAGTCTTCCAGTATGCAGGATGTACATGTATTGGGAATACATGAGGGTGATGTTATCATAAACGATTGTATAACCATGATGCTTCCATTCCTAGGGAGTGATGAAACAAGTTTGGATTTTTAGCGATTCCTCTCAGTAGAGAAGTAATCTGATCTTAGTCCAAATGATGGACATTGACATGAATGTGATTCAGATGCAATGAGAAGATTAGATTTGCGATCTTGATTTAATCAAGCATCTATGGGAGGCCCGCGATCTGGATTTGAGATATGATCTCAATATCCAAGTCACTGTACGTGGAACAATACAATCGCCATGTCCTTATCTCCAAGTATTCGCGGAGAAAGCGCATTATCCTTGAAAGAGTTCAGGATAATTTCATTGTTGATATAAGTATCCGAACATTAAGAAAATGGATGATTAAATGTGGTTTAATTATCATGATTAATATGAATTCGATTCATATTATAAAGAGAGTTATCTTAGATAATTAAATGAAATTTGATTATCAAAGATGTGAATAATGTGAATGTGATTCATATTATTAGGACACATGAGAATAATAGATCCAAGATGATTAAATATGATTTAATTATCATGGATATGACTAATGTGGATAGAAATATCCATATTAATCATATATATTATAAATGTGCTTTATAATATATAAGAGTGAGCTATTTGTAACTTACATTTGTTAATTAAATGTTGATGTGGATTCACATTGGACAATTAATTGAAAATGTAATTTACATTTTATTTTGGGTTGTGAATGTGATTCACAATTTTCCAATGGAAAGATTGCAATATTCATAAAATAATTCTGAATTATTGTTGTTGAATTATTTACAATAAGTGTTGTTGTAAAATCATGGAGATTTTTCAAGTAATAATGCAATCTCACAAGATTATATGAGATTTCCAAGATCGCATAAGATTTCCAAGATTGCATGAAATCTCCATCCAAATATCTCCATGTATGCAAGATTGATTTAATTTGGGATTAAATTATATTGATTCATCAATGTCTATATTTAATCTAAATTAAATTAATTGTTGTTGGTTTTTTATCAACAAAATCTTGGCCATTAAAAGAAACACAAATCAATGAGAGCCATTGGATTTGTGTTATCCCAAAATATTATAAATAGTAGGGCACCCCTTTCTCTTCTTGGTTACAACAACACAAGAGAGATAACAACTCTCTCTATCTCTTTCTCTCTACACGCCTACTCTCTCTATCTCTCTCATGTGGATGTCCACCATGGATGCCCTAGAGAGATTCTCCATCACCGTAGCATCGTTGTTATGCTGCCCGATGGTTTGCTCGTGGATCTCCGTCTACTTCGGTGTGCCTTGCTCGTAAAGAAGATGACGTATCTTGTTTGTCGAGATCAGGAGATCCGTGGCTTGGATCATCAACATGGATTGCGAGGAGCACGTGTTTCATCTACACGCTCGCAAGCGTCTCCTCCGTCGGATCGGACTTGAGACAGGAGGTCTCTTCATTTAGAGACTCGATCACAACCATGCTTCAAGAGGTAATCCTATTACTTGTTTGTGGTCTAGACGAAACGATCCGAGAAGTGTTCTTGGATCATGTCATTTCATCACATGAAAATTATTGATTTCCACTGCATCGTGCAACTAGTGTGACTAGTCGCTCCCGATAGCAGACAATGCGATCCTCACGCTTCCGTGATGCGCTTGAGGATCTAACCATATCCTTCATCTTCGTATGTCAAATCTAGCTCTACATCAAGATTCTCATAGCTGACGATGTGTCGAGGGTCGTGCACATACTTCCTCAGGTTGGATGCATGGAAGACATCATGTATGGCTAAAAGGTGTGGAGGAAGGGATACTCTGTAGGCCACCTTCCCTACACGAGCAATGATCTCAAATGGTCCAACGTATCATGGCACCAACTTGCCACAAACACCGAATCACTGTACACCATTCATGAGAGATACTCGTAGGAACACATAATCTCCCATCTATATTTACATGAATTTCTTCAGTATGTATGATTAAATGAATCATATTTTGAAAATGAATTTAGAGAAGTGGATCGGATTACCTGAAACTCCAAGTCTCTTTTTTGACGATCTGCATAGATCTTCTTGTGGCTCTGTGTCATCAGAAGCTTCCGCCTTACAAGATCAACAACTCTTGTAGTCTCCTCCAAGAGATCTACGGAGAAAAAAGTATGGTCACTTACCTCACGCCAACTGAGAGACATGAGGCATCTCCACCTATATAAGGCTTCAAATGGTGCAATGTCGATAATGGAATAATGGTTGTTGTTGTTGTATGTGAACTCTACCAATGACAGGTGGTCCTTCTGAGACCCTTTCCACTCCAAAGTGCATGCACTAACAAACCCTTAAACGTTTGAATGGTGCACTCTCTCTATCTATCGATCTACGAATGGCATATAGAACTCATCTTCAGCTTTGTATCTAGTACTGACATAAACTGGTGCAAGTAGTGAGATGTAAACGTCGAGTCTCTGTCAGACACTACCTCGCGTGGTATACCATGAAGTCTAACGATATTCTGCACATATAATATGGCCAATCTAGATGGAGTGCAGGTCATGTTGACAGGTATGAAATGGGTTGACTTGGTCAACATGTCAACAAATGACCCAAATAGCATCGTGGCTACCTGGTGTCCTCGATAATCTAGTGATAAAATCCATAGAGATACTTTTCCACTTCCACTTGGGAATGGGGAGAAACTGCAAAAACCCTTGGGGTCTCCTATGCTCTGCCTTGACATATGACAGGTCATGCATATGCTAACATGATGTATCACATCGTGCTTCATTCAGTCCCTCCATAAATGGGAGTGTAGATCACGATACATCTTTGTGCTGTTTGGATGAATTGATAATTGTGAATTGTATGCATCATCAAGAACATCTCTACGTAACTGCTCATCGTTGGACACAATGACACGACCAACCTTCCACAAAATAGAATCTCTCACTAAAAAATCATCACATTCGTCTTGACAACATGCATGTATCTATTTCGAATCCAAGGACGATTTCTGGCCTTCTACTATGCGATCCCAAAAACTACTGAATCGTGGAGGTACAGTAGAAGATATGGATGCACTCTCCCGAGGATGCCAATCAGTCAAAGCTGCGAGCATATCCCTTGTGTATCGCTAGTTTGTCATACCCTCTGCATGAGCTCTCCTGCTAAGTGCATCGGCGACCATGTTTACCTTACCGGGGTGGCAAGAGATCGTGTAGTCGTAATCCTTCAACAGCTCAAGCCACCTACGTTGTCTTATGTTCAACTTTTCTAGTCGAAATTACATTTCAAGATCTTATGATCTGTAAAAATCTTGAAATTCACCCCATAGAGATAGTTATGCCAGATCTTCAAGGTGAAGACAATTGTCACCAACTCCAAGTCATGGGCGGAGTAATTCCGCTCATGCAGTCTCAACTGACGTGATGCATAAGTAATTATGTGTCCTTGCTAAATCAGCATCATTCCTAGACCTTCTTCTGAGGCATCTGTATAGACTATATAATCCTGAGTGCCCAAAGGAAGTGTAAGAATGGGCATCATTGTCAATTGTTCCTTTAATGTCCTGATGACCTGCTCACATGAATCATCCCAGATAAAAAGGAATTCCCTTCTATGTCAACTATGTCAGAGGAAGAACAACTCGTGAAAACTCATTGACGAAGCGTCTGTAATAGCCCACTAATCCAAGGAAGCTCCGAATCGTGACTATATTGGGTTGCTCATAGGATGTGACTACCTAAATCCTCGTAGGATCAATTATGACACCTTCTCTAGAAATGACATGCCCAAGAAATGAGACCTCGGATAACCAGAACTCACACTTTCTCAACGTGTCATACATCTTGTGCTCTCACAATGTGTCCAAGATTATCATCAGATCATTCGCATGATTACATTCATTATGAGAATAAAACAACACATCCTCAATGAACACCACAACAAACTTGTCCAAGTATGGACGAAAGATATTGTTCATCATGTCCATGAATGTTGTACGGGCATTGGTGAGCCCAAACAGCATCACCACAGACTCATAGTGTCCATATTGAGTCCTGAAAGCTGTCTTCGGAATATCTGACTCTCAAATTCGCAACTGATGGTAGCCAGATCGAATATCGATCTTGGAAAATACTAAAGATCCCTATAGCCGATCAAATAAGCCATCGGTGCATTGCAAAGGATAGCGGTTCTTCGTCGTTTTCTTGTTCAACTACCTGTAATCAATGCGCAATCTCATTGATCCATCCTTCTTTATGACAAAAAAACTAGAGCACTCCAAAATGAAGTTCTCAGTCTTACGAAACCTAAGTCAAGTAACTCCTGTAAATGTGCCTTCAACTCTCTCAACTCAGTTGGTGCCATTCACTATGGAACCAAGATCGGTTGTGTATTAGATAATAATGAGATCTCGAATTCAATCTTTCTCTCAAGAGGTAGCCCTTATAACTCATCAGGAAATGCATCAGGGTAATCTGATACTATTCCGATGTACCGGGTCATCGAATCATGATCATATGTCTCTCAAACAAATATTAAATATGAACTACATCTTTAATCAACAAGTCTTTGAACTCTCAACACTTAGATGTGCTCCATTTTAGAAATGATGCAAGTCCAGAATCAAGAAGACAACTATATTCCTAAAGCAATCAACAAGAGCATTATGAGCTGATAACCAATCCATGCCCAAAATTAGTCAAACTCATCGATCTGGAGTAACAAACAGTCTGTAATCATCTCGTGATCGCCAGTCAGCATTGGTAAGTCTCCATATCTCATGGATGTGGTAAGGAATCATAAAAAAATGGATGTGGTAAGGAGGATATAAGGCCGCTGCAACTCTACCTAATGAAGCCAGTGATATCAAAGCAATGAAGGAACGTGTCGCTCCAGAATAAAACCAAACATGGAAAGGTCATATCATGATTGAGACCATACTTTTCACCATAGTAGCTACTCATCATACAGGTTCTTCAGTCATTGTATGTAATTGTCCCTGCCTAGCTAATGCAGTACTTGAACCAGCCATACTCTATACCTGTCTCGGCAGCCTCATGAAGTTGAAGTTCCTGCCACGTAATCTACCAGTATGCTATGCATGTGGCTGTGACGGTTGTGGCTGCTGTCGAGGCTTACCAAAAACATGTGAGAACTAAGACCAGTAATGACTTCATTGGTTGCACAAGTAACATCAGACTGACTGAGTGGGTGGAGTGGTTGTGTTTGTTCTCCGAGTCGGTCTTGCTGAGGGTCTCTCTACACCCTACGACCCAGATGGTCAAACTAAACTAGTTCCATGTCCGGCAAGTGCTCGCCATAAGGTAGTCGTTGGTGATGAATGGGCACTATAAGAGATGTCGAACCTGAATGATTAAATCACGTGTATGATCTCTGTTGTTAGAACGGTCGGTGTATTGGTCCGAATAATCGTTGTGGTGTGGGTACCGCTCCTGATGTCCTTAAATTTCCCTGATGCATCAGTAGCCTCAGAGATGGAAGTGATATGTAGTCTGGCCGGCTTCTCCTGCACCTCTTTTCCCATACCTCTGAAGAGCTTCTCCAGTTTCTCATCTTGAAAAGTAGCGGCCGCTGGTGTGTCGTGACAACTCGGCGTAGTGAACAAAATACTCTTCAGTTGGCTTCCAACCATGTTTCAACTCTACAAATAGTCGATGATGGGACTACTTATACTTCCTAGAAAAGAAGTGGAATCTGAATTTCATCTCATAATCATCCCATGTGGGCTCACGTCCCAACTTAGAAACTATTGCCTCCCACCATTTCTTGGTGAATGCTGTCAGTGAATACTCCATAAAAGATAACCACGAGTCTCGCGTGTGCGAATCACTTGAAGTACTTTCATTACCCTCTTCAGCCACTGCTCAGTCTCATCTGATGTCCTCATGCCCTCGAACATGGGTACATTAGCTCGTTGATAGGAAGTGAAAACTAATTGATGCATGTGAATGACGGAATACTCATGTATGTCCTCATATGCAATGAATACAGGGTCATGTTCCCCATCACAATCTCCATACTCGATTCCATGTGTTAATATCTCCTCATGTGGATCATTGAACTGAGGCTGTTGAACCTCTATAGACCGGGACTGGTCATGTCGTGTTCCATCCTAAGATGGATGGTAAATGAAATCACATAGCTCCTCGAACCTCATCTCGATGCAAGTCTGTATGTCTATAATCCAAAACATGGTCCTGTTGACCTCGCATAGCAATCTGCTGCTGTTGGAGGTCGACGAAGGTGGTTAGGATGTGCTCCAAATGATCCACCATCTCCTGGCCAGTTTGGATGTCATGATTTTGCACGAGAACCAATATCATTAGTCATAAAAAATTGATGTTCGCAGATGGCATTGATTTTGCTTTTCTCTTCTTGGGATACTATATGAAGATTTATTGCAATTGGATCACATTTGTGGTTACTAAATTTTGAATGTCATATTTCCCTTTCAGACTCGTGACAAGTTGGAAGGCTGTCACTATCCAAGAACTTAATGCGTCAGGAATTGTAATATTGTGATTGTGTGTAGCGACGTACCACTGCTCTAATACAAATCTATAAGGCCTACAGATCCGAGTTATCCATTTACACAACACTCACAATATTAGATTTGCTATGGATCACACTATGTTACATAAAATTGAGGAAATTTTATCTTTTTTCGAATGACATTCATAATTTAGATACCAGAAAACTAGTAACAAGTGTCACCAATTCACATGGTATCAATTTCCACACACACACACATACATGTGACTGAAGATTCTGATAATTGTACATGTATCCCAAAATGTAACAGAAGAGATAGAAAAACATTTACATTATCTTTAACAAAAACTACAATATGTGTACCGTAGAAAGTAGATGTGGAAGCTCGGGGTCAATTGTCAATCTACTACAATACATGCGTCTAGCCTACCATACATGATAGGAACAAGAGAAATGTTAACAAATGTTGGTACAATCAAAATTTATTAAAAATAAAATAGGTCTTTTAGTGGATGCAACAAGAAGCAAGTATATAGGTTTAATAATTAAATTTTAACAAGCTACTTGCATGGAAATTGATTTCAAGTTGTTTTGTATATGAATCCCTTTTCGCACTCATCATACCTTAATTACCCATATCTAATATTTTCACATTTTGATTATATGATCCATATGTAGGTTATCATCTTTAATCACTTACAACTCATTTGATGGATTTTTGGATTGTAGATGATGAGTTGTTGATATGATCTTTTATCTTTATCTAACTTCTCAAGTCTAGTGGATAGTTTGTAGTCTTGGTATGAGTGTGACCTCACACTATGACTCTAAGACGTGAACAATACCTTAGGGTTGGGTACCTCCATATTCACGCAGTGGAGTATAATGCATCCTAACTAAGTTCCCAACACTTACACTAGTTTCTCTTAACATCCGTAGTAGTAGTTCTAAATTATGATCAAATGCTGATGATTGGTGATTGATGATGATTGGTGATTATATCTCATGATCTTTCCCTAACCAGGACCTACTAGCAGAATAGTAAAAATTCTCAAGAATAGTACCACCTCAACTATAACTAAACTTATATGTAACCAAGCTCAACTATAACCAAACTCAATTGTAACCAACCTCAACTTTAGTTATCAATGGTATTTTCATCTCCAAGACATATATGCGGAACAATAATCAAAACTGAAGTGGTAAGGAATCCTCCTAAGAGACTCTTTCGTCTCGCCCTCTAAGTAGATGTGTTGTCCAATAGAGGGCTAGGCCTACTCCAAAATTACATGTTGAGATGGGTGGGAGGGACTCTCTAAAAGAGTCACTCCAAAAACGATTTCGAACAGTATGAACAAACTAAGCTCAAAAAGCCAGAATCAAAGGGTCCACTAGCCTGTCAGCGGAATTGGTCAAAAATGCGGATCCCAAAAAGCACAAAAACTCTGCTAGCTCACATAAAAAATATACAAAGGACTGGGATACTAGACCCACGTATTTGGCGATCGCTGCCCAAACTGGACTTCCTATCTCTCGACCAGTTGAGGGTCATTGCACCCTCGTACGATCAGGTGGAAGGGTCACCCTAACGGACACTATAGTTATCAGTCATCATTGACTCCTAATATTTTAACTTGCTTGACTACTCATTTATTTCTCAATCATTTCTATGATTTATTGTACAAATCTATGTCCTTTTGTCAATAGTGATCTATCTACGGAGAGGTCTCATGAACTTTTTTCCAAAAAAAACAACACAAAAATATATACCATAGGGCACAAAGATAATTATAACAATGTTCATCCCCTTACCCCATTAACTTTTATCTTGTTGATATGAAGTGTGATAGTAGGAATAAAGATATGATAGAATAAATTTTTAAATATAAAACCATTGTGTCCACATTCATCATATTACCACAATTAGTAAGATTATCTGATTCTAGTCTACAAAGTTTTCACAAATATAGATCCCATGCAAATATCAAACATTTTATATATTACTTCTCCTAATATCTTTTAAAAATGAAGTCGGGTATTGGGTGCAAGAACATGATATTTCATCATTGTTTTAGAAAGAATGCAAGTTTAGTTTTACTTCCGAGAAGAGATCCTCTTAGAAAGATCAATCGTGCAGCTTTCCAACCTCCATGTTCTCTATTTACAGGAAGGAAATCATTCCCCTGCAGAATCATTATTAATGCACCACAAACAATTGAATGCAAAGGGTAGGAAGCAACACCTTTCTTGACAAGGCTGGAAATTTACTCTCCCAAGTGAACTCATAGTCTACAACCATCTTGAAATTTTCAATTGCGATTAAACACATAAAATTGTATAATTTCGGTTATGGCCAAGGGAAGACCATCACATAATTTCAAACATTTGGGGTCTGCATCGAGATTTCCATGGATGATGTTTCTCACAAGTAAAATTAAAAGTCTAAAAACACTCGATACATCTTGTCCCATTGGTGTTCCTTTAAAGTATTTTTACAAACTAGTACATAAATATTGCCACATTATTTGTTATTTTCTAGAAATAGTCGACATTTAAATATGGGCATCCATCTTAGTCCTATAGAATTTTTAGTCAACCCCAAATTCTTTTTATCTGCATAGCACTTGTTGTGCTAGCAAAATTCCTTGTATATCTATGTGTGAAAGTTGTACAGTTGAATTTGCTTCTGTTGATATGCATATAAAAGGATATCATGGATGTCTAAATTAGAATAACTATGGGTGAGCTGATGTTGTTCATATCTGTCTTGAAGAATGGCTTTTGATTCGAGTGAAAACCAAGCATGGATATATGAAACATTGCCATACTTCATGGCTGAGTAACACATTATACAGGAAAATGGCATCAAGCATGGGATAAAAAGGGTATAGTAATGACATGCAATGCAGCAAAGGAGGGTTTAAATGGTACCTTAATTTCCTTTAAGTCTGGAAATAAAACCTCAGCATGCAATGGATATGGAGGCTCTTTGGCAACAGCAGTTTGGAGGGGAGAAGGTAAACAATATATGGACCAAGGAGAGGCATCTCCTAAGGCTGTAGCAGGTCCAACATTGGATGCAACTGCAACTGGGGCTCTAGCAAAGCAAAGGGGAGCAACAACTCCCAGCTGCTGTTGAGTAGAAGTTTTCAGGTCCGATGGAAGCAACAACTTCCAGTAGGATTGTGGAGGAGAAGAGGCTCCTCGGTGGATGATTTTGGGGAGAAAAAGATGGGGGATGAGTTGATATAAATAAGGGGATGAAAGGCTTCGTGTTTGCCAAGTGGAAGAGAGAGGAATAGCCAAGTGGAGGGGAATTGAATGGCAAATGTGTTGTTGTTCAGATTTAAAAAATAAATTATTTTTTAAAACCATATTCTCTCATTTATCTATGATCTCAAAGTCATCCGTATTTATACCATGAATATCTAATTCAAATGTTCAATAGCTCGTTTCGATCATCTCTAAATGACGATCAAAATGAGTACAATATTTATATACTTCTGATCTGAGATGAATTCTGAAAATGACAAGATGCAGTCTTAGTTTACGATTAAATTTTGTGATTTTAAATTGTGACATTCAAATTGACGAATGATTGATTTCACTGGTCTTATTTTTGTCGAGATGAATTTTATGACGGTCTCATATTATTTTTACAATTCGATTTTGCATTGCGGCTTTTTCTGATGGCACACATTACGATGCAATTGATTTTTAATCGATTGATCCCAAACAAATTTTGATATATGATTTATGGATCGATTTAGATCATTTAACATCGATCGATAGTTTTACTGGATCAAATGGATCATAGGGTCGAGTTTGGGTTTATTTGGATCCGGATGTTACAAGCAACAAATGTATTTTTTTAAATTAGTGCCCTTGTAACGTTTTATCAATAACACATATGCCCCTCCCTATTCATATTTACATGATGACCCCCATAGGTCTAACCATTAGATAACATGTCAAATGACTAGAATACCATAGAAAAACTTATAAAACAATTTCCAAATTATATGGATCTTTTTTTAATCTTTTTGCTCCCCCATCATCATCATCGCCTACCTTCTTACTTCTCATTTTCTTCATCCTCTTCCCCCTCCTCTGAAATCATAGATGGTCTTGACCCCTCCTGCCTCCTTCCCTAATTACGGTTGCCACACTTGAGGTTGTTTGACCTTAACAGTGGATAAATCATAAATCCCACAAATATATAACAACAAACACATATGCCAATGAAGGGAGAAGCCCATGCAATGCACAAGATAAACCGAACATGTGAATCATGTTAAGCAGAAGGGCATAGGAGGAAGAATCTCAACTACCATTTCTACGATCTTCCCAAAATGTCATCATCAACATGTCCAAGATGGACAAGGCCTCCCTTGTCATCGATGTCATCGTGTACATATGCAACCTTAGGCAAAGGGTGCATGAGCTTGAGACTAAAGCCAAGAAGGTCAAGAAGATACCACTCCATTAATCCCCCAAAATGCATGGCCTATTAATTATACCATAAAAAATATCTAAGGAACTTCCTTGTAATCCACACAAGACAGAACCACTAAGTAGCTATGATGACAACTCTCGAAGATCAATGGACTAAGCAAAAGGTACCCACAATATATAAATGATTAATAAATGACCAAATGTGAAGTGCAAATTATTATACTCTACAAACAAAGATGTATAGTGTATAGGAATGTAGAGCTCGAACCACTGAGAGTAAATAAGGTACTCGAATGATTATTTCCAATCACAATGAAGTATGCACACACGTTTCTTTTTAGTTTCTGTGGGTTTTCATTTTTAAATTTTATTTGATTTTTATTATATATATTAATTTTTAATTTTCCGATTTTTAGTTTCTTTGTAATTTAAATATTATATCATATAATATATACATATATAAAAGTATATAAATGTATATATGGTATAAGGTTTATATATGTAATATATAATGAATATACACAAATCAGAAAAATATAAATAAGTGTAGTTTTTTATGTACTATATATTTTTTCTTTTATGGGGTTTCTAAAGTATTTATAACATATATAAAATAATTAGTAATAGTATAAAATATATATATATAATACATGGTAATATATTTATAAATAGAGTTCAATGGGGCTGCCCCCTTGGGACAGCCAACATGGCCGCCCCGCCCTTATTTCGACGTTTTTTTATTTTTATTTTTTGAAAAATGTCACCATGTATATTCATCCCTATATCCCTCCTATACGCCATTCGAATTTCGTCAGAAACAGAGACCCCTATGGCCTCCATCCAGACAGTCATTTTTTAACGGTAACAGGATTTTTTAAATCGACATCATCTCGATGGAGGCCATAAGAGTCTCTGTTTCTAACGAAACTTGAATAGCATGTAGGAGGGATATAGAGATGAATATACAAGGTGATATTTTTCAAAAAAAAAAATAAAAAATTTTGACGAAAAATGGGGCAGGGGCAGCCAACATGGGGGCAACCCCATTTTTTCCTTATAAATATAGATAAAAATAATAAAAAATGCAAAAAAGAATAATTTTGTGTTTTTCATGTTTTATGTTGTTTTTATGATTTTATGGTTATGTTGTCTAAGTTTTATGTGTTTTTAAAGTAAAAAAATGTACAAAAACAATGACCAGTTAAATAAATCAAATTGTTTTGGGATTTAAAGATATTACACAAAGTCAAAAATTCCCAAACTAATTTTCATATGTAATACTATATATAAAGAAAAGTTATCAGTTAGAAACAAATATTTTTAGCACTTCGAAGAATTTTTATATTTTTATAGGGTTTTGAAGTTTTTATTTTTTTATCATTTTATTTTTCCATTTTTAGGGATTTTTAGTCTGAAGCTATAAAATAATATAATAGATAAATATATTTTTAGGGTTTTTTCCAAAAAGGTTTTATAATTTTTAGGTATTTTCTAAGTCCAACATGGGTAAAATGTGCTCTCTTTTTTAATAAATAGGAAATGTGCATAAGATGCAAAACAAAATATATGGCATGAACGAACATGCTAGGTACATTATCCTATTTTGCTTTATTTTTAGAGCACAGATGATATTTATAAAAAATTAGACAAGCATGCACAAAAATAAAATACTAACATGGACCATTTTGCAAATATAATTAAGTTTGTATGCATTCCAGAACCGTACAAATTTCAGAGGTAAATGTGCAGATTATCCAAAATATTTAAATTAAAAGCACCTGGAAGGGGCATATTTACAATACACAAAAAGTTTAAGGTCCTATGTACAATTATTCCACAAAAACTAATACTAATTGTACACGTTTTGAGCTAAATACAAATAAAAAACTCCTTAAGGGTATAGATGCAAATACATAACTAACGAGGGGAGGGGGTCACGTGAGGTGAGTTGACACGGACACCAATGTAATTACATAAAAGGTAGGGTGCTCCATGCAAAATACCCACTATTATTTACACTTCAGAACGAAATTTAAATACTGAATAAAAATATACAGAAATACAGGAGGGGGTATCTGTGATAATTACCCATTAATGCATGCCAACGAATGGTTGTGGTGGCGTTGCGTAGGCGCCACTTACTCGATGATGGTTGGGATGGAGGCACCATTTCGTCTGATGTGAACGCCCTAGATTAGATACGGGCCTCATTAAAGATTGGATAGCTCTGGAGGAGGGAGGAAGAACACCTCCCTTCCCCTCCTTCGATTGTGCATTTGTCATCGTCTCTGCCACATTGCAGCTTGATGGGAGTCCCTTGAGCTTCCTGGAAGCGTCCCGCATCAAATGGCACTATCAAGAAGGTTTGGGCCTTGCTGGGGAGATGCCTAGAGCTTGGGGAAGAATGGGGTTCCTGGGAACCTCCTCCTGCCATGGAATCGGACCTACAAGGGTCCCTGGAGTTGCACACCTGCAGAGGAAAACTCTCGCCTTGAGCCAAAATGAAGCTATTGCGCAAGGGGAATGAGTGAGATGAAGGAGCTCTGGTGAGAGGTGGTGGAGGAGCTTCGATTTGCTAATCCACGAAGGACTAGGTTGGGTCGAAGTGGGGAAAAGACACAACATGTGATGGGGAAAAGAACGGACATGACATATGGGCCGGAACGAGCATGAGTCACGGTGAAACATGGTCGGAGCAATGAGTCCGACGATCCAAATCTCAAAAATTACACTAAACTAAGAATCTACATGAGAAATAAAATGACATGAATAAACTAACTGATATTAAATGTACCTAAAAAATATAGAAAATGTGCAGCTTAAACCTAGTTTGCATCAATGAACAGAGACTCGCGCAGAGTGATGCCTTGGACCGCCTCCTCTCCTCCAAGTTCTGCTCCAACACCTCGGGGGTATTCTTTCTGTCACCAAAAACACATTCACACACAAGGCAAGGGGAATAAGGGCTTGAAGATGGATCAAAAATGAATTTGGAGAAGGAAGGTATTATTTATAGACAAAGGTCCAGGTCGACTTGCAGATCAAATGGAGGCTGACTCGAAGGAGATTGATGTGATCTAAAGATCCTACGTAAATCACAGAGACCCCTTTTGCAATTCTTGTTCAAGGCTCAAGGTGATTCGATCATCAGATCGCAAGGGCAAATGATGAAAAATTGAGTGCTCGAGGTTCTGACAAGGGTCAGAGGCGCCAAAGGGGTAGTTGACCAGAGTCAACAAAAGAATGGCTTTGGTTGGTCCACGTGGACCAACCAGAAAAATGCAAGGGAAAAAAATACCTTGTAAACTGAATAATGATTAGGTTATAGATAAAAACAATTTATTATTTTCTGTAGTATTTCATTCTCATTTTTATTTATTTTTATGAGGCCATTTATTACAAGTTATTATCTACATGTATAGTTATATGTATATTTACCTATATTATATGTATTTTATTTTTATTTTGTATTTTATATTTTATTATTATTATATATATATATAATTTATATATTTATAACTTATTTAGATATACTTAAAAATATTTTTGTTATATTTTTCTGATGTTATTTGTATACTTAATAAATATATGTATTTATTGTACATGTATAAGTATAGATAACTCATCTATATATTTTATTCACTTATTTATTTTAGTTCATTTTTAATTGCTTTCTTTTATTCTAATTATATACATATAATATAATAATATTTGTAAAATTATAAAAATATAAAATAAGAAAAAATATAAAGAATAAATAAAATGAATATTTTATTCAATTAAATTGTATAATAGGGGTGTACAACCTATCTTTTGCATCTTAACTCCAATTTAAATGAAATCACTTCATTAAATAGCTAATAAAAAGTTATATATAATTAAAGATGATTTTGATGCATTTTGAGTCCATTTGAAGAAGATATGGGTATGTGTAGTTTGAGTTTCGGGTTTTTATTTTAAGTGTAGACTAAACAATGTATATTATTTGTATGAAATTAATTTTGTAGTTTTATTTGCATTTTTGTCTAGAACTTTTACATTCAAAGTTAATTAATTTGATGTATAAATAATAAAGAATAAAATTGGTCCCAAAAATGAATTATTGAAGAGATAAAATTGGGGTTTTTTATTGATATTCTTGACCTTTATTCTCCCCATACTTTATTCATCGTCGATCAAATCAATTCTTAACTTGGTCTCGAAGTTTATGATCATAAAATGACTTTTATTTCTTTTTCTTTTCTCATCTTTATTTTTTATTTTAGCTTTAATTACAATATTTTATACAATATTTATACAATAAATGAATGTTAATTTATGTAAAATAATGACATTTAGCTAGGGTTTAAAGGCCAAAATGAAATAATAAAGGTGATGAAATGGAGATTCATCACCTATGAACATAAATACAATGATAACATATGTGTGGCCCATTTCTGTTGCGCATCTAAGCTGTTGGCGATTGACTTAGAGGTGAAGATTATACAGGGAGAGGCATTGATAATGTAGAGGTATTGTCCAACTAATGAAGGAGTAGTGAGGGGCATATTTTGCAAATGTGATCTAGTTCAATGAATAAAGTGCCAAAATTTAATGGATGCTCTCAACGTTAATAAAGAAGAGTTGACGGAAGTTAATGCATGATTATGGCATGAATGGTTAACCGTTATCGACATTCTACTTGTAATACGGAATTAGGAAGGTTCAACTTGTAATTATGAAACTAAGAGAGGGTAAACTTCTCAGAAGTGTTGTAAATCATCCAGCCCATCAACGGATATTTGACCTGTGGACGACGAGTTCCCGTGCTTCTCCTTAGCAACAGCACAAACACAGGGCGGAAGGAGAACGCTCCATGGCCTCCTCCTTCATTCTCCCCGTACTACCCGCATCCGCCCCTTTCCTCACCCCGCACCATCCCCTCCTCTCACGCTCAGCTTCCTCCTACAACCTGAGTCACTTCCGCCGCCACTCTTCCAACAACAAGGGCGGCGTCAGCTTCACCGATCAGATCCTCGATTACATCGAAGGTAATCCCAGGGAGTCCCTTCACTCCAAAAATAACATCGACCTCACTCAGTTGCAGGTGACGTTGCGCTTCCTGTTGGATCATAGGTGGCCCGAAGCTCAGGAGGTGGTACGGCGCGCCTGATCTGCTCCCGAAGGATAGCGCCGTGGACGAAGGCGAGGACTGGTCTCCAGGTGACGTTCTTGTTGGAAATTTTGTATACAAGCCATGTTCTTGATAGTTATGTTTCTCTGTGGTGGATGCCTGAGCTCAGAGGATGATGAAAATCGGGACGCCGTCTTGGTAACCAATGGCGACAGCCAGGTCGGTCAGGTTGGTTTTGTTCTTGCTACCTTTTTATGCCTCTTTTAGAAATACATGTTTTTTATTGCATTTCGACCAGCGGTATATAAGTAGTAGTGTCTGAAAGGAGGGGATTAGGAGGAGAAAGAAAGGAAACTATCATAACTTATTTCACATAAAGAAAGGAATCCATCATAACTTATTTTACATATCAACTTTCCCCATCTTTTTACTCAGAGGAAAATTCCATGCTTTAGCAACGGCCGAAAATTATTGGTCGTATGCAGTTGCCATTTTTTTATTTGCTAATTGTCGTAGGTAATTGCCTTCCTCAGAGTCGGCTTTGTTCAAGAAAAAGCCACCTCCTGTAAAGGCGGCCCCGGCAACAAAGCCACTTTCGACGGAGTCGGTTATTTCTAAGCCGCCTATGTGAAAGGTCGTTGCTACGTTAAAGTCGCCTCTATATGATGCGGCTAAAATGCAGCTCTTACTTAGCCGCATCTTATATAGGCACTTTTTAGTGGATGTTGCAAACAACAGCAACATGCACTGCTGGGGTGTGCTCCACCACCACCAACAGAGCTGATGCTGCTGTTGGGGGCAGCTCCATCAGCAGAGCTGCTGCTACTGCTGTAGCCAATGCATTGCATCCAATGAATCCATAAATCCATTGGTAAGAACAAAAGTATTCATTTCTTGAATCCATGATTTCGTAGTACAAAAAGACAAATCAAGGACAAAAAACCTGGTAGCATAACCATTGCATATATCATTAGTTGAAAAGATAATGTCAAAATAGCATACATGTTGTCCGGTAAAAAAAAAACACTACGACATTCTCAAGTTGATAGTGTCGGTCATGATGTCCCTTCTCCGTTTGTATTGCATTTTTAGTGGTCCTTCCATTGTCGCGGATGCCTGAGACGATCTCCTCTCAAATTCAAGTAGCTGGTTGGATTGAATAATCTTAACAATATGAGAAACGCCAAGTCGTCAGTGCCACAATCCAACGATGGAAGGGGAGAATGGCGTGAAGTTCCTACATCTGTAGTCACCCTATCCTTTCGCGATGCAAGCCGTGTGACAAGTTCTCTCGAAGGGCCACAGCTTGTAACGAGAGTCTCAAGGATGGATGAAGGTGCGAGGTAGCGTGCAACAACCATAGTTGCTTTGCGGTGGTAGCCTGGTGCGGTTATGCGTGAACAACAGTATGCATGGAGATGCAACATCGACCGAGCTACCGGTGGTGATGGTGTGTGTTGTGCATAAACAACATTAGTTGTTTGTTGCGTGTCGATGGGAAGTTGCAGGTGATGGAAACTCCTTCGGTTAGAGATGGCACCTGGTGGTGTCAATCATCAGTCAAATACCTTCTCGGCTATGGCCGCATCTTGTGGTAGAGGAGGTTCTAGTTCTACATAGTACAGAGGGTGTATTACTCGTGGTAGGGGAGGGGGTAGTCATCCTCATCAACAGTGCACTTACTTCCACAGACCAAGTCATTTTGAGGATACATGCTACTCCAAGCATGGTTCTCCTATTTCTGCTCGTGTTGTAGAGTAGAATCAACCATCAAGTGCTCCTTTTCATGCATCTGATCAAGGTTTCAATGAGCTTGTGGCACAATTCAGAGTGATCATGCCCAAACATGGGTCGTCTACTACTCCATCGGGATCTTCAGAATTAGCTGCGTCAGCATCTGCCACCACATCAAGTACTGCATATGCTTTTACTTCTTGTTACAGAGCAGATTTGTCATAATGGATTATGGATTAAGGAGCTTCACACCACCTCAGTTGTGATAGAGGAAAATTTAGTGCACTGCCGGACAAATATATAGTGAAAGCAGATGGGACCCACTCTCCCATTATTGGATGGGGGGAGGTGCAACTGACTTCGGTAACAAGTCTACAGAATGTTCTTCTTGCTCTTGATTTTTCTATGAATTTATTGTCTATAGTCAAATCACCAAATACTTAGATTGTCATGCCATATTTGATCCGTCTTCTCTTGTGTTTCTGACAATCTTTCCTTATGCGTGGCCTTCCGATTTGGTCAAATCACCAAAAGCTGTGTCACATGCTTCCTCAGATTTCTCCTCGATCTACCCTCTCATGCGAGGCTTGCCAGCTTGGGAAGCACCACTGGTCTACATTTCAGAGTCGTCAGGGTTGTAGCAGTCATAGTATTTTTGAGTTGATTCATCTTGATATCTGGGGTCCGAGTCATGTCCCAGACCATCAGGGGCACATTTTATCTTTTTGCAGTTGATTTTTCAATGTTGTCATGGTTATTTCTACTTAAAAATAAGTACATGATGGTCCATTTAGTGTTTTATTAATGAAATAAAGAACAATTTTTTTTTGTAAATTTCAAGTATATTCGTTCAGACAATGTATTAGAATTCAATAGCTTACAACCCTCGTAGTTTTTCAGGACCCTTGGTATTATACATAGGAGATCATGTGCTTATACGTCTCAACAAAATAGGGTAACCGAACACAAACATTGTCACCTTTTGGATGGCATTAGAGTCCTATTAGTTCAAAATCATGCTTCTCATTCCTATTGGGATGCGGTTTTAACTGCTCGCTACCTGGTGAATCGTATGCCCTCGTCTGTGTTGGAAGAAAAGATTACATTCTTGATTGCATTTCCCAAGAAGGATCTTTTGTCCCTCACTCCTTGTGTGTTTGGGTCCGTTGCCTTTGTTCATACGTCTCCTGACCATGACAAGCTCTCTCCTAGAGCTGTCAAGTGTGTTTATATGGGGTATTCCAGAACTCAAAAGGGATACCCGTTGTTTCGGTCCTATTCAACTAAAATATTATGTTAGAGCGGGTGTCACTTTCTCCGAGTCTTATGTTTTTCTCCCCTATAGGTAATATGTTGACTCCTTCAGATTCTAGAGAAGAGGTATACATGCCTCTACCTTCGGTTTCTTCTACCACGCCTATGGCTACTATACCTTTCACTCCCTCTCCTGTTCCATCGGTCCCTTCATCTCCATCACCTTCACCATCATCACCACCACCTCCTCCACGACCTCCACCAACAACCTCCATCTTTTTGCCACAGATTTACACTCGCCGACCTCATGCTCATGAGCCTCCTCCATCATCCATTACACCCCAAGTATGTTTTGAGTACTTAGTTTCTACTGATGGCACTGGTGATTTGCAATTACATCATGATAAGTAGGTGGCTATAGATGTTCCTGCCTCGGATGTTGAGGAGGCTGAGGACCTTGATGTGCCCATTGCTTTACGGAAGTAGGGGCATACATGTACTACGTACGCTCTTGCTTCCCATGTTTCTTTTGCACATCTCTCAGAGGAGTTGAACTATCTGCTGTGGACATACCATAGACATATCCATAAGCGTTACAAATTAGTCAGTGGCACCTTGTTATGGAGGAAAAGATAGCTGTGTTACAGTTTCATGGCATATGGAGTGTTGTTCCCGCTCCACCAGGTGTATTTGTTATGGGGAGCAAGTGGGTGTTTACGATGAAACACCGTATAGGCGGTAATGTGGATAGATACAAGGTCATGCTTGTTGCTCGTGGGTGCATCTAGACATATGAGGTGGCCTATCAGGATATGTTTTCTCCTATTGCTTGGCATTCTACATTGAGGATTCTTCTTTCTGTTGTTGTGGTACGTGATTAGCATCTCTTTCGGCTTGATGTCAAGAATGCCTTCTTGTATGGTGACTAGCAGGAGGAAGTCTACATCCAACAACTACCGGGTTTTGCTGCTGAGGGGTGTCTCATATGGTTTGTACTCTTCACAAGGTTATTTATGACCTTAAGCAGAGTTCAAGGTTTTAGTCCCAGAAGTTCTCTGAGTTGATTGAGTAGCATGGATTTGTCAGATCGACTGCTGTTAGAGTATTTGGTTGTACGCCCATTGAGTTGTAGCAGGGTAAATGGATCCTGGAGAAGATCCATTTACCCCATCCAGTGTTTAGTCCCACATCGTTCAGTGGTGGGACTTGGAGGCTCTAGAGAGGCTATATAAGGAGCCCCAGACCTCTTGTACTCATTGAGAAAAGCAATAGAAAAACACGCCCCTTAGAGGGCTTCTCCCGTGGTTTCATCCCACTCCTCACGGAGTAGGGTTCCACGTAAAATCATGGTGTTCCATGTTTATCTTTCTTGTTTATGCTCTGTTTATCAATCGCTTCCGCATTCTTCATATTTTATCACATGGTATCAGAGCGGGTTCGATTCTCGAGGCTTTGTTCTTTTTTTTGGTTCGAGATTTGATTATCAAGATGTTTGATTCTTGAATATTAATTTTTTTTTCGAATTTCTGGAGATTGTTCAAGAAGTTCTAGGGTTTCTGTGAAACCCTAATCTATATTCCAGCCCAGAAGTAAGCGCACATCTCCAGGCAGCCGCTAGGGCATCTCCATTGTTTGTTCGTGAATATCCAGCGCACATCCTCATCCAGATCCCTGGCGGCCCTTTATCTATGGAGGCTCCAGCCCTAGCCCTTCTTATTGTTGCTTCTCTCCGGGCCGATGGTGGCGCTCCCTTCAAGTCGCGGCTCCTAACGAGAAGCCCCAGGCGGCGCCCCGGCACCCCATCTTGCCGCCAGATGCCAGGCGGCAAGCATCCAACAGGCGGCGAGCCCTAGAAGGCGGCGAGCCCTAGCCGCCTCCTGCCTTCATCGCGAGGCGATTCCGCCTCCTATGTCCAGATCTGGCGGCAGGCGGGCCCTCCGCCCAGGTCGTCCCAACTCGCGACCTACTCCAGCATGAGAAGAAGTCCCCATGCGGCACCTCTTGCGCGCAGTCGCATCTCAGATCGTCGCCGTCTCTCCCCTGCGCTCTACTCGCGCGAGCCCGATGGTGCACCAACACTCCAGGTCGCGCGCGCATCCTCCAAGCGGCTCTAAGCAGCCGCGCGAGCAACAAATAGCCATGCGCCACTCTGATCTTCGGCGCCCAGACGGAAGTCCCTGGCATAGCCACACACCCCTTGGCGGCGCCGCTCAACAAAGATCCCCAATCAGGGGAGGCGTGTTCATGAGGGAACCCTAAGGCCCGATGCCCTTTCAAAGGGTGGGCCCTGGCGTTAAATAAAAGGGGTGTTTTTTTATTGCCAGGTTCCAATTGATTTTTTGTATTTAAAAAAATAAAAAAAAGTGAGGAGATGTTTGTTAAAAAAAGAGGCGCGTACACCAGAAAAAAAAGAACCGTACGCAAAGCAAATGCAAGAAAAGTCGTAAAAAAATTGTTGAAACATCTTAAAAAAAGGAGAGAAAAAAATAGAGGCGCGTACACGAAAAGAAAAAAAAAACGTACGCATGGTAAAAAAAATTCTTTTTGAAACAGCCGCATACAAAGAAAAGCCGTATGCATTTTTTTTAAAAAATTTATTATGCGAAGCAAAAGCCGCAAATTTCATGTTTTATTTTTCCCCATTATCTTGTCTTTAC
The DNA here is from genome assembly GCA_037367405.1 of Ottelia alismoides. Classification (NCBI taxonomy): domain Eukaryota; kingdom Viridiplantae; phylum Streptophyta; class Magnoliopsida; order Alismatales; family Hydrocharitaceae; genus Ottelia; species Ottelia alismoides. The sequence goes on along the minus strand of JAZKJV010009666.1, from coordinate 305,345 downwards.
CCAACTTTATCGATGTCCATGTTTTCTGACAAGTATGGGAGAAAAGGGGAGTATATATGTAGAGTCACAGGTATAGATCCAGATTCCAGATTCAGATATCAGTCTCCAGACCAGCCAAATAATCAGACTCTACAGTTCGGTTTCAGACTCGAAGATTGTCTTCCGAGTCCTCAGTTTCAAACATGCACAAGGATGCGGTCATTTTCAGATGAGCATATGTTGCCATCATTTGTTCGTGGTCCCCATCATTCTTCTTGTTGTCAGGCCAGAGTTTTCATGTGGTATCATAGGTACACCAGAGCAGTGCACCATTCTCTGAGCCAGATGGGAGAGACCCAGTTCTCCGACGAGGAGACTATTTTTCATACTCCATTCTCCAGCGATCGTGGACTCCGACGAGGATTGCACAACCACGACCCTTATTCAGTTCGTCCCTTCTCAGAGATGGAGCAGTTGTCCACATATTGTGGCGGGCCAGAGTACTCCGATGAGGAGACTCATTTCCAGTTGCAGTGACTCTGATAGGCGCAGTTCAGAGCACATACTCTCCGACGAGGAGATTCAGTAGACTCACACTCTAGCCCGTTCGTCCTCCTCACCTGCACGACATGAGAAGCAACATCCTCGACTGCAGTAATGTGCGCGTTGGGTTGATATTGTTCATAGTGTCTTGTAGCGTTGAGTTGAGTTTCTTTTTGTTTGTCCAAGCTGAGCATTGCATGCTCCAGCTTGAGGGGGAGTGTTAGAGTATTTGGTTGTTCGCCCATTGAGTTGTAGCAGGGTAAATGGATCCTGGAGAAGATCCATTTACCCCTTCCAGTGTTTAGTCCCACATCGTCCAGTGGTGGGACTTGGAGGCTCTGGAGAGGCTATATAAGGAGCCCTAGACCTCTTGTACTCATTGAGAAAAGCAATAGAAAAACACGCCCCTTAGAGGGATTCTCCCGTGGTTTCATCCCGCTCCTCACGGAGTAGGGTTCCACGTAAAATCATGGTGTTCCATGCTTATCTTTCTTGTTTATGCTCTGTTTATCAATCGCTCCCACATTCTTCATATTTTATAACAACTGCGAATCACTCTCTTTTCATTCAGAGATCCAGAGAGGTGTTGTTGCTATCTTGGTTTATGTGGACAACATAATTGTTACAGGGGATGATAAGTAGGGTACTCATGCAACTAAGGATTTCCTTTGGAAACAGTTTGTGACCAAGGACCTTGGCAATCTTTGTTATTTTCTTGGCCTCGAATTTGCAAGGAACTAGCGTGGCATGGTGATGATGCAACAGAAGTATGTTACTGATCTCTTAGCTGAGATGGGCATGACAAGATGTAGGCATGCTACTATTCCAATGGATTCGAGTATGAAACTCTATGATGATGACATCTAAGGATTTCCTTTTTGGGCTTCATTTCGGGCGAGGACAACTCCTTTTCCTTGACGGTACGTTAGGCCATTTGTTGTGCTAGAAATGAAGTCATTTTCGTGGTCAACCTTTTTATACTGAAAATGTACCTTAACGTTGTAGGGCCCTTTGTTCGACCTGCTTGATGTAATCATATATATCTATTTATAAACCTTGTGGTGGATCCTAGCTTGGGATGCCATCTTTTTCTCTCAAAAAAGGTGAAAATCGGAGAAAAGAACATTTAGAAGAAAAAATTCTTTTCAATACTTAGGATTTATTTTGCAACTGTTGGAGGAAAATGAATCACTTGATATTCATGAGACCCCATAGCTCTCTTATATAGGAGAAAAGTCATTGGGTAAATAGCTTGAGAGGTACATAATGAAAAAGAAATAGAAAATAATTCCAAAGATGTACAATAATCTCAACACTCCCCCTCAAGCTAGATCATATATGTCTATCATGCTTAGCTTGGAACATCTTTGGAAAGGTCCTATAGTAAGAGCTTTGGTGAATATATCAGCAATCTGATCTCTAGTAGAAACATGAGAGGCGGATATGAGATCCTTCTGGATTATGTCTTTGGTATAGTGGCAATCCACTTCTATATGCTTCATACGTTCATGGAGTGCATGATTATTTGCAATAAAAAGTGATGCCTGATTGTCAAATAGAAGCTACATAGGAAGAGTTACATCATCTGCAAGATCAGTCAAAACTAACCTAATCCACATCATCTCTGTGGTTCCCTTAGACATGGCCCCATACTCAGACTTTGCACTAGATCTAGCAACCACTGTCTGCTTCTTACTTTTCCATGACACGAGTGAGCTGCCAATAAAAATAGCAAAATCATAAGTAGACTTGCTGTCCCTAGGGCATCCTGCATAATCTACGTCTGCACATGCTGTGACATCAAGAGAAGTGCTTCTGCTGATATAAGACCAGTACATGGTGAAGACTTCAGATATCTCAAAATCATATAGACAACATCCATATGAACCTTCCTGGGTTGCTCCATCAATTGGCTCACCTTGCTCACATCAAAGGATATATCTGGCCTGGTGATGGTAGTATATATGAGCTTCCTAACCAGCTCCATCTATCTCCTTTTATCTATCTCCTCAATGTCATCATCATATAATTTCATACTTGGATCCATAGGAGTAGTAGCAGGCTTGCACCCTGTCATACATGTCTCTAATAGAAGATCAATAACAAACTTCCTCTGGATCATCACAAAACCACGCTGGTTCTTGGCGAACTCTAAACCAAGGAAGTATCAGAGATTGCCAAGGTCTTTGGTCACAAACTGCTGACCTAGGAACTCCTTGGCCACCTGAATTCCCTGCTCATCATCACCCGTGATAATAATATCGTCGACATAGACAAGAATAGCAATAATACCTCTCTGTGTCCTCTGAACAAAAAGTGAGTCATCCGCAATGGACCAAGCAAACCCCTGATACTCTATCAACTTTGAAAGCTTCTGGTACCAAGCTCTCAGACTCTGTTTTATGCCATAAATTGCCTTGTACCTTCTGAGACTCTCCCTCAGCAGCAAACCCTAGTAACTGCTGCATATAAGCCTCCTCTTGTAGATCTCCATATAGAAATGCATTCTTCACATCAAGATGGTAAGGAGGCCAGTCCTGTGAAACAACAACTGATAGGATAATGTGCAATGTCGAATGTCGAACCACTGGAGAGAAGGTATCCTGATAGTCCACCCCATAGTTTGGTTGAATCCACATGTTACAAGCCTTCCCTTATAGAGATTGACACTTTCATCAGCTCGTTGCTTCACCATAAAGATCCATTTGCACCCCACAACAGATGCACCTGGAGGAGCAGAAACAACACTCCAGGTACCACGAGACTGCAAAGCGATCATCTCCTCCTCCATGGCAAGTTGCTAACTTCTATCATGTATGACCTCCTGGTATGTTCGTGGAATAGTGTCTGTCATCCCCCGTCTCCGAGTTTCGTTCAGATCGGTTCTGGGGAATGGGGAGGCCTTTGCTTTCTGGAAGGATGACTGGACTGGTGGTGGACTTCTATGCGACCGTTTCCCTCGCTTGTTTGCTTTGAGGATCAGGAGGCGAGCGTGGCTTCCTGTTGGTCTGATGGCAATTGGATGCCTCTCTTTCGATTCAACTTCTCGGATCAACGTTTGGAGGAATTTCTCCTCCTTGACTCTTTGCAGACTTTTGGCCGGCCCTCTGGGGAGCGGGACTACTGGGTGTGCGGGGGGGATGGTTTCTCGATCAGAAAGGCTTATGGTGCAATTTACAGGCCTCCTCCTTCGCAATCGGTTGAGCTTGTGAGGGACTGCAGTTTCTTCTGGGACCTTCGCCTTCCCGAGAGAGTCGGCTTCTTGTGGCTGTTTAGAAGGATGAGATTGATGACACGTGACCGCTGTGCTAGATTGCTTAGGACAATTTCTGACTGGTGCGTTCTGTGCGGGACCAGCATTGAATATGTGGATAATCTCTTCTTCTCGTGCCAGGTTTCGACTTCTATCTGGGCCGACACGGATCTGGACTGGGTCAATACTGGGAGCCTCTTTTATTTCTGCGAGTCGTTGATTTCGGCGAGGCATAGTTCGAGGCGCATCTTGCTACGCCCTGCGGCCATCATATGGGCCATCTGGTTAGCCAGGAATGCGCTGTTGTTCTCTAGCCAAAGGTTCTACAAGGAAAATATCTATATCCATGTGTCGGGTTTGTTAGACTCGTAGCTCTCGTCGCCGCCTTGTTGTATTTTTAATTTCAGATTTTAGTACATTCCTAGGACGGACCCCTCTAAGTATTTCCCCCTTGCCTTGACTTCAAAAAAATGTTTGTGGAATAGTAACAGCTAAGAGACCCATAACAAACCTCCTGTACTTGTCTGAGAGATGATCCAAGGAAACATGCACAACTAGAGGATATGTGGCACAGTTGCGACGTGACTTCCTCTAGGCAATAGGTACATCGAGGTCATCATCCTCACTGTTCTCTGGTACCAGCACCTCCTGTGTAGTATCTTGTGGATCAAACATATAACTAGTGCCATCAGTAGAAACAATGTGTTCATCATATACCTGAGGTATGCTGGATGACAGGGAAGGGGGGCGTGCTGGATGACACGGAAGGCGTAGAAACAAAGGAGCGAGTAGAAGACATGCGAATGTAAAACCGAGGTAGGAACTGTGTCATGGTAGATGGAGATGGAGGTGGTGGAGGCGGTGGAGGTGGAGTTGGCCGAGACTCAATACGTGGAGATAGTGGTGATGATAACAGATGTGGAGGAACAAAATATCCTTGCCAGAGTCAGTGTTAGACAACCTGTCACATGTAGGAGAAAAATGCATAATAGACTCAAAAAATGTGACATCAGCACTAACATAATATTTTCTCTCAACATGATCAAAACATCTATACCTACATCTCTAGGAGAGAGCTTGTCACGATCCGGAGTAAAATTGTGGGCAAAAGCCACAGATCCAAAGACCCTAGGAGTAAGGGAGAATAATTCCTTCTTTAGAAATGCAACCAAGAAAGGAACTTTTTCTCCAAGTATAGTAAATAGCGTACGACTCACCAAGTAGCAAGCAGTGAGAACCACATCACCTCAAATGGAATGAGGGGCTCGATTCTGAATCAAAGAGTCCTCGTAACATCCAAAAGATGATGGTGTTTGAGTTCAACAATACCATTCTGCTGTGAAGTGTAAGTACACGAAGTCTGATAAACAGTACCAATAGATCTGAGAAAGTCAGACAACTGTAAAGTAGAAAACTCCAAGGCATTGTCAGTACGAATAAATTTTACATTAGCAGAAAAATCTTCTTGATCTCAATAAAATAAATTTAATAACAGGACCATCTCCAGACTTATTCTTTAATAGGAAAACCCAAGATAATATAGAGAAATCATCCACAACAACCATATAGAACCGATGTCCCTGATGATCGAGAACACGACTAGGACTCCATATATTAAAATGAAGCAACTCAAACAACTGACTATTGTGACGACTCTAACGATTCGGAAAGGATGAACGATGGTGCTTCCCAAGATGACACGCCTCACACTCCAAAGTAGTACGAGTAGAGATCCGTGGGAGAATATGACAACTTCTGCAGAGGAAGGTGTCCAAAGCGAAGATGCTACATGAAAGGAGAAACATATCCAGAAGGGATAGTAGCAACACCAGTACACATACGCTGAACAAGTCTGTGAATCCCTCTCTGCTCACGACTACATCCAATCACCCTGCTCGTGAGTATGTCCTGAAACACAAAGAAGACATATCAAATATGGCACGACAATGTAATTTTTTTGTAATATGGCTAATAGACAAAATATTCATCTGAAATGCTGGAGCATGTAAAACATTCTGCAGACGCATCGAGGGAGCTAGAACAATCTCCCCCAGACCAATAATGGGTAGATAATCCCCATTTGCAATCACAACTGATCTACTAGGAGGAATAAACCTACAAGAAGTATTGTAGATAAATTCATTTTGGGGCATCGGTCAACATTCTTTGCAAATGGGGGAGCTCTCGAAGAAACGATTTAGTTGAGGGAAATGAGGGAGAGGGAGAGTCACGGAGGGGTGGATTCCGAAGGGAGAGGGGGCGTCGATGAGGGGTGGTGACCGTGTCCAGCTGAAGGGAGCGCTGTCGCCGATACTGGGCTGAAGGAAGCAAGAGGCCATTCACTAATCCATTTTGAAGAGGTTGCTTCATATGTGGTTCGCTTTCTCATTGGGCCCGACAATGTCGAGACACCATCCGCTGCTTCCAGTTTAGAGGCCTATCGCACAGGGCCAACAACTGTCCTTCCTCCGCCGGGGTGCCTAGGGGCGAAGGTGGGCGGAGATCGTGCTTGCTCTTGGGTGAGGGAGGTGAACCTGGAGAGGCCCCTTTCATTGGAGCATTGGATGTGGGGATGATTTCTGCGACTCTGTTTCGAGGGGACTTGGTCCCGCTTTCCGCGACGAGGGTGCTGGCGAGAGGACTCATGGATACTGAGTCCAGAGAGCTTTTGAGATGGACCAAGGAAGGTTGGACGGGACTGAGGTGGCGTAGATTGTCGGTTTGGGATGGAGTACGAGAACCTCCTTTCGCGGAGCGTGTCAGCATCAAAGGGGTTCCTCTAAACATTCACACTTTGAGTGCCCTCCTCATCATGCTGGGAGGGGTGGTGGAGATTGAATCTTTTGAGACATCGGGTACCTATCCTGGGGAGCCGCTCGACCCAATCTTGAAGGTAAGAAGGCTGGCTGGGGAGAAACTTGGTTGGAGGAGGGCCTAGGTGGGTGGGCGGAGCTTTCCAACTGAGATTGCGATGGCGGGGAGTTTCGATTGCGTTGGTGACCGAGCATCTCAAGGTGAGAGTCAACCGGAGGTGGAACCGGGAGGCGCAGAGGCCCGAGGTCTAGCAAATTCGCAACCGGGGAAGTTAGATGATCGCTCTGTTAACAAATCGTCATGGCACTTGGAGGCGGTTGTTGGCCTCCTGCCCTCTGATGCACATCATTTCCCAGAAATGGCAGTAGGTAATTCCACGACATTCCAACTGTCCTTGCAGATCTAGGTCCTAGAGGGGATGTATGGTCCCAGCGTGGCTCTCGAACAGGCAAGCGACATGGCGGAGAAGGTCGGGTCGGGCTCTTCGGATCTGAACCCGGTTACTTCACCGGACTCCCACCCCTTTGATCTGGATCTGGAGCCGGTCCATTTGTTTCTCCCGACCAATGTGGGTCTTATGATAGGCTGCTCGCTACCGAGGCAACCCATGGTGTTTTCTTCGGCAGCTTTAGCTGCATACAGGAGGCTTCGAGCTTGAAGATGTCAACGTCGGGTTATGATGAATGTGTTCAAAATGGGGATACGACGCTTTTCAGTCTTGCTCAGGTATGCGTGGAGGATCTCGAGGGGGCTGTCCAGTCTATGGAGGAGGATCGGCCTAGCGGTCAGGAGGATCCAGCCGAGGAGGAGGGGGCGCGACAGGATGTCTCAATAGTGGAAGAAGTCCTTTCCCGATTTCAGGAGGGCTGGTCGGTGTATCTCTCGCTTCGGTACCCGGAACGGAGGGCAATGAGCCGCCAAGATACAGAGCATGCTATGTGAGGAAACCTGTCGCAACTCAGAGGCATAGAAGGGCAACGTTGATCGCCGCGGTCGAGTAGGGGACTTGAGAGCGCACGAATCAAACCGAAGCCTCCACCTCGTCCTCGACTCGACCTCGTGGAGTTCCAGAACTGCTTCCGTGTTTTGGATAGGGGAGTGGCGAAACTTTTGGGTCTTGTGCCACCAAAGAAGTTGTAGCGTCCTCTACGTTGTTAAAGATTCTATCGTGGAACGTCAGGGGGCTGGGGAGACCATAGAAAAGAATGGGAGTGAAGAACCTAATTGCAGATGCGGGGGCAAATATATTCCTCCTCCACGAAACGAAGTTGCAGGTCGGAGCGGAGCCTGAGTTGAGGAGTCTCGATGGTGGGGGGATATTCCAGCTGGTGGAGGGGGGGTCGCAAGGTGCATCGGGTGGTCTGATCTCTGCGTGGAAGAGGGATGATTTTGAGTTAGGTGGATTCGCTGCAATCCATCCACTGCCTTTCGGTGCGGCTTCGCAGGAGGAATGATGGGCTCGAGCTCTTTGTCATGAATGTTTATGGGCCGAACAATGGTGATCGGAGTGACATGGTGGGAGAGGTTGGGCAGCTGGGTGTCTTTGCTGGGTCGGGCATATGGATCGTTGGGGGCGACCTTAACATCATTTTGCTCTCGGATGATAGGCCGCATGGTGGCGGAGGAAGGGATCCGGGGTCTGCTGATTTCCGTGAGATGGCTCATGGTCTGGGGATGTCTATTATTGATGCTGTGGGCTGCTCTTTCACTTGGAGAAATAGAAGATCACGCTCTAGGATGGATCGTTTCTTGCTCTCTCTGATCGGGGCTTTGAGGTTCCCTCTCTCGCGAGCGTAGGCCCTCCCTTACACTCACTCCGACCAGACTCCGATCCTCTGGTCGTCCGAGGAGGAAGGCAGGCACCGATTTCGTTTCCGCTTTGAGTGGAGTTGGCTGATGGAACTGGGCTTCTGTGATAAGGTTAAGGAGATATGGAGAGGTTGTTCGGTGGAGGGGTCGACAGTCATCAGGTTTGCGGCAAAGCTCTTGATCCTGAGGTCTTTCCTCTTGTCATTTGGGAAGGAGGTCAAGGCGAGGCGCAGGGAGAGGAGGATGGAGATTCAGAATGGGTTGTCTAGGTTAGACCGTCTAGATGACGAAAGAGAGCTATCGGAGGAGGAGTTCATGGAGAGGCAAGGCTTTTTAGAGGAAATTATGCTTGAGGATAGGAAGGAGGAGGTAGAGTGGCGCCAAAGATCCAGACAAAAGTGGCTCCGGGAGGGAGATGCCAACACTTCTTTCTTCCACTCCGTGGCGTCTGATCGGAGGCGGAGGAACAACGTCCATGAAGTCGAGGTCGCTAGGGAGCGGTTCACAGGGGAGGCTGCTATAGGGCGGGCTTTGAGGAGTCATTTTGTGGCCGCATCGAGGAGGAGAGAGGGGAGTGGCTGGGGGTGGCTGGGTTCAGGTGTGGAGGTTCTGACACAGGAGCGGGCCGAGGATCTCGTGGTCCCTTTCTCTTTGGATGAGTCAAGAAGGCGGTCTTTGGTTTGAATTCTGTCGGGGCCTCCGGCTTGGACGGCTTCCTAATTTTTTTACAGGGTTTTTTGGGACCTATTGAAAGAGGAGGTGATGCATGTAATTAATGAATTCAGGGATGGAAATAAAGGCCTCGAGAGGATCAACCGGGCCTTGCTTTTTCTGCTTTCGAAGGACTCTCCCGTACAGGTGGATGACTATCGGCCAATTGCTCTCTCGAACGGGATTTACCTCATCATCGCGAAGATCCTGGCGAACATGCTTAAGGGGGTGTTGGACATGGTGCTTCTTCAGGGCCAAACGACATTTATCCCGACGAGACAAATAACAGATGGCCTCGTTATGGCCACGGAGAGTTGTCTAGACTGGCAGCGCTTGAAAGCGAGAGGGACGCTCTGGAAAATTGACTACGCTAAGGCTTATGATTCAGTGGACCGGAGGTTCTTATGGACTTCTCTCCGGAGGAGGGGCTTTCCGGAGCAATGGGTGGACTGGATGAAGAGATGCGTCACCACTTCCTCATACCAGATCCTGGTGAATGTCAAGCCGGAGGGGGGCTTCTTCCAGCCGCAGCGGGGAGTGAGGCAGGGGTGCCCTTTGGCCCCAATGTTGTATGTCATCATGGCGGATGCTCTGGGGGTTCTTTTGAAGCAGACAACTAGGACGGGCTGGTGCATGGGATACAGACGGGAGGACATCTCCATCCCTCTATTACAATATGCGGACGACGCTATTCTCTTTTGGGCGGTACCAACGAGCAGAACGAAAACATAGTGCAACTGGCTGAAATCTTCGGCGAACTCTCCGGCTTGGAAATTAACATGGAAAAATCGATTGTGGTTACGTTTGGATGGAAGACTCAGACCGTGCTTGCTTGGCGGCTATAACGGAGTGTGCAGTGTGGACCTTGTCGATCTGATACTTGGGTTTACCTCTTGTTGCTGCCAAGCTTAGAAGGACGAATTGGGATAGCCTAGTGATGAGGATGGAACAACGGCTGGCGGGTTGGAAGGCTGTGTCGTTATCTTGTGGGGGGAAGTTGGTTCTCCTGAAGCACGTGTTATCCGCCATTCCCATCTTTTTCATCTCCACGAGGCTGATGCCGCTGGGGTGTGGCCTTAATGAAAAGATTCTTTTGGTCCAAAGGTAAGAAGCAGGAGTCGGGATTGCACTTGCTCAATTGGGATGAAGTCACCAAGAGGCATGAGGATGGTGGCCTTGTCAGGGAATTGGAGGGCATGAACATGACATTGTTATCTAAGTGGGCCATCCGATATTGGGGCTCATTTACCTCCCTAGCTGTGAGACTTTTGAGGGAGATTTATGGGGTCAAAGGTGACCTAGAGACGCGACATGTGAGGTTTGAATCCCCGTTATGGACAGGTATTCGGGCGGTTATGCCTCTGCTGGCCTCTCGGCTTCATCCAGTCGTCGGCGACGATGTGACTTTTTTATTTTGGCGTGATAATTGGACGGGCGACGGTTGCTTGGAGGTTAGATTCCCGCGCCTCTTTGCCTTGTCAGCAATGAAGGAAGCGACGCTCTCGCAGGTGGCTGTGGAGGATGCTTGGGCACCGACATTCCTCGTCGAACTCTCGGAACAGTGTGCGGAAGAATACTTGGCTATGTTGGATTCCCTATCACGGTGGGAGTCCTCTCAAGACCGTGACCACTATCGCTGGGGGGGACTGCATTCACGATAAAAAAGGCTTACCTTGAATTGACGAGGAGAACCGAGGAACGGGACGCTAAAATTTGTCTAGATATGCAAATTGTTTGGGCGGCTAAGATTCCGTTAAGGGTCAAAGTGTTTCTCTGGTGCCTTAGACAGGGAAGGATAATGGACAAAGTAAGGAGGGGGCGTATATTTCGTCTTTCAGACACCCGGTATGATAGGAGCGGTGACGCGACTGAGGACACCGAACATTTATTTTTCAATTGCGTGATGTCTGAGCGGGTTTGGTCGGAGCTCGCTGTCCCCTGGGTGCAACGGGAAGGGATGAACGGGTTCTGGGAGTCCATCAGGAGGTTTGGCAGTAACTCTAGTGAGGATTGTTCTAAACCGTTGGCCGCTCTCTGGGCTATATGGCTTGACCGCAATGAGCTTATCGTCAAAAACCAGAGAGTCTACAATGAGAGTGCAGTGTCTCGATGTAACGCTTTGTATAACTTCTGGCTCTCCCGGTAATGTTTTCTGAAACTTCATTAATGAAATACAATAGGCAGTGATCCCCACAGTGGGGATTCACTCGGTTTAACATAAAAAAAAGAAGTAAACTGTACTCGATTACCTCACATATGATGAGATGCTCCAGAGTCCATGATCCAGTCTAATAAATCTGAACTGCTACTATTGGTAAGTGCATAAGCAATACCTGACGAACATGAAGAGGCTCTGACAGTGTGTGCGACATCTGAAGCTCTTGCAGTCGAAGTTGTAGGAGTAGTTATCATCTCTCTCAGTCTGGAAACAATATCATTAAAACGTGCATCATGAGCAGGAGCAGGAGTAGGAGTAGACTCGGTTTGCTCAGCAACACTTGCAAACACATAATATTCATGCTTCAGATAGCATGTCTCCTCAGAATGACTGGGACTGTGGCAATGTGAACATGGGCCACGCTGACGTCCGCCTCCTCGACCACACGATCCTCGACCGCGAAACTGTGAAGCACCCTCTCTGCCATGAAAAGCTACCATAATAGAGGGAGATGAAGTAGTAATCCTTCTCAACATCTTGTAGACCTCCTCCATTGGAGGTATCGTCTCTCCAGTAAGTAGAGTACGTGATGCATCGTACTCAGAGTCAAGGGATGATAGAAAAACACCTGTCATAGTGGCATTCCTATATGCCTGTTGTCGCTCAATGCTTGTACTAATAGGCATAAATCTATGCAGACGCTCAAACATGCCTCTAAGATGAGAGAAGTGTGCATGAAGAGGATGACCGTTCTGCTTGGACGAAAAAGTATCAAACTGTAATTGTATAATTTTGCTCTTATTCTTCGCTTGCCCATATATGTCTGCTAAGATGTCCCACATAGCCTTTACTGTGGGTTGATTGACAATATCATTAGCAATCTCATGGTGAGCGTCCCGGAGAGCCAAATGCGAGCATATGCATCATCTGGCTTCCAAGAAGCATTAGCCCCAGTTTTGTCCTATGGCTCTGAATCCGTCAGAATGTGCTCTTTGTTATGGTACTGCATCATAGTGGAAACTGCATGGACCACAACTCGTAGTTGGTCCCATCCATCTTCATGATGGGAGTCGGGTCCTTGAAGGCATCGAAAGATGAAAAACATTACCCTTATTTTCTGACACGGTAACAAGAACGCCAATAGCCTGAACAAAATTGAGTAGACTGATATGAATGAGTATACACAATCATCTGTAGACTCATACAACCATACTCATCTTTTGTTGTTGTACGCTAGAGTTGGAAGACGTGATTTATATGTTGAAAATCACGAAAAACCGATCAAGATGTGACCGTATCTCCCTGTATGCACGACCAAATTATAGGCTGTAGGTGCCCGATAGTGCAGATGCGTGTGTACGCAAGGTGCATAGGTGCGTTTGAAGGATATGGCTAGATCCTCAAGCGCATCACGGAAGCGTGAGCATCGTATCGAATACGACGAAGAACGACTAGTCGTACTAGTTGTTCTATGCAGCGGAAATTAAAAAAATTTTCATGTGACGAAACCACATGATCCAAGAACACTTCTCGGATCGTTTCGTCTAAACCACAAACAAGTAATAGGATTACCTCTTGAAGCGTGGTTGCGATCGAGTCTCTAAACGAAGAGACCTCCTGTCTCAAGTCCGATCCGACGGAGGAGACGCTTGCGAGCGCGGGGATGAACCACGCGCTTCTCGCAATCCATGTTGATGATCCAAGCAGCGGATCTCCTGATCTCGACACACGAGATTCAACGTCTTCTTCATGAGCGAGGCGCACCGAAGGAGACGGAGATCCACGAGCAAAGGGTCGGGCAGTATAACGACGACGCTGCGGCGATGGAGAGTCTCTGTAGGGCATCCACGGTGGATGACCATGAGAGGAAGAGAGAGGGCTGACGTGTATAGAGAAAGAGAGAGAGAGATATGCTTCAAAAGCATTGTGCAAAGAAGAGCAATGGCGTGCCTCTCCCTTTATAACATTTTGGGATCCATGGATCTCAATCCATGGGACAACACAAATCCAATGGCTCTCATTGATTGTGTTTCTTTTAATGGCTAAGATTTATGTTGGTAAAAACCAACAACAATTAATTAAATTTAGATTAAATCTATATTGATAAATCAATATAAATCAATCTCAAATTAAATCAATCAAGCATGGAGATTATGGAATGAAGATTGCCTCCTTCCATAATATTGGATTTGGTGGCAATCTCATGAGATCTCATGGGATTACATTATTCCATGGAAATCTCCAAGATTTACAACAACACTTGTTGTAAATTATTCTACAAAAATAATTGATAATTATTTTGTGAATATTGCAATCTTGCCATTGGAAAATTGTGAATCATATTCACAACCCAAAATAAAATGTGAATTACATTTTCAATTAACTGTCCAATGTGAATCCAATTCACATCAACATTTAATTAGCAAATGTAAATTACAAATATCTCTATAAATCACATTTATAATATATACGACTAATATGGATATTGCTATCCACATTATTCATATCCATGATAATTAAATCACATTTAATCATATTGGATCTCTATTCTCATGTGCCCAAATAATATGAATCGCATTCATATTATTCACATCTTTGATAATCAAATCTCATTTAATTATTTAAGATAACTCTCTTTATAATATGAATCAAATTCATATTACTCATGATAATTAAATCGCATTTAATTATCTATTTTCTTAATGCTCGGATACTTATATCAACAATGAAATTATCCTGAACTCTTTCAAGGATAATGCGCTTTCTCCGGGAATACTTGGAGATAAGGACAGGGCGATTGTATTGTTATACGTATAGTGACTTGGATATTGAGATCGTATCTCAAATCCAAATCGCGGGCCTCCCATAGATGCTTGATTAAATCAAGACCGCAAATCTAATTTTCTCATTGCATCTGAAGCACATTCAGATCAATGTCCAACATTTGGACCAAGATCAGATTACTTCTCTACTGAGAGGAGTCACTAAAATCCAGACCCGTTTCATCACTCCCTAGGAATGGAAGCATCATGATTATACAATCGTTTATGATCACATCACCCTCAGGTATTCTCAATACCTGTACATCCTGCATACTGGAAGACTCAGACTAAACCCGAAGTATTGGATCAACTTTATATTGTCTACTTCATGGTTTTATCAGTAAGTTTCTCATTCGATCATTAGGAGTCGGTATCGATCATATACTTTCCAAAAAAGCATATATCATACCTAGGTCTTGATCATATACTTTCCAAAAGTATATATCAAACCTACAAATTCAGTCAAGCTTCCAAAGCTAGACGACCGTGCACACGGAATTGATTCTTCCCAATATCTCGTGATTGAGCTCATGTCTTTCGGTTCAATAAATGAGCTTGTATGATCCCTTTGAGAGATCGCATTACTCATATGCCCTTATATGCACACCAGCGCGCCGGTGTATAGACTTTGGTTAGGTCATCAAACTATTGGTCTGCCAAATATACATACTCAGACATATAGTAACACATCTGTCTCCGGTCAGAGGATGCGTGCCTGTATCGTGACAGCATACGATATAAGACTTTGGTTATCTCGATCTCGTTAAGTCAACTCTTTGACCTAGCTAATCTGACACCTCCGAATCTCTATTCCTATGCAGAGGACCTGCATCAAGAGGTCGGTCAGATATCAGCCTAAATGAGAAAGGATTGCCATCTCCTACTCAGGCTGGAGATCATCTCTTAATAATCATTTGACGGTGCTTGATGAGTCCTCAATCTAATTCTTTAGATATTCATCCAAGCACCAGCCTCTATGATTCAACAGTTGAATCAACAGCTGTATGATCATCAAGATGGCCATGGTACATAACTCTAATTGTACTAAGGGACCTATTATGCAAATTATTCATTCTTCATTTCAGAGCAGGGAATGATATATGCAATAATATTTATTGCATAATGGTTTTCCGTGGGCTCGCATGTCCAACAACGTTGTGGCGTAGTTGCACATGGGTGATTTGGTGCAGGGGCGCGGATGCACGTGGGCGCAGATGCATGTGGGCGCAGATACGCGTGCGCGCTCAGGTGCGCGTGGGCACAGATGCGTACATGAGCACATGTGCGCGTAGGCGCGGATGCGCGTGGGAGCACAGGTGCACGTGGGCTTGTTGCACGGAAGGTTGCTGTCGAAAGAGGGGGTTGCCGGTGGCATGGCGCGAGGAAGGAAGGGGGTGGACGGCGTGTAGGATTAGGGTTAGGGTGGGATATGGGAACCCCGATCTAGGACCGTTGCTCTGATACCATGTTGGAGGAAAATAAATTACTTGATATTCATGAGACTATAGGGCTCTCTTATATAGGAGAAAAGTCCTTGGATAAATAGCGTGAGAGGTACATAAAGAAAAAGAAATAGAAAATAACACCAAAAATATACAATAATCTCAACAACAACATTATGTGGAGATCGATAGAGATAATACTTGTAGAAAAAATGCAGATTGGCTTAAGTGGAGAGGAGTTTCTACTATTCTATGTGATAAGAAAATTCATTTGAAAATCAAGGGAAATATTACAAAGTAGTCGTCCGGCCTGCTATGCTCTATGAATCTAAATGTTGACCGATGAACCAAACATGTATAGAGGATGATAGTAGCAGAAATGAAAATGCTACAGTGGATGTGTTACATACACGAAAATATCGGATTCAGAATGAAGTGATCAAAAGGAAAGCTGTTGTAGCTCTGATAGAGGATAAGATGAGAGAGAAACACTTAAGATGGTTTAACCATTTAGAAAGAGGCCAGTTGATGCACCAGTTAGAAGATGCGATATTTGAGATATCGAGCCGGCTAAGAGAGAGCGAGAAAGGCTCTAAAGTGTTGGAAAATGACTATCCGAAGGAGAATGACTCGAAATAGGTTTGAATGGAGACAAAGAATCCATGTAACCGATCTTACTTAATGTAAGAGAAGGCTTTGTTGTATTAAAAAAACATTATTTGTAGCATTAATGTCATTCTTTTCAGAAAATTTCCTTTAATTATTTTTCATACTCGATCATCTTGGTAACAGATGGTTATTTTTTTCCTGGAGGTCGCAACAGATGGTTATATTGTCTTTGGTTCTAAAAAGATATCAAGTAAAGGCTATAATTAAAGATAAGCGTGCTGCTCTTGATGCATTTGGCACCTATCTTGAGGTAGATGCATTTGGTTTCTCATTAGTTTGTTTAGAGACATTTTCTTGCTAATTCACAATTTCTCTGTTTTCCTTGCAGCCAGTAGTTCGGGATAGAAGTGGAAAATTCTCTCTCATGAAGGCTCTAAGAGGTGTACGTGCAATAATATGTCCTAATGTATGATGTTTGCCCATTCAGTTCTGCACATTGCTTTTAGTTCCTTACTAGTATTCTAGGTTAAAGTATGTACTCGGGCTTGCTAGTGGTTCATAAAAATTTTTTGGATATCACTTCATAACTTAACGGACTTAATGGGGGTGAACACTGTAGCATGTTTCCCCTTTCTTGCCTAAAAACTACTAAAAAACCCTGTTGTTTTAAGATACGCTTTAATGAAGCTCCAAACTTGGTTCGTTACGTTGCCAGTCATACTTATTTTAGTTTTTATAGTTTGCAATAAAGTTGTACATCCTTCCACCCATCCTTAATTAGGAAATCTAGATTCTATCTCGGTCTCATGAGTGGTGAAATTTCCTTTTTTAGTAAAGTAACATGTGAATAATTTCTGATGGAAATGTAGGAGGGTTTCATAGCTGATGTCGTCCACATGAAGGGCATACACCATATTGTTCTTTTATCTCAGGTTTCTCACTTCAACCTTGAATAAGAGCTTTTCAGTTTCTCTCTTCATCCTTGAATATGAGCTTTTCACTACTTCGACCAGTACTTGTTATTTCGAGTTCTAGTGAGGTTACAGTTGGCTGCTTACAGAAGTAGCAGCGGTATACAAGCTCTTATGAATGGGAAGGCAAGAAAATTAGCTGAACAAGATGAAGACTTCGTGATTGCCTCAGGAATTCCTTATACCATAATAAGAACGGGCTTGCTGCAAAATAACCCAGGAGGGGTGGAAGGATTCAGCTTCAAGAAGGTGATGTTTCTTCTCTTTTCAGTGTACAATGAATACGCAAAACATAACAATACTCCATATAAAAGTAGGTAGTCTTGATATTATTAATTCACCGGATGACAACACCTGATATCTTCCCAAATTTAGCAATGGCAAGAAGTTTCCAAATTATCCATATATTCATTGAAGTGGCCCATAAGACTAAATATAATTGTTTCGTTTAGTTAGTGTAGGGATTAAGAATAGTTGTTTAAATTATGAATTACCTACTTAATCGAAAAATAAAATGCGAAAGCGATAGTCCGATCAAGAACTGTTGGAGTATATGGTGTATGTGTCATGTAGACAGGTAAATGGATCACTCTAAGATCCATTTACCACATCCAGTTGTTTAGTCCCACATCAACCGTTTGTGGGATGTGGAGACTCAATGAGGGCTATATAAGAAGTCCCTCACCCTCTTGTAACAATAGAGAAAGTTCAATGAACAAACCTGCGCTTTGAGACTTTCTTCCGTGGTTTCAACCCGCTCCTTAGAGAGTAGGATTCCACGTAAAAATACCAGTCTTCTTCAATGTTTTATTCTATTTATCTGAAAAAAAATCCTAAGTAGTACCTTGGATTTACATAAATCCCCAAGCACTATGAAATGATTTTTTATCTGGATGCTATAGTGGTGTCGTATGTTCAACATGCGACACCCTTTAATGTTTTTTTAACCTACGTACTACAGAGAGAACACATCTTCGATATACGCTATTGGTATCGCACTTCAAAAATGCGATATCTATTAAGGCTCCCGTTAAACCCAGCTTTTCTTTCTACAAACCCCCACGCTTCTTCGACCTTCGACCTCCTGCGTCTTCGACTTGCTACCTCCTGCTCACACACGACTGCCTCCCGCTTCGCCCCTCCTCCCGCTCCGCCAACTCCTCCTAGATCCTCCTCCGCCTTCGCCTCTACCTCTAACTCATGCTGTGCAAAGTGTGTGTCTCAGGTCTCCATTGCTTCACCAAAGCTATAATTAAATGCCGATCTAGTGTGATGAATTCCAATTCCGAAATACATCCAAATCTTGCCTGAGCTACATATGGTTGTAGGTGGTCGTCCAAAGGGATGCGGCATACATGTGATTCTCGTCGTCGACTACGCAACCACGATGATGCATACAATTGGAATGTTACAAGAAGTATTATGGCAAGTACTTAATGATTTGAAATTAACAAATGGCTTACATCGCCTGCCCAAACACGCTGTGAACGATGACGCTCCTGCTGACTCAAAACGGATGGGTCAAGCGGTTCAGGGTCCATCTGCACTTAAAAAAATGAAATTTAGAAGACATAAATTTGCATCAAGCAACAAAAAGGACATGTACTATGTTGACATTTACATCTAAAAAGAAGGTAAACTTACTCAAATCAGGACATTTACGTTTGTTATGTCCTTCGTCTTCACATGTGCCGCATTTATTTTTATTCCTTTCAGATGGTTGTGCATTAGATGTGGATGCTTGAGAATCCCTTCTGCTGCTTTTATTAGTACAATGATGTTTTGTGTGACCAAGTATACCGCAAAAAGAACATGTATTCTGTCGAATGACATCCCTAACATCTATTTCATTATAAATTCTAGTTGACCGTGGGCGACCTTTGCCACGCTTACGCTTTTTATCGGGACGTAATTCCAGGTACTCCAACGAGGCCCACATTTCTCGGTCACCAATAGGAAAAAACGTCCTCCGTAAATCTTTAATTGTTGTTGCCATGTGTACCACTCACCAACATAAGAATCAACTTCTTCTCGATGTTTAGAAATGACTGCGATAGCCTGGGAACATGGGATACGAAAATTTTACCATTTATTACATTTACATTTATGTTGGCCCAAGTTCACCTTGTATCGTTTGTGACCTCGAATCCCATACTGTGTATGTCGAAACCACTCAATATCTCAAACAATATCTCCGGCTGCCTTTGTAATTTGGTTACTATGTGTCCATTCACATATGCACTCCAACAGTGCAGCTCTGATGCTGTAAATTGCGTGAATTTACATCCTACCGCGAGGGCAACACTAACCTCTTCTGCATGCTGGTTGAAGTATAAGACACAATTATAAAATGCCTTCTCGATCAATGCAAAAATCGACAAATATCGGGCATCCTTAAGAACTGCATTATAGCTTTCATTAAAATTTGTAGTCATCTGACCAAACCTATAACCACCATCATATGCTAAAGTTTATTGCTCTCTGCTACAATCGTGAGTTGAAAACCATCTACCTGGTTCTGTGTTCCACTTCTTTAATTTCCTCATGAATTAAGCAAACTTCCTACTTGTCGTTTGAAGTGCGACTGCCTGTACCAATGCTTTCATAGAGCCATTCTTAAAAACACTATTGAAGTTGCTTGCGACATGCCTTGAAAAAAATGTCAGTATGCAAACGGTTCTAATAAATCCACATCTATGTCATTCATTGCGGAATTTATTCTAGAATTACAGTCAGAAATGATACATATTTGCCTTGCACGCATATCAATTACCTGATACGTAGCATCGAAAGAAACCACTTCCATGAAAAAGGTCGGATTCCTCATCAACAATTCCGAATGCTAGAGGAACGACATGTTTATCCTCATCAATCCTGCAAGCAATCAACAATTTCTTTTTGTACTCACCATACAAATGGGTCCCATCAATACTAATCAAAACCTGGTAATATTTGAATACTTTAATGCAAGGTTCAAATGCCCAAAATATCATTGAAATCTACGGTAATATGGTTTCTGAGGATCTGGATGTTTGCTATATTCGATGTCTATTTCAATTCCCTCTATGTCTATAAGGCATCTCAGCATAAGACTTCTTCCATTCACAGAATATTATTCCGATTGCTTTCCAACGAGCATCCCATGCCCGTTTTTTGGTAACCCAATAATTATACATCTCATGGATGTGAGCTCTACAACTCGACATCCAAACATTAGGGTCATCCCTCACCAAAGATAGAAGTGATGTAGACATGAATTTGTAGTCTAATTGAGGATGATCTTGATTAACTGTAGGGTTTATACAAGTGTGAGGGTCAACAATCTTAGAGATCACCCACAAACCATCGAATTTTCTGTAATGACCGCGTAAATACCAAACACATCCTTTCGATCAGTAGGTGCAAAAAACAGACCAGATCAAACTGGTGGATTCTTTAACCTTGAAGTCGTAGTATGCCAGGATATGATATTTCTTTACAACATAAATCGAATCATCTCTACATTGGAAGGTTCTACCCTTGCGTATTTCATCAACAACATCATCAAGTCCATACTTCATTTGAATGTCATCCTCATAGGTTGAACGAGTATCGGATCCTCTCACCCCAAAAAATGGTAAACGAGGTGTAATCGGTTGCGTGATTTGTTCATCGGTTCACATCTCCTTGTTTACGACATTATCTTCAACATCTTGATCACTATCCTCTTCCATATCATCATCGGTTCCCCAAAGTATGAAGTCATTTAAAGCATGATTAACCTCTTGATGAAACTCCATTTCATCATTCTTTATTCTATCATTTTGGCCTTGAAAATCATAGCTAATGCATGTGAATAACATCAATCTGTACAAATTAACATTCATTATTTATTGCATTTATTGTGTAAATAATACGATTTTTAATGCCAAAATTATAGAATAAAGAGAAGAAAAGAAAAAGAATAAAATATCAAAGATATTTTATAAACCTAAACCCCGAGACCAAGTCAAGAATTGAGTTGGTCGACAAGGAATAAAGTAGGGGGAGATAATGGCAAAAAACACAATATAAACCCATTTTATTTATTCATCATTTATGAATTTTTGATACCTATTTTATTCTTTAGTATTTATTCATCAAATGAAGAAACTTTGTACATAAAAGTTGTAGATAATAATGTAAATAAAAATACAAAATTGAGTTTGTACAAATAATACATTGTATTTATTTTATATACAAAATAAAAAGCCAAAAATCCAACTTCACAGACCCATATCTTGCAAATAAAATCTCAAAACATATCAAGATCACTCTAATTGTATATAACATTTCATGAGCTATTTAATGGAAGTGGTTTCATATTTTTTGGTGTTACGGTGTGAAAGTTAGGTTTTGAGCCTTCATTGTACATTATACCCGATTAAAATATTTATTTTTACAAATTTATATTTTTATAATTTTGTAATTATTATTCATAATATATGTACACACTAAAACCAAAAGAAAACCAAAAGGAAAAATAATATAATATAAATCTATGTGAAAACATAGGCAAAATGCATATGTTATTACTTGTATATAAATAAAAGTGGATTTCTTTCTTTTATTCTTTATTCTTTATATTTTTATAATATTATAAATATTTTTATATTATATTAAAAATACAAAGACAAAATAAAACAAAAGAAAACTAATTAATTAAATAAAATGTATATAAAACATAGGCTAAAGACCTATAAATATACCTAGATATTATACATAGGGTCATATGTGGCTGCCCCCTAGGGGCAGCCAACATGGCTGCCCCCGCCTTATTTGGGCAAAATTTTTTATTTTTTTTTGAAAAATAACACCATTTACATTCATCCCTATATCCCTCCTAGATACCATTCGAATTTCGTTAGAAACAGAGACTCCTACGGCCTCCATCCGGACAGTAATTTTTTAACGGTAACAGGATTTTTTTAAATCGATACCATCGAGATGGAGGCCGTAGGAGTCTCTGTTTCTGACGAAATTCGAATGGCATGTAGGAGGGATATATGGATGAATATACATGGTTTTATTTTTCAAAAAAAAATAAAAAAAACGCCGAAAAATGGGGCGGGGGCAGCCATGTTGGCTGCCCCCAGGGGGCAGCCCCATTTTTTCCTTATACATATTCATTTATTTAAGTATCTAAATTATATCATAAAAATATAATAAAAATGTATTCATGTATATACAATAAGTTATAATTATATAAAATAAAAGAATAGAATAATAGTAAAAATTACAAAATAAAAACAAAATATATAAAATATAGGCAAATAAACCTATAAATACACCATTAAAAACTAACTACTAATAAATAAAGTCAAAAAAATAAATAAAAATCATAATACAATACTATGTAAAATAATAAACATTTTTTATTTTATACTCGAAAATAATAAAATCATTTATTATTTTTAATTATTTATTCTTTAATAAACCTGCAGTTTTGTCCTTTAGCGAGCTGACATGGCCCAATAAGGGCGCGTCAAGAGCTGACCCCTGGTCAACTCCCCCCCGCGCCTCTGCAGCCCGTCAAATCTGTCTCCTTCCATGTTTTCATCCATTTTTCCCGGCCGCTACATCGCTCAATTGCGGTCGATCTCTTTAGAAGATATGATCTCTGATTATTATAGATACATGCCAGCCTCTTGTACCCATTGTATATACTTTCGCTTCATCGCAATCGGCTTGTCAATAAGGGTGCCCACTATGTTCTATAAATAATGACCTCAACACCATTCAATTTTGGCCATCTCCAAGCCCTAGAGTCGCCGCATTTCGATCAAAGAGCGTATCCCCGTGACAGGGGGAGTCCCCTGAGGTGCTGGGAGCTAGCGGAGGAGAAGATGCGTTCAAGGTCGCCATTGTCGGCGACCTCTGCTCCCCGGCGTCAACACCAGGTAAGAGCGGCGCATTTTAATTATTCTAAGTAGATTTTAAGTCTTGATTTTTAATCATGCATTTAGATTAATGTTTAGACCCTAGGTTTAGCTTAATTAGTTCGATTCGTAGTTCTCCGGAGCTCCGCTCCGGCGAACGATTCCGTTGTGATTCTTTTGTTCTCCGACACCACTTTCACCCTCATTTTCTTCCCCTCTCGTTTCTTCACGTCGTACGCCCCTTCATACCCCACGGATCCCCACGAATCTGGAGATGAGGTCTCCACCTCCGCTGCTATGCCAGAGACCTTCGCGGTGCCCCACTTTCACTCCTCATCGCCTAATAAGCTCCCCAAACCCCTTGTTTGCTTGTGCGTACATTTCTTGCAGGTATGGAGAGTCAAGGGACCCTCGAGGGTCAACTTTGGTTGAGATCAAAGGTTCCTGGAGCTTCCTCTCTTCCTCGACTTCGCCTGACCACGCCGGAGCTCCATGTGCCTAGCTGAGCCTATCCACTGACTCTGAGGACCACCAGGAACAAGAAGAGAAGCTCGACGGTAACAGAGAAGGTCGGAGGAGCCCGCAATGCTCGATTGAAACTCACCTAAGGCAAGTTCCTCCCGTGTTCTTCCGGACCCCTCCTTTGTTGTCCGATCAAAATCCGTTGCTCAGATTAACTAGGAGTCATTGGATAAGCCGCAACTTCGACCGTCCGATCACCATCCGCGATCTAATCGCAACCGTCCATCGACAAAACAGAACCAACCACTCTGATTGTGATGCATGGCAAGTGGGAGAAGCACCACCGTTCGATTCACGCCTTTAATAGGGTAAATTTCAGATCTGACCCCCGCATATTTTTGTATTTATTAATTAGTACTGTAAATAAAATATGATGTGAAAAATAAATGAGAATTTTGTATATCAGCCCATGAACTTATTGCATATTACATTTGGGTCCATTCCACGTCACCTCACGTGTCGTCCCACGTGAGGTGGTGAAATTGCAGGGACACCCCTATGACTTTTTGCATTTATATTCAGTCCAATAAATGTGAATCACGTTGTATATTTTTATAAAATTTGCTTGAAGGCCCTGGACTTTAATTTATTTATATTTTGATCCTTCCCAGGTAGAGTCACGTGTAGTCCCACGTGATGGTCATTTTAAACATTGAACCCTGGTATTTTTGTATTTATTAAATAAATTCAATAAAATATTAATTCTGTTGTATATTTTCGGCAAAGTTGCACGAAGCACCAGTTCATTTATTTTATTTGCAAAAATGCCCTACCAGAGACATGTATTATTGTGTATTTGATCTAATTTTTATAAATAACTATTATACTCCTAAAAGTACGCAAAAATAGGATTATAAGCTTCATGCCATGTAAATTCACACTGTTATTTTTATTTGACATTTTTGCTTTTAATCCATTTAATAAAAAATGAAATGGAGCCTATTTATGTACTGTTTAACTTATAAAATACCCAAAAAAAATATAAAAATGTGTCCAAAAATTCTCAAAAAAGTATATATGATATATTTTATCCTATTTTATTTACAGGCCAAAAATCACTAAAAATGGAAAAACAAAAAGCTTAAAAATCGAAAAACCCCAAAATCTTTTATAAAAATCTAAAAAAATCATTTAAAAATCCAAAAATATGTTTTCCTATTTTATAATATTCTCTATATTAATATTTATATATTAAAATTGATTTGGATGATTTTGTGACTTATTTACTATTTTTAAGTCTAATTCATTTTCAGCCTATTTATTTAATCCCATATTTGGGATATTTTTGACTTTAAAACTACATTAAAAAATAGCAAAAAATACAGAAAAATAACAAAAAATAGAAAAATATAAAAAGAACAAAAATAGTGTATTGGGGCTTTTTTTACTTATTTACATATATATAGTATGGGATAAATGGGGCTGCCCCCAAGGGGAGCTAACTTGGCTCCCCCCGCCCCATTTTCACCATTTTTTTATTTTTTTTGAAAATTTCTTCATGAATATTCATCACTATATCCCTATATTATGCTATTCAAATTTCGTGCGAAACAGAGACTCCTACGGCCTCCATCCAGACAGTCATTTTTTAACGGTAACAGGATTTTTTAAATCGACCCTGTTTGGATGGAGGTCGTAGGAGTCTCTGTTTCGCATGAAATTTGAATGACATAATATAGGGATTTAATAATGAATTTACACGGTTTCAGATTTCAAAAAAATAAAAAAATATGTGAAAAAAAGGACGGGGGGAGCTAAGTTAGCTCCCCCTAGGGGGCATACACAATTTTCCCATATAGTATTCATATATACCTTGTATTGTATATATACACATATATGTATACATATATTTATATATATTTATATCTTATATAAAAATTAAAAAAGAATGTAAAACAGAAAATTTAAAATCAAATACAAAAATTATAAAAAATAAAATAAGCAAATATAAAATAAAAAACCCACAAAAACAATAACATGGAAAAGAAATAAAAGACAAAGATTTGAGCATTGATTTTGCCTGCTACCCATGGAAGGCTGTATGCCGATATATCGGTGATATATCGCCGATATATCGATATCGACATGGGACCGATATCGAAATCGATATATCGATATATCCGATTTCAGGCATTTTCTTCAGAAAGATTCCTAGATATAGCGATATATCGGCGATATATTGTCGATATATCGATATCGACACGATATCAAAACGATATCGATATCGATATGTCCTTCCATGCTCCTACCGTTGACTCATTGTGTTCGACCTCTACACATGCTTACGCGTATACACATTTGTTGTGGAGTTATAATAAATTTTAACTCCATATTTTTTTATATTTATTTCTTTATTCTTGTTGTGGGTTAATTGTTGATTAATTAGGGATTTTTGAGCGGTCAATACATTGACTGCGGTCTCGCCTTGTGAGACCATACGACCCTATGCTATTTTCCTTGATTATCAAATGGCGCCATTGTCAGAGAGCAACATCGCATAGTTGGATATTATTTTATTTTATCTATTATCTTTTGTTCATTTATTTATCTCTTGCATTTATGTATTTTTCACTAGTTATTTGATATTGATTATGACTGTTGACCACTTTTCTTGTTTGACTTTGTTGTGAGGGAGGAACTCCTAAAAGGACCGATGCACTCAAGCAAGGCGGAGCTGGCTTTCAAACCCAGCCGACAGGAGAGAGCATCAAGGGCAGACAAGAAAGTTTTTGTAGACAGTCTCCTTTCTTTATTTGTTTATTCTGCATTATTATGTATATTTATGTGAGAGAGTGACCTATATTATTGTAATAATTCAGAACTCTCAGCCACACTCCGACTTCCCAAGGCCCACTGCCCGAGGGATTGTTCCCTCAGGAGCTTCGACTATTTTGACGCTTTTTCACCTTTATTTTTATTTTGTGTGAATGAACTCTAGCTTAGGAATTGCTTGCTATATAGACTAAGGTCCAAAGCCCCTAATATATTTTCATGTACCTATAGATTTGCTTCTGGACTTATTCAAATAATAAATGTTAGTTATTTGGATTCGAACCTGCGTGCCGTGAGAGACATCATACAATGCTAGCAGGACCCATTGTGGCGGGCACCGAGATGTCTCCAACATCGGACCTTAGGGTTTTTAGCTGGCTATTGGAACCTTCTTTTAAAGATATGTCATAAACCATTGGAGTCATGTTCCGGTCTCGGGCTCGGCGGCGGCTAAACTTTCTCAGAAGCTATCTTCCCTTCGACGGGTTCTTGCTGAATTCAAATCTTCCATTAGACATTCGCGTAAGGCTATTCGTGTCGAAGCGGAGAACATTATCTTGCATCTCGATTCCACGGAGAACGAACGCGAGCTCTCTATGGATGAGCTTCATGATCGCTCAATTGCTATTAAGCGGGTTCACGACGAGGATAAGAAGAGATCTATTGAATGGCATCAACGCTCTAAGGAAAAATGGATCAAAGAAGGTGACGCTAACACGTCCTTCTTCCATCGGGCGGCTAGTAACCGTAGACGCATTAATTATATTCGGTCTATCTCCATCAATGATGATATCTTCTCGGGTGATCGTGAGATGGGTATTGCCATCACTGACCATTTTAGACGTTCTTCTACTGCTCTTCCCTCTAGGCGGTGGCGCTGGCTTGGGAAGGGGGCACCACGGGTGTCGGTCGAAGATTCCTCTCTTCTTACGCGCCCTATTTCCTTGGCGGAGATTAAGGCTGCTGTTTGGGCATTGAATATTGATTCTTCCCCGGGTCCGGATGGTTTTCCCATCGCTTTCTACAGGGATTTTTGGGACGTGGTCTCGGGGACGTTTTCGCGGTGGTCGCTGAATTTTGCTCGGGTAACCATGGCTTTGATCGTATCAACAGGGCTAACATCGTGCTTATTCCTAAGAAAACCCCCGCTCTTCGCTTCAACGACTTTCGGCCTATAGCCGTATCCAATGCAATCTATCTCATTGTGGCTAAAACTTTGGCCACCCGGTTATCGCGGATCTTATATGGCCTCATCTCGCCGGTCCAAGGTGCGTTTATTAAGGGTAGGCATATTGCGGATTGTATTCTTGTTGCATCGGAAATTGTGGCGGATTGGAAGAGGGAAAAAAAGAAAGGAATCCTATGGAAGATTGACTTTGCTAAAGCCTACGATTCAATTGATTGGCGCTTCCTCTGGTCTGCCTTGCATCGAAGGGGATTCCCGAATCTCTGGATTTCTTGGATGCGCAGATGTATCTCAACGGTCTCGCTATCTGTGCTTATCAACGGCCGTCCGGTTGGCGGGTCTTTTCAGCCGCGCAGGGGGGTTCGTCAAGGCTGCCCCCTGGCACCTTTGCTCTTCGTTCTTGCATCAGATGTCTTATCGCGTATGGTGCACGGCGTCATGGATGCTGGTCTCACGTCGGGTTTTCGGAAGGGCGGCTCTTGCGTGCCAATTATTCAGTTCGCGGACGACACAATTTGCTTCATCGAGGGGGGCTCGGATGCGGTGGCTGGGATGGCGCAAACCCTCCCTATATTCTCTGAGCTTTCGGGTATGTCGACTAATTCTGCTAAATGCATTATGGTGCCTTTTGGCTTGTCGGCGGCGGAGGAGGTGGAGTGCAGCCGCTTACTCGGCTCTCAGATTGGAGACCTTCCACTCCCTTACCTTGGTGTCCCTCTCTCGGTTGGCCGGAACCGTTCTAATGACTGGAGGATTATCTTGGAACGGATGGAGTCGTGTTTGGCGGGCTGGAAGGCGTCCTTGCTTTCTCGGGGAGGTCGTCTTGTCCTTCTTAAATCTGTTCTCTCTGCTATTCCGATCTACTTCCTTTCGGTTCGAAAAATGCCTGTGGGTGTTCGTGTTCGTCTGGAGAAATGCATGCGGAGATTTTTGTGGGGTCGCTCGGGCGGCAGTAGTCGCGGGGTTCATTTGATCGCTTGGGATGTGGTGACCTTGCCTAAGAGATCCGGTGGCTTGGTGTTCGCAGCTTGGAGCGCGTCAACGACGCTCTTCTCCTGAAATGGGTGAGCAAGATCTGGGGCAAGGATGATTCTTTTCTCTGTAACGTGCTGCGAGCGATTTTGGGTGAGGCGTGGAATACTTTCATGCGCGGGGTTTGCCCTGGCCACTCCTCCCATTTCTGGCGCTGCGTGTTCGATGTATATCGTAGGAACCGGTCCTTGTTCTACCCTGTGCTGGGGTCGGGTGCTGTCCTCAAGTTTTGGCTGGATGACTGGTCGGGGGGTGGTCCCTTCCAGGCTCGCTTCCCGAGGTTATTCGCTCTGGTGGAGAATCGGCTGGCCTCTGTTGCAGATTATTGGATCAATGGCTGTTGGTGCCCATCCTTCTCGGCCGTTCTTTCCGACCAGCGCGCAAACGATTTGGCCTCCCTTCTGAAGGCTCTTTCTTCTTCCGCTTCTCCTGGTCCCTCGCGGGACCATTGGGCTTGGAAGGACGGGCCTTTCTCCTCTCGGAGGGCCTTCTGTGCTATGCTTCCTCCTCCTCTTGCCTTGGCTGCTTCCGTGGTACGCGACTGTGACTTCCTCTGGGGATTGCGCCTACCCGCGCGGATCGTTTTCTTCACTTGGGTCTTTCGTCACCGGCGGCTGATGACCCAGGATCGTTGCACCTCTTTTCTTCCTCACTATAATGTCCAATGCCACCTTTGTGGGGTGACGAAGGAATCGGCCGATCACCTTTTCTTTCAATGTATGATGGTGACGCGGGTTTGGGACGATGTTGATTGGGCTCGTGCGGGAAATACGGAGGACTTCTTCGACATCCTTTGGGCCAACAGAAGGAGGCCTCATCCTGAGTTGCTTGGTCCCATTGCGCGCCTTTGGTCCATCTGACGGGCTCGCAATGAGTCTATATTCTCGGGGGCGCGTTTTTACATGGAGAATGTGACGCTGGCGGCCATCAGATTAATCTCAGATTGGTGTAATTAGTTAGGTATTGGCTTCTGTTAACTGTGTGTGTACATTGTATGCTCGGTTTCCCTCTTCTCTTTTTCATCCCCTCCTAACCTTGTAAGTATCTCTTTCCTTACATCTCGTGGTATATAATAACGGGGCGAACACCAACGAGTGTATCCCCCTTTTTTGAGCCTAAAAAAAAATTAACATATTGTGCTTCACAATAATAGCAGTTACTACCTAGGGAGATTTTATCGGATTGCATCTCATATAGCATAGGTTTTCAATTTCGTTATGCATCCCGTATGGAGAGAGCTAGGAAGCACTGTAAGTCTTCTGACTTTGCATGCATCATCGATTTCTGACTTGCATGGCTTTTCCGATCTTCTCCCTCTGATTTTGCTCACTTAGGATGCTAAATGGAAATTGAAAACATCGTTAGGCACGTGCATTGAAAAATAACAAAAAAAGTGACAACCCAAACGAAATTGGAACTGCTAACTATATCAGACTTCAAAATAAAAATGTAATGGATTCATTGCTTTGGGGAGAGAAACCCCCTCCTTGTTTGTGCATTTTATTCCTACGTACACACTAAAAATTAGTGCCCAAATCCCAATCCTATTTACGGTGTGTACAACTTTTTGATGATCACCTAACTCGAAAATTGACAAGATAAAAAGACCACATCTCGGTCTCCACTGTATCGAGTAGATGAATCGGGGGTTTGCTTTGTGTATTGATTGTGATTTTGAGTTCATTTGCATTTTCATCTCTCTTTGAGTTGTCAGTTCCATCTGCGTGCATATTCTCATCGTTGAGTCCTCCTATCTCCCTTGTCCATATACTCTCCTCATTCGCATCGAGTCGTGATTGGGTCTTAAGCTTCATCGTCTTTGCCTGCTTCAGCGGCTTTTCTCCTTGCCCATATCACCCATATTTGGTCCTGTTCAAGGAGGTCCTCTCCTTGGACCACAATTTTGTTTGTGTCCACCTTCATCTCGCCCACCCTCCTTGTGTCCCCCTGCATCCCTTCTCCTACCCAGGATTGCTGTGCTTATAGGTATAGTCCGCTTCGAGGATTATGACATACATTGATTATAAGAGTAATTCGGGCACGTTTTGAGGATGCTGAGATTGAGATGCTACTTTTTGGTGGATCTGATTGTTACATATGCTTAGAGCTTATTGATGAGCTTATTCGAGTCTAGCTTTTGGTAGCCTTTTTCCCTATTCGTGATTATGATGTTCAATATTCAAAAGGAGGAGATTCACAAAGAAGTCTTGCGCTATTTACCAGTGAATGGTATTATTGGACTGATCCTTTTGTGGGAAATGTTCTTCATTTTAGATAATGAAACCATTCCATTACTACTAACCCAAAGAAATACGACCTCTCTGAGATATACGGTTTATGCTGGAATTTTGATGATGCACGATTATTAGGTGTGATTATTATTTGAGGATTTTTGATCACACACACCGGAATGAGGTTGTGATATATTGTGATGATTTGATGATGGTTTCATGAGTTATGACTGATCCATCTATTTTTGAGGTTCCTTACATATTGGTTTCGAAGTTTGATTGACTATCTTGATTCAGACTTCAGAGCGACGGTGTGCGGAACCCACATGACTTCCCTCATCTTCCTGATTGATCCCTCCTCGATCTCCTGACTCATCCATTCGCTTGTGACACTTCGAGGATTTCTGCTTATATTTTGTGCCATCTCAGCTGATTTGATTGACTTGAGGGATGCATGGTGATTGACCTGATTATTTGTTATCCCTCACATGATCTTATGCCCTCCCGAGGATTGATTGCTTGATTTCTAGGACCTGAGATGTGATTCCAGCAATCCCAAGATTTGATTGACTTAGTTTGTATTACTCCCCGAGAACTATCTGCGGGAGGATGCAAAACATTCTCTATGCTCGACTTTCCTCACTGCTTGTGTTGCCATCCTATTGGAGCACGGAACTGAGTCGTCTGATTTGACTAATTGGCCTCCTTACTTGATTGTGTGCCTGATCTGTCGGTACACGGGGCCAATTTCATAGACTCCTTCGAGTCTTCTCTCCTTGACAGTCCTCGCAAGGATGAGTGTCACTATTCTGATTATTCCTTGCCTAGTCATAGTGCTCTTCGAGGGTTATCTGCGAGAGACTATGACATATTTTTTAGATCCTTTGGTCTCTTCTGCTGGGAAGCCGATCTGTCGCCATCGAGACCATTCTGATTGACTCCTTTGAGTCGTCTCTCCTTGATGACCCTCGCAAGGACGAGATCTGATCTGACTATTCTCTACTTAGTTCGTATTACTCCCCGAGGACTATCTGCGGGAGGATGCGACATTTTCTTTATACTCGGTTCCACTTACTGATTATGCCTATGATCTGGTGGAGCATGGAACCGAGTTGTCTGTTATGTATTTATGGTCCCCCACTGCTTTATTGTATCCGATCTGTTGGATCTTGAGACCTATCTGACTAGACTCATTTGAGTCTGCCATCCTATTGGAGCACGGAACTGAGTCGTCTGATTTGACTAATTGGCCTCCTTACTTGATTGTGTGCCTGATCTGTCGGTACACGAGGCCAATTTCATAAACTCCTTCGAGTCTTCTCTCCTTGACAGTCCTCGCAAGGATGAGTGTCACTATTCTGATTATTCCTTGCCTAGTCATAGTGCTCTTCGAGGGTTATCTGCGAGAGACTATGACATATTTTTTAGATCCTTCGGTCTCTTCTGCTGGGTAGCCGATCTGTCGCCATCGAGACCATTCTGATTGACTCCTTTGAGTCGTGTCTCCTTGATGACCCTCGCAAGGACGAGATCTAATCTGACTATTCTCTACTTAGTTCGTATTACTCCCCGAGGACTATCTGCGGGAGGATGCGACATTTTCTTTATACTCGGTTCCAATTACTGATTATGCCTATGATCTGGTGGAGCATGGAACCGAGTTGTCTGTTATGTATCTATGGTCCCCCACTGCTTTATTGTATCCGATCTGTTGGATCTTGGGACCTATCTGACTAGACTCATTTGAGTCTGCCATCCTATTGGAGCACGGAACTGAGTCGTCTGATTTGACTAATTGGCCTCCTTACTTGATTGTGTGCCTGATCTGTCGGTACACGAGGCCAATTTCATAGACTCCTTCGAGTCTTCTCTCCTTGACAGTCCTCGCAAGGATGAGTGTCACTATTCTGATTATTCCTTGCCTAGTCATAGTGCTCTTCGAGGGTTATCTGCGAGAGACTATGACATATTTTTTAGATCCTTCGGTCTCTTCTGCTGGGTAGCCGATCTGTCGCCATCGAGACCATTCTGATTGACTCCTTTGAGTCGTCTCTCCTTGATGACCCTCGCAAGGACGAGATCTGATCTGACTATTCTCTACTTAGTTCGTATTACTCCCCGAGGACTATCTGCGGGAGGATGCGACATTTTCTTTATACTCGGTTCCACTTACTGATTATGCCTATGATCTGGTGGAGCATGGAACCGAGTTGTCTGTTATGTATCTATGGTCCCCCACTGCTTTATTGTATCCGATCTGTTGGATCTTGGGACCTATCTGACTAGACTCATTTGAGTCTGCTCTCCTTGATGGTCCTCGC
Source organism: Ottelia alismoides (assembly GCA_037367405.1). Lineage (NCBI taxonomy): Eukaryota > Viridiplantae > Streptophyta > Magnoliopsida > Alismatales > Hydrocharitaceae > Ottelia > Ottelia alismoides. The sequence continues at coordinate 272,273 of JAZKJV010009666.1, read as the reverse complement.
AAGGATGTCATATTCCTTTGATCATTCCCTGCTTAGTTTGCAGTATGTTCCCCGAGGGTTATCTGCGGGACATTGTCACATTTTGTTGATATGCCGGTCTCTTTTGCTGGTAACTGATATGTCTCCTATCGAGACTGCTTCTGATGTTCCGTCTGATGGATCCGACTTCTTTGAGTCCACTCACTTTGACATCCCTCGCAAGGTTCAGTCTCAATCGGATTATTTATTGACTAGCATGTATTACTCTCCGAGGGTTATCTGCGGGAGGATACATCATTTAGTTTGTACTAGATTTCACTTCTGGTGTCTCCTATTTGTTGGAAAACTAAGCCGAGTCTTCTGATTTGTGTACTCGGTCTCTTTTCTGATTATGTCTCCTATTTGTGGGAGCACAGAGCCGAGTCTTATGATAATTCTATGATCTCTGACCCATCTGAGTCTGCTCACCTTGAGGACCCTCGCAGGGTTGAGCCACGTCTTGTGTTGTTCGGTGTGTTCTTGCGACTTTCACATTTTATCTCCGCCGGATATCACGCTGCACTGAGGGTCTCCCGCTCTTTACTCTTTACATCTTTCTGAGACCATGACTGACCTGGAGGATTCTTCACTGCTCATTCTTCCTCCTTGTCTTCCGTAATCGGTTCCGCTCACTCATTCCTTTCTTATGAGCTAATGTTCTGATTCACGCTACCGGTTCCTGGTTTAATTTTCGATCTGTTTTCCCCAGTAGCTGACACCCACTTGATTGTATAGCCGGGTGTTTTTTTGCTGTCTAACTGCGTACTCGTTCTCACATGGAGACGATTACGAGAGTACGATATTCACATACCATATATCATCTTGTACTTCACCGTTCCTTCCTTGTTGTATATGTGTATTGTGTATTCTATTCCTTCTCTCTCGTATGTCATGTGTACCCTAGATCTTTCGCCATATCTGTATGCCTATACTTAGGATGTACCTTGTCCTAAGTATAGGGGGGTGTACACCGTGTTATTTCTCCAATCTGTTTCATCACTCCTGTCATTGCCTATTCTTAGGGATCCTTTACACTAAGTATAGGGGGAGTATGCATACATTCTATACGATCTTTTCATCTATCTGTATATCTCTGTTTTTTTTCTTCTTTTCTTCTTTTCCTTTTCATTTTTCTTTTTCTACAAGAAAAGATGTTGCCTTTTTTGTCAGTTTTATGTACTTAGGACGTACTTCTTCCTCAGTATGGGGGGAGGGGGGGTGCACCCTGAATTCTTTCATTCTTTGATCTCCTCCACTATCTCCTCTTTTGTTGATTTGCTCTGCTATACTTAGGGATAACTCATCCTAAGTATAGGGGGAGACAACCCGAGCTGTGATTGTTTATTCCCACCCTTAACCATCCCTGTGTTGTGTACAGTCTACTATACTTAGGATTATTTGATCCTAAGTATAAAGGGGACAATCAACTTCTTATTCATTTATCTCTTCATTCTTTCATTTCTTATTTAGTCGTTGTAGTCTAGGCTTTTCTATACTCAGTACGAGTTATGTCTTCTCTTTTTCTTTTTGATCTATGAGGACATAACTCATGCTAAGTATAGGGGGGTCATATATACTCTGTATATACTTCAACCATAACTCGTACTTTCGTATTATTAATAAATATGGCCAAAAATACTATATAATTCATTAAAAACCAATTAATAATGCTTTTAATTCCCCAAATTCTTTTTGTATATACTGATTAATAAATCTAGTTAAAAATAATTTTGCAAAATGATTTGAAAAATGGGTTGACCCGTTTAGAAAACTTTTTGTAAAATGTTTTCAACTTTTGTAAAAATATTTTGATTTGTAAAAATTCAATAAAAAGATTTGAAAACCTATTTGCAAATGGTTTGAAAAATGGTTGTAAAAATAATTTGAAAAATCTATAGATACTGTTTGAAAAATGATTGTAAAATGGCATTCAAATGTTTGTAAATATTTACAAAAATTATTTTGTACTATAGTTTTCATAATTATTTTCAAATAAATTCGAGGAATAAATGCATCATTAAATATGAATAAAATATATATAAATATAAATAAAATTCTTTATAAATTGTGTATATATATACTTATAAATAAATTCTTTAATTCTTAGCTCTTGTAAATAAATAAAAAGAAGCACGCCTGTGTAAATAGTTGTGCATTCTTTTTGTTGTTTTTTTAGATTCGTTTTCAAATTTGTTTTGAAAAATTGCATTATTCTTTACATCATTGTACATATCATTTGCATAGCATTCACATTCTTTTGGATTGAGCTTGATGATTGAACTAATTCAATAAAGTCGAATATTGGAGCTTGGTTGGACCTTACTGCACCTAACTGCATTGGAACCTTACGGGAACTAGATTTAAGCTACTTGAGATCCATTAGGGCTTAATTCTTTGAGACTCAGGACTGGGTTCAAGTCACCTCAACTGACTAACTAGAACTTTTTGAGACGTATGCATGACTCTTGTCGTCCATGACCTAACTTGGACACTTGCACCTTTCACTTGGCTCAACTCAGTTGGAGTGGTGAATGGATTGGATTTGTCGGTCTGAGACGCACACGAGTGGAATCATTCGTCCTCTTCTAGGGAGGGAAGTGCACCCCAACCTGATCCAGTTGCCATAAAGTCGAATGACTTGAGAGTGTGGGTTGCAATAATGCTTCAAAAGAGGGATAGTCTTCTAGCTCAAGAGGAAAAAGTCCTTATGTAAATTCGCTGTAAATAGTATTTCAAAAAAAGAAGAAAAACTCCAAAAAAGTGGACATGCCTGAAAACAAAATAAAATGCCTGCCGAAATATGTATATATGTTGTTTAGTCAATAAGCAAGCTTGAGCATCAAAGTTATACCATGTGAGCCTGCAGCTGGATGACTCAACTACACTGGTCATGCATCCCAAGATAGGTAGCTACACTAGCTACCGTCCATTCTTTTCTTCACCACCTCCTCTTGAGTTAGATGCCACTTGAACTTAGAAGGGAATACCCCGCTCCTCAAAGACAAAGTGCTGGATTGGGGAATCATTGGGTTGTCATTCTGGAGAAGTCAATCCTTTTGTCATTCAGTTGGGGAGAGCCACTATCGCTTACACTGTACAAGTCAACTTCATAGTCATAAGGGTTTGCGTATGATGTAGGCTAGTTCTGACCTGGCTATTGAGGTGGTTTGAACCATGTTCTGTGACTCTCGAAGGTTGTGTTTTAAATTTTGTTCCCGATCAGGTTCTACACACATTTTCACATCAAGGTCTAACCTGATCTCCAAACTATGATTTTATAAAGACAAGTTTAATAATCAAAATCAATCTCATTTATTCTTTCTTTTTCTTTTCTTCTTTATTCTTTTTGTACTTATTGCATAAGTGTTGCTAGGGACTAGCAAAGACAAGTATAGGGGGATGATGGAACTCCATTTCATCATTCTTTATTCTATCATTTTGGCCTTAAAATCATAGCCAATGCATGTAAATAGCATCAATTTGTACAAATATCATTCATTATTTATTGCATTTATTGTGTAAATAATATGGTTTCTAATGGCAAAATTATAGAATAAAGAGACAAAAAGAAAACGAATAAAATATCGAAGATATTTTATGAACCTAAACCTCGAGACCAAGTCAAGAATTGAGTTGGTCGATAACGAATAAAGTAGGGAGAGATAAGGGCCAAAAAAACACAATAAAATCCATTTTATTTATTCATCATTTAGGCATTTTTGACACCGATTTTATTCTATATTATTTATTCATAAAATGAAGAAACTTTGTCCATAAAAGTTGTAGATAATAATGTGAATAAAATACATAAATGAGTTTGTACAAAAATAATGCACTGTGTTCATTTTATACACAAAATTAAAAGCCAAAAATCCAAATTCATAGACCCATATCTTTCAAATAAAAACTCAAAGCATATCAAAATCATCTCTAATTATATATAACTTTTCATGAGCTATTTAATAGAGGTGTTTCATGTTTTTTGGAGTTACGATGTGAAAGTTAAGTTTTGGGCCCTCATTTTACATTATACCCGATTAAAATATTCATTATATTCATTCTTTATTATTTTTACCAATTTATATTTTTATAATTTTGTAATTATTATTCATAATATATGTACACAGTAAAACCAAAAGAAAACCAAAAAAAAATTAAAATAAAACAAATCTATGTGAAAACATAGACAAAATGCCTATGTTATTACCTGCATATAAATAAATGTGGATTTCTTTCTTTTATTCTTTATTCTTTATTCTTTATATTTTTATAATATTGTGAATATTTTTTTATATTATATTAAAAATGCAAAGATAAAATAAAACAAAAGAAAACAAATTAAATAAAACATAGGTACAATACCTATAAATATACCTATAATATACTTAGATATTATACATATCTATTCATTTAAGTATCTAAATTATATCATAAAAATATAATAAAATATATTCATGTATATCAAAATAAGTTATAAATATATAAAATAACATAATAAAATCAAATACACAAAATAAAATATACAAAATATAGGCAAATATACCAATACATACACCACTAAAAATTAACTACTAATAAATAAAGTCAAAAAATAAATAAAAATCACAATAAAATACTATGTAAAATAATAAATATTTTTTATTTTATACTCGAAAAAAATCATTTATTATTTTTAAATGATTTATTCTTTATAAACCCACAGTTTTGTCTTTTAACGGGCTGACATGGTCCAATAAGGGCACGCCAAGTGTTCACCCCCGGTCAACTCCCCCCTACGCCTTTGCAGCCTGTCAAATCTGTCTCCTCCCACGTTTTCACCCATTTTTCCCGACCGCTTCATCGCTCAATCGCGATCGATCTCTTTAGAAGATATGATCTCTGATCATTGTAGATACACGCCAGCCTCTTGTACCCATTGTATATACTGCCGATTCATGACAATCGACCGGTTAATAAGGGTGCCTACTATCTTCTATAAATAAAGACCCCTGCTCCTCCATTCAATTTTTGTCATCTCCAAGCCCTAGAGCTTCCACCTTTCGGCCAAAGAGTGTATCCCCGTGACAGGGGGGTCCCTTGAGGTGCTGGGAGCTCGCGGAGGAGGAGGTGCGTCCAAGGCCGCCATCACCGGCGACCTTTGCTCCCTGGCGCCAAAACCAGGTAAGAGCTGCACATCTTAATTATTCTAGGTAGATTTTAATTCTTGATTTTTAATTATGCATTTAGATTAACGTTTTAACCCTAGGTTTTGCTTAATTAGTTCGATTCGCAGTTCGTTAGAGCTCCGCTCCGGCAAACGATTCCGCTGTGACTTCGCCATTCTTCGACCCCGCTTTCGCCCTCATTTTCTTCCCCTCTCGTTTTTTCACGTCGCATGCCCCCTTCATACCCCACGGATCCCCACGGATCTGGAGATCGGCTCTCCACCTCCGCTGCCACGCCGGAGACCTCCGCCACGCCCCACTTCCACTCCTCGCGGCCTAATAAGCTCCCCAGACCCCTTGTTTGCTTGCACGCACATCTCTTGCAGGTCTGGAGAGCCAAGAGACCCTCGAGGGTCGATTTGTTGAGATCAAAGGTACCTGGAGCTCCCTCTCTTCCTTGACTTTGCCTGGACACACCGGAGCTCCAGATGCCTAGCTAGGCCTATCCACCAACGCAGAGGACCACCAGGAACAAGAAGAGAAGCTCGGCGGCGACGGAGAAGGTCGGAGGAGCCCACAATGCTCGATTGAAACTCGCCCAGGGCAAGTTCCTCCCGTGTTCTTTCGGACCACTTCTTTGCCGTCCGATCAAAATCTGTCATCCATATTAACCAGGAGCCGTTGGATGAGCCGCAACTTCGACCGTTCGATCGCCATCCGTGATCTACTTGCAACCGTCCATCGGCGAAATGGTACCAGCCACTCTGATCGTGACGTGTGGCAAGTGGGAGAAGCACCACCGTCCGAGTCACGCCTTTAATGGGGTAAATTTCAGATCTGGCCCCGCACATTTTTGTATTTATTAATTAGTACTGTAAATAAAATATGACGTGTAAAATAAATGGGATTTTGTATATCGGCCCCTGGACTTATTACATATTACATTTAGGTCACGTCACCTCACATGCCGTCCCATGTGAGGTGGCGAAATTGTAGGGACACCCCTGCAGCTTTTTGTATTTATATTCAGTCCAATAAATGTGAATCACGTTGTATATTTCTGTAAAATTTGCTTGAAGGCTCCTGGACTTTAATTTATTTACATTTTGGTCCTTCTCAAGCAGAGTCACGTGTAGTCCTACGCGATGGTCATTTTGCATATTATCCCTGACATTTTTGTATTTATTAAATAAGTTCAATGAAATATTAATTCCATTGCATATTTTTGGCAAAGTTGCATCGAGCCCCCTGTCATTTATTTTATTTGCAAAAATGCCCCTGCCAGGACATATATTTTTGTGCGTTTGATCTAATTTTTATAAATAGCTATTGTGGTCCTAAAAATATGCAAAAATAGGATTATATGCTTCATGCCTTGTACATTCACGCCGTTATTTTTATTAGTTCATTTATTAAAAATGAAATGGAGCCTATTTTTGTACTATTTAACTTATAAAATACCCAAAAAATTATAAAAATGTGTCCAAAATTCCAAAAAATTATATATGGTATATTTTATTCTATATATTTACAGACCAAAAATCACTAAAAATGGAAAAACAAAAAGCCTAAAAATTGAAAAACCCCGAAATCTTTGATAAAAATATTAAAAAATCATTTAAAAATCCAAAAATATGTTTTCCTATTTTATAATGTTCTCTATATAAATATTTATATATTAAAATTGATTTGAATAATTTTGGGACTTATCTACTATTTTTAAATCCAATTCAATTTCAACCTATTTATTTAATCCCTTATTTGGGATATTTTTGACTCTAAAACTACATAAAAATTAGCGAAAATTCCAGAAAAATTACAAAAAGAAGATGAAAATATAAAAAACACAAAAATACTGTATTTACTGTATTTGGGCTATTTTTACATATTTACACACACACACACAGATATGTAGTATCTATATATACCTTCTATTGTATGTATACATATATATGTATATATATTTATATCTTATATAAGAAAATGATAATGAAATATAAAAGCAGAAAAAAATCAAATATAAAAAATATAAAAACAAAAATGAAATAAAAAATATAAATTTTAAAACCCACAAAAACAATAACATGGACAAGATATAAAAGACAAATATTTGAGTATTGATTTTGCCTCCTACCGTTGGCTCCCTGTGTTCGACCTCTACACATACTTACGCCTATACACATTTGCTATATAGCTATAATAAATTTTAACTCCACATTTTTGATATTTATTACTTTATTCTTGTTGTGGGTTGATTGTTGATTAATCAAAAATTTTTGAGCGGTAACACTTCGGCTGCGGTTTCGCCTTGTGAGACCGTACGACCCTATGCTATTTTCCTTGATTATCACGTCTCTCAACAGGGCGTCACTCATGCTCCATTCATGATCTCTAGATGGCTGCGTTATAGGCACATCAATGCTAGGGACAACAGAGTGTCCCGTGCTAGGGACAACGGAGGGTCCAGGAGCAAGGTGATTGTCCACTTCAAGAACTTTCGAGACATCACCTACTAATAGAGTTTCAATAATAATGTCAGTAGGCGTGGATTTCCCAATGGTCTAAGCATACACAAAAACTCCTTGTACATCATCAACATCGACGATACACGAAAACGTTGGCTCTTCGCCTGTGCTTCGAGGGATACGATGTAGTAGTTGGATTTTTTTGATTATTCACATCCAGGTTGAACTTACGGTAGGCTAGGTTCAACATCTCATCGAATGTCATAGTCAACATTAACCTAAAACCATGCACATTGGACATCAAAGAACCAATAATCGCGCCCTTCAAGTGAAACTTACAATATATCAACTCCATTCTGACCTAATACGTAAGGCAACATACAACTCAATATTATACAATCATGAAATGAAGAGAAATACATGTCTCTTAACAACACAAAAAAACATGGATTTTACCAAAGCTTTTGAGATGTCACGGAGGACATAGGAGGGACGACGACGACGTAGGAGGTGGAGGCGGAGGTAGAGGAGGATCTAGGAGGAGTTGGCGGAGCGAGAGTAGGAGGCGACAGAGTGGGAGGAGGGGCAGAGAGGGAGGCAGCTGCTGTGAGCAGGAGGTCACAGGTCGAAGGTGCAGGAGGTCGAAGGTTGAAGAAGCGTGATGGTTTGCAGAAAGAAAAGTTGGGTTTAACGAGGGCCTTAACAGATCTCGCATTTTCGAAGTGCGATACTAATAGCGCATATTGAAGATGCATTTTCTCTGTAGTACATAAGTAAAAAAAACATTAAAGGGTGTCACATGTTGAACATGCGACACCATTATATCATCCAGATAAAAAAATATTTTGTAGTGCCTAGGGATTTAAGTAAATCCAAGGTACTACTTAGGAATGTCTCTAATTTTCTATAATTATCGCTTCTGCATCCGTAGTTTCTAACATGATATCAAAGCAAGTTCAATTCTCGAGGATTTTATGTTCTTTTGTTTTCGTTTGAGATTCGAGATTCAATTATAGGGTTTATATTGAAACCGTAATTATGTTCTTAAAGATTTATCCGTTGAAGATTATTATCATGTATTATTCGAAGTTCAGGAAAAAAAATAGGGTTCTTAGAACCCTTATTCTGGACCGCCTTCATGCTCCTCTCCTTGCACGCATTCTCAACCAGTTTTTCAGGCGGCGAGGCCAATATCTGGAGGAGCCTTGATCATCTTCCATGCAGCGAGGTGGCGGTGTGCGCCTACAGCTGCATCTTCCAGGCCAATGCGAAGCTACTGCTCCCGCCTCCTCATCCTCCTTCACAGCAATGGTCTCCATCGCAGCGCTGTGCACCATGCAACAACAGACCCTGAAGGAGCCTCTCAGCAGCCAGGCGGCAACGATACTCCCAAACATTAAAAAGGGCGATGACGATATTCCAACATCCAGGCGAGGAGCCTTTCCTCCAGGAGATATCCATTTCTCCTTCGTGCTCATCCAAGCAGCACGCTCCAGGCGCCACAACCCCCTTTGCGCCTCCAGGCGGAAGGCGATCTTCATCTTTAAGTGGCATCAATGACATAATCTCCAGCAGCTCCGGGCACCTCTCGCGCTTTCAGGCTCCAGGTGACAATGCGCCTCCGCCACTTGTCATTTCCTTCTCACACACACCTCCAGGCGAAGGTACCTGCATCTCCGAGCAATGCCTCCCCTTCAATCGTGCTCCTAGGTGGCAAGAGACCAAGCCCCATTGGGGGTAGTGTGCCTTCGAAAAAGAGGGTTCCCAAGTGGGAAACCTAAATAAATCCCAAGTGGGCTGCAATGTAAAAAGAAGAAAAGGGACACGAAGTTTAGGCACAAGTTGGACCGTGATATCAAAAAAAAAAAGGAAAAGAGTTGGTTGCAACATCAATTAAATGAGAGATACCATGATCTTTGGGCCCAAGTAGGCCAAGTTTCTTTGTTAAAAAAATAAAAATTTTTTTGAGAAAGGGCACGTACAAAAGAAAAGCCGCACACTTAAAAAAGGAAGAGATAACTATACAAAATTATAATAGCTGAAAAAATGGCTCGGGAGTGCCAGCACTAGCTGGAGGCACTAGGGCTTCGACAGAAGGTTCGTCTTCTACATGTCACTCGGGCTCGGGAGCTCCAACCCTAGCGAGTGACGTGAGGGTTTCGGCGGTCGAATTCTCTGTTGCGGGTAGCACTGGGGTGTCAACAACGAGGTTTTCTTGAGTGAACGGCCTTGGGTTTTCGGCAATGACGGCAGGGCTTCCTCTAATGGGCTCTCAGGCGACAGTGGGAGGGCCAGGGGCAGTGCTCCTTGTTCCGGTGGCAGGCGGGCTGACGACACGTGGGGGAAGGAGCAAGGGTCGTAAGGAAGGGGACATGCAAGGGTTGGAGGGGGCTCCTATGGTAGGGCGATCGACTGGGGGGCATGTTTGTGGTTTGCTGGGAGGGTGGGCTGTGGCTTGCGGGCTTGGAGATCAAGCTGTGGGGGCTGGATCTTCCGGGAACCCGTTGTCTGGTGTTGGGGGGTCTTCCTAGGCCGCCGCTCGTGGAGGATGTACGTGCGAGGTGAGGTCCGGGAGGTGGGCTGATGTGGTTAGTGGGGCGGTGCCGAGGGATGCCCTTGGTCTTTTGGCTTTAGGGGCGTGGGGGTGGTTTTGTGCGGGGGATGGAAGGCCGCTGGAGGTAGACGCAGAGGGATGATGGGTGGTCCTGCTGAGGAGGAGGGTAGCGGCTTACCCACGGCTTGCTGAGGCTGAGATTTGGTCGCAGCAGGGGGTCCCATCTCATGCATGCCATGAGTCCCTTTCCGTCTCGCCAATTTGATTGTCAGGGAAACTTAGGTTGATGGTAAATGGATGCCATGCTTCTCATGTTCCCTATCCGCACAACGCTTTGGGGAATTTTGGCAAGTGTTTGAGGCAATTTCTAGTTGCATAAGTTCAACTAAAGGCCTATGTTCGCGTTGTCCTAATATCATCAGTCTCCGTGGCTCTCATCAACTTCCTCATTATGAATCCATCAACTCGATCTTCATCCTCATCCATGAAGTCATCCTCCTGACTTTCCAATCAATTAGAAATTCAAATGTCAAGGATATGTATACATGGTCTCATAGATATGATAAAATTTGATCTTTGAATTAACATCTTGAGTAATTTTAGAGGGCGTAAATAAGTACGAAAAATAGTTGATTATTGTTTTCAGTGCAGTGACCTACATTTTTTTGATGTCAATCGTATGGAAAATGATTTGCTTGCATGTGTGTTTTTTTAATAATTATGTATCCAAATCATGATAGAAATTTAATTGGAGCATTTTGACTCCTATCTTGATAAAAGGCCTATAGAGTTAATAGGTGATAAAATATAAACCACACTTGTGAGAAGTTGCATTCTATATTTAATTTTAGGGATTTTTACACCTATAACCATACATACTTCCATAATTACATGATGAACCTATCATAATATCGAATTATATGTATAATCATGAATAGCAATGTTTCAAATTTCATGAAATTTGCCGAAATTTCGGTTTCGACACTCCACCAAAGTCGAAATTGAAATCATGATTTATATCCGTCCTTCACAAATCTAGGCTGATTTTGTCCGAAATTGGCAAAATTTCGATGAAATTTTGAAATTGTTTCGTTTTTTCGCCATCTCAAAATAGAATCGAAATCGAGATTTAAAACATTGATGAATAATGACCTTGGTTTACATCTTGAGCCTTTAGTTATATTATTCATTTAACTAAACCATTCCCTTGAGTCAAAGAAAGATACTTCAACTTGATTTGGATCTTGAAGATGCCTTTGAAGATTAATATCTTCCTTTAGCTTCATGAACATGAGCGCCTACTCATCAAGGTAAGAAGGGCCACCTTTGTCTTGAGAGATGACATGTCATGCTCCATATGTAGGAATGAGTGCGAGGACCTGGACCACCTCTTCTACTCTTGTTTTTATGTGCACGAGATTTGGAGGGTTGCAGACATCTGAAGGGTAGGTATCTCTTCTCACCTCGATTTTTAGAGCTCCTTGATGGCCAATACATTTAGATCTATGGAAGAGTTGTTGTGTCCTGTCGTGATGATTTGGGTGATTTGGCTTTGGTATAATGGTCTGGCGGTAGTGCAGTGTGCCTACCATCTAGAAGACCAACGTTCAAATCCCCCATTGCAGGGGTTGCGTTAGGTAGTCAACAATCAGTGTAAAAAATAGTCGAATCTTTCAACATTGATTTGAGCAAGAATCCATGTAGCCGACCCTACTTATAGTAGGAGAAGGCTTTACCATTTATAATGGGATCGTCTTCTATTCCGACATGTTTGTGTTGATAATATATGCCCCATCTTGCTAGATCTTTTCTTGAGATTTAGCTGTTGTAACCTTTTTTGGTTGAAAAATGTTTCTCTAGTGAGGTTGCTTAATGATTGATAAAACCCTGTCATTTGTAAGAAATCCACTATGTTACTTTTTGTCTGAATGCTGACGAATGTCCGGGGTCGGACGGCTTCTTGATTTTTTTCTTTTGAGAATTTTGGGATCTTGCTGCTGAAGACATCGATGCAATGGACTCTGAGTTTGGTAATTGAAATGGAGGTTTTGATATGATGTATTCTTCCTTCATTTTTTGACAACCCAAGAAAGATGCAATGTAAAAGGTGGAATTTTTCGACCGATAACGATTGTAAACTCAATGTGCCTTATCGTGAGTAAATTTTTGGTTGAGAGGTTCAAAGATGTTCTTGGGAAATCATATCCTCAGCTCAAAACTGATGAATAGTATGATGATGTGGAAGATTAACTCCTCCAAAGCCAATTCTTTAGAATGGCGATTTATTTTAGCATCCATGCACCGTCGTGGTTCCTTGGACATCTAGATTTCATTGAACAAATCCACTTGCATTACTTTTAGTTTATCATCCCAGATGATATCACAATCTATGAATTATGGCTACAAACTCCCATAGCCTGTTTGTCGTAGTCTCATCTTGATTTACCTTTGGTTTGAGGAAAATTATGGAATGTTGATTCCCTTCCTCTGGTGGAGAAGATGGAGTAAAAGCTAGCATGGTGGAAATTAGCTTGTTTATCTAGGGGTGGGAGATTGATTTTCCTTAGATATGTTTTCTTTGCCATCCCCCTGTTCTTCCTCTCCTCTTAACTCCTTCCAGTAGGTTTCAAAGGGAGACTAGAATCTTTGATGAGGGGGTTTTCTGGTCATCCTTGCGTAATAATTACGGTACCCCTTTGTGGATTGGAAGACAATCACAACAGAAAAAGGTGATGTAGGACTTGGAGTTCTTAGTATGAATTAGATGAATATGGCTATTGTAGAGATATATCTATGTTCTTTATACCTTTTACTTTATTTTATTTATTTTTGTCAACATTATGTAATTTACCCATAGGTATATCCTCTATATAAGAGAGCCTAGGGTTCCCAGGAATAAACAACTCTTCTATTTTTTCTAACATGGTATCAAAGCTACAATCCTAGATTGAAGCTCTGTACCCTGATCCTAACCCAAACCTAGCACCCCCCTCTCTCTCTCTCCTTCAGGCGCTGTCGCTGCCACCTCCTTCTCTCGGCAAGCGGTCGCTGTCGCCTTTCTGCCCGTTACCGCTACGCCACCGGTTCGGCTCCTCTCTCAGTCGTCGGCCGTCATTGCCATGGAACCACACCTGCCACCCCGATTGGTCTCTTTATCTCTCGTCGTCGGCCTCCTGTTGCCTTCGACCCACGACCCTCTGCTTATATCGAGGTCCGTTTGGGTTGATGGATTTGAGTGCATAAGTCTACATATGCATTCAAATCCACACATGTTTGTGTACAAATTCATCAGTCGTCGGCCCTCATTGCCATCGAACCACACCTGCCACCCCGATTGGTCTCTTTATCTCTCGTCGTCGGCCTCCTGTTGCCTTTGACCCACGACCCTCTGCTTATATCGAGGTCCGTTTGGGTTGATGGATTTGAGTGCATAAGTCTACATATGCATTCAAATCCACACATGTTTGTGTACAAATTCATCTGTTGATCTACAAAACCTTAGTGATCTTCATCTGACGATATGTCAGAAGACACTTTCAGAGGTCCAGTGCCTATTGTTAAGATGGACGGGACAAACTATGAACTCTAGGTTATGCAGTTCATGAGACATGATGTTTAATGGTAAGAAGCATATTCTTACCAAGGAGGAGATGGTGGAGAAAACTGGGGTTAACGCCTCATAGGAGGCAGATGATGCATGCATCAAAGTTTGGCTTTTAGGTACATTGACGATGGAGATCGCCAATGATGTATTACATCAGCCCACTGCTAAGGCGATATGGGACATCCTTGCAACAACTTATTCTCATGCGAGGAATGAGATCAAGGTCCTTCGACTCCATCGTGATATATTTGTTGTCAAGCAGAATGGATGGCCTCTTGATTCGTTGTATACATCCTTGCATGGAATGTTACCGTGGTTATTCTTGAGCAACAAAAGACATATGGGAATGCTACCATGGTTGGTGTATTACTAGCATCCCTCGATCCTGAATACGATGCTGCTCACTCCCAGATTCTCGCAGATGCTACTATCCCTCCTATGGAGGAGGTTTTTTGCAGGCTTAACAAGATTACTATCCCATCCACTGCTACTAGCCAGACTTCTTCAGCAATGGCAGCCTCTTGGGGCAGAGGAGGCTCTTCTTTTTTGTGTGGACGTAGACCTCGTAGTAGAGGAGGTCGCATTCTCAGCCCTGCACTTAATGTCATCTTCCGAGTCATATAGAGGATACATATTACTCCAAGCATGTTTTTTCGGCATCAGCCCGAGTAGCGGAGCAGGTTAAGTCTCTGGATGCTCCTACTTCAGATTAATGGTTTAATGACCTCATAGCCAGACCGAGGGATATCATGCCTCTTGCTTCTACACCATCTCTAGGAGGCCACTCAGATGTAGCAGCTTTCGCCTCTACCAGTACTTCTGCTACGACTAGTACCTTAGGTAGTACTTATGCTTTTACATCTTGTCATGGATCTGAGATTACAGAGTGAATTATGAACTCTGGGGAGACGCATCATTTATGTAAAGACAGAGATCAGCTTGCAGCATATAGGCAGGTTCCTCCATGGAGAACCGTTTTGATAGCTGATGAGACTCATTCCTCGATCACAGGACAGAGGGAGATCAGTTTGACGTCTTTAATGCGTCTGCAGAATGTATTACATGCTCATGATTTTTCTATGAATTTGTTTTCTATTACTCAGATTACAAAGGATTTGCATTGCTGAGCCATTTTTGACCCATTGTCTCTTGTTTTTTCAGGACATTCTACGGGCAAGGTGATTGGCTGTGGCCGTGAGTAGGATAGTCCTCATCACCTGGTCTGAACTCCCTATACAGGCCTATCCTCTCATTCAACATGAGCAGTCTCTCCTTTCACTTGACACCTACGTTTTGGCCACCTCCCTCTCCAAAAGATGTGTCATATTTAGGGGTGGGCATTATATGGGTTTGATGAATCTCGGATTCATCACTCTAAATCTCATTTATTAAGCTCAATTCCCTCAAAATCAACAGCATATCTACATCTATTCTGCACAATTAGCATTCATGCATGTTTTCATAAGAATGGCATTTTATCCATAATTTCTGCACAAAATAAGAAGGCAAAAATCCAAGCCAAATTTGACCTGTAAATAGCCTAACTTCCTGGATTTTTAACTCCTTCATGCTAACTCCGAATAATCCAAAACCATCTCCACTGTGTACTTATCACTAACAAGAATAAGTGAAAAATACAAAAAAATCACTAACCCAAATAAGTAGACCAAAAATCCAAACCCTAATTTCAGGATTTTCGGACTAAAAGGCACATATCTTCCCCATCCAGTGTCCGATTTAATCCCACTCACTTTTGAACTAATGTTCATTCAGTTACCTTCAAAATAAGACCAAGTTCAAGTAAATCGAAGCTCATATGTGAAAGTTGGGTTTTGGGCCTTCTTTGTACATTGTGTATTTTAGCGGTTTTGACCTGATATTTTATGTATATATTTTCTTAATTAATAAAAATAAAAAAAATTAGATTTAGGTATCTTTATTTATCTTTGATTTCTCCATATTTTTTCCGGATTTTCTATCTGATTTAAAAAATGACTATAAAACCTAAAAATCAAGGTATTCTATGTACATGGGATACCCCAAAAATATCGCTTTGTGCATTTGATCGATTTTGGCTTTGATGTCTTCATGAAAGTTGTAGATCTCATCGAGACGAGCATTTTTCGTGAAGAAACTTTTTCGATCCGAGGTCATTTGCTATTTGTTTTGCATTTTAAAAAGTCATGAAAATGGCACCGCGTGCAAGAAGCCCCCCAGCAGTTCTATATTTGCATCCAAGTCCAGCCAATCCAAGGGCACATGCCCCTTGGAATATTTGCAGATTCGCCCCCATCACTCTTGGTAATCGCATTTCAGCCCCCCGTTGCATTCTATTTATTTTATTCATTGCATTTGTACCCCTATCTTTCTCTTTAGTTTTGTACCTCTTTGTTCCATCATTTTATTTATCTAAAAATAGCATGATGTTCGTCATTTAATTTTCTATATCTTGACATATTGTGGATATTTTTGTGATTGACGGTTAATTAATTATAAATTATTCTGTGGAAATTTTCATATTTTGTCCAGTTTGTGCTCTAAATTTTGTAGTTGATTAACCATTACTTTAAAAATCTTCGAAAATTCACATATTGTAGAGATTGTTGTTCTTGACATTGTCCTAAAAAAATTTACATTTGCATGCATACTTTGTCCTGTAAAAATCATCTTTCATATTTCAGTATTTGATTTTTAATAGGTACTAGATCTCACACTTTCAAGGTTTAGGATTTTTCTGTGATCCATCACCTAGTGATACATCCTAGATAATTTTATTCCCTGAAAATAAATAGATTTAGTATTTATTATAATTAAAAATTGAAATTCATTTTGTTTGCATTTAAAAATTCATAAAAAATTCATATCGCATCCAAAAATTCCAAAAAAATTACAATGCATTCATTTCATCATATTTTACATTGTGGCCAAGTTTCATATTTTTCGGACATCGTTTGAATATAGTTGATATTTTAGTCCCTCAAATAGGCCAAAATTGCATCTTGCATTCTTTATTTGCATTGAAAATTTAAAAAAAGGCCGTCTCAAAAATCGTACACGAACCTTGATAGACATAATTCTAGGTTGTTCCTTTGCCTCCTTGTGTTCGACCTCAGACTTGCCCAAGTAAAATAAACATAAAACCACTTGATTAAAATTGATGAATAATTTTTGTGGTTATTTCTTGACCGATTCCGATCGCTGCCTACAACGAACGACATTATTCTTTTGGCACGAATATTATAAAATCCACCTTTTAAAGCCGTGATTTCCGGATCGTCAGATGGCGCCGTTGCCGGGGTGGCAAACGGCTTAGTTTTTTGTTTTGAAATTTCTTGTTCGGTTTGCCGCATTCGGGTTGTCTGACCCCCGAATTGTTCATTGTAAATCCCATTTATTTTCCTGCATTTATTTTTCTTGTCTTTTTTATTATTTTTGAGTTACTCTCTTAAATTATCTCTCTTATTTTTTTGTGTACCCGACGTACGTGGAACTATTTTTCAAGAAACCGACGCATCTTCACCGATATCCGTAAAGCCGCAATTAATTTAAGATTGAGTCGAGTCGTGAGAGAGAATAGAGTCTAGGTTTTTAAATTTCTGCAATTTTATTTAACTGCTCATTTACAGCGGTTTCCGTTTGGACTCTCGCGCATGTAAAAAGACCTTGAACTTTTCTGTGGTGTGTCGTGGCTTGTTTCACTCTCCGATGAGGGTGGGGCCCGACTTGAGTGGCGATTAGGATAGACCTGCTCATACGGCTTTCAGAACATTTATATTTTTGCTTGTGCTCGTATGATCTAAGGCCACACTGCACTTTAACTGAGACGCACATTAGATCGTTCAACTTAGCCAAAAAATTACCTCAATTCTTCTCGCTAATAGAACTTTCTGCTTAGGTGCGGTTTTCATCGGCTTCCACTCATTTTAGAATAATTTTCAATTCTGTATTGCATCCCACATGGAGATTGCGAGGAGGCACTGTAAGTCTTCTAACTGAGCATACATCATTATTTTCGCGTGCATCGACTTTTTCCGAACTCCTCCCTCTTGTTTTGTCACATAATTTTAAAGGAAATTGGGACTGGACGGTAGACGTGTATTTTTTCTCATTTAAATTCTTCAGTGATCACCTAACTAAAATTGAGACTGTTAAATATAGTCGATTTTAAAGAACCCATAAAATCAAGAATTTTTGCGGGAGAGCAACCCCGACCTTGGATGATTTTATTTTTCTGAGTGAGCGAGAGACGACACTTAAGGTTAGATTCGAGCTCCGACATTTTCATTCAGACTACTGATTTTAAAAACGATTAGCTACTTCTCAGTGACGAATACGGGTAGCCATTTTACGGTCCGGACTTTCTTAAGACTCCGTCCTTAAGTAACACGGGTAGCCGTTTTACGGTTCGTACTTACACCTATACTGGCTGAAAGTGGATGCAACTAGTCGTACAAACTCGGGACAGTCTTTAAGAAAATTTCGGCACCTAACAGCTCGCTAAATTGTTGCCAAGATTGATTTATCACCAACTAAAATTGAAAAGATAATAGCCGAACTCTTACGGCTTCATTGTATGAGTTGGTGAATATGGGGTTTGATTTGTGTTTGCATTCATGTGTGTGAACCGATACCGAAAAAAACAAAAGCCGCACATTTGATAAAAATTCTTTTGACTATCCTTTGCAATCATCTCTCTCTTTCTTGATCATGGAACTTTTCCCAAATTGCAGATCCAACCCATCATTTCTTCCAACACTTTTCAAAATGACCGAACATTTATCCGGAGATCCATCTGTGCTATACTATGAAAACGAATTTTTATCGGTTAGACCCAAAACACCTCCTCCAACTTTAACAAGAGACACTCAAACATCAACTCTCTCCACAAAACCGATTTGCTTCATGAATGACAACCCTTTATTTTCGGACTTGATAAACCAACAACCAAGTGAGGTCTCCACTTCTTCATATATCAATCCTCTCTACACCGATCACACAATTAATCCTTCTTATTCAGTGAATGTCAATCCGTCATTCATGGGAGATGATAACCACATGATTGAACTCAACACTTTTTCATATCTCCCGTCGTCCTTGCCAGTGAACATACATAAACAATCATCATCTTGGATTGACCATCACAACCCCCTTTTCAGACATGACAATCATATAGAGGACTGGACTGAACACATAGAAACACAGGAACCCTATATGCTGACTACACCATATCAAGATCCGACCACTCATGATCAAAGGAATAAATTCTACTCGGACCAACTCCATATGCCTGAACCATATGAGCAGCCGCCTTCCATAATTATTGAGGAGATATTTTCTGAAAATATTAATCATATATTGGATATTCCAAGAGACTCCTCTCCTAGCACATATAGGAAAATGGAAGATGAGATTATTGAATCGCAAGAACACACATCAACTGCTCCCATAAGTGATCATGAACAAATTTTTGAGGATGATATCTCGAGGATAAATAAAAGATTCGAATCAATGGAGGATAGATGACAAAAATTCACCAACCGATTAATCTCATTATATGGTGGCTCAGACATAAAATGGATGAGGAAATGATTGGATCTGAGATCGAAATTTTTGAGAATATTCAGAAACCTAGAAACCTAGGGACGATTCTGACAATATCACTCCTACAGATTATTCCCCTAAAAATGACTATGCCACTGACTATCACTCTGAACACTAGAACCCCTGCTCATCTGAGGAACACACCACACCCCCACACCACACAGAAAATACCAAAAAATGGAAATATTTGAAAACCACAAAAAAATGAAGATTCAGAAAATTTCATAAAAATTGAGACTGAAGACGATCTGAGGAATTTGGATCCGATTGTACGGGAAGCACTGGAAAAACGCTTGATGTTTGAACTTCCCTTTATACAGGCCATTGAACACTTTCCCGACCTTAAAAGATTTATACTGGATAAATTAATGAACAAAAAGTCGGGTAGGATACGAACAAAGACTGAAAGACATATCTTGTCAATGGCCTCCTCCTTGGTGTTGAGGAGAAAAACGAAGAGCCGCATAGTGAAGCGGTTGCCTAGATTTGACTGTGAAATCAAAGACACAGTTTTCACCCATGCTCGGATTGATGACGATGCACCGATCAATATCCTCCCGACCTCTGTATTTCACGAACTCAAACTCGGACCGATTCAGAAGATACGAGAGATTATTCAATTGGCGGACCGATCGATAAAGCAACCGAGAGGAATTATTTCTGTCATCATAAAATTCCAAGGTGCTCCGCTCAAAGTAGAATTCACGATCATTGATATTGAGCATCAAGGAGAATTCACCCAGTCTCCAATCATTCTCGGAAAGTCGTTCTTAGCATTGGCTAAGGCAATTATTGATTGTGAGACTTGGGAAATCGATTTTAAAGCATTGGAAGTACTTAGATCAGCCCATGTCTTTGACGAACCACAATCTTTTAAGGAAATCCACGAAGTCCCCGACAACTGCAACCATGAAGAGGTAGAAGAGCCCTACCCTGATGCAACACCGGAGATAGCGGTTGTTGATGAGACTATTGGTTTAGAGACTCTCCCCCGTATTTCAATTCCCGAGGATCTCAAAATAGACAAATCATTCTTCTATGATCCTGAGACTTATGCATGGTCGCATCCTGGAGCAACATTCTCTTAATATCTGGACCAAATCATCCCAAATCGAGAGTGCACCAATATTCAGGAGACTAAGAACGGACACACAAACCCAACACCGACCAAGGAGAATTCCAATGGCTATTCATCTGAATACTCAAGTGAACCGACACCTTCACAAAGAAATAAAAAGAGAGCCACCTTTGACCTTTCGGAAGAGGAATCAGCTGATGGTCCCTCATCAGGTCCGGAAAAGGTAATCTACATGAGTGAAGTCTGTTTGGCAGCTCTAAAGTCATATCTTCGCAAGGATCCAAAAATCAATTCTCGTTGGACAACTCCCGTTCCTAACTACTATTCATCCAAAGCTGATGCTCCTGCCCTCTT
This sequence comes from Ottelia alismoides, assembly GCA_037367405.1. Lineage (NCBI taxonomy): Eukaryota > Viridiplantae > Streptophyta > Magnoliopsida > Alismatales > Hydrocharitaceae > Ottelia > Ottelia alismoides. The sequence goes on along the minus strand of JAZKJV010009666.1, from coordinate 251,455 downwards.
CAAGTACACTGGAATTATTTCGTATGAGCTGATTGAGACCGGTGCTTCTGAGCAGTGTTGTAAAAGTCGTCCGACTGGCCTAACTAGTAGGTCCGACTAGTCTAGTTAGTGGGGTGGCCGACCGAGTACCGACTAATTCCGATTAGGTACACTAATCAACCAAATTTTGCTTGGAGATAGCATATTTTCTTAATGTTTTTCTTTTTTAATAAGCAAACTTATTATAATATGCTTAATGTTTTATTTAATTTCAATTACTTTTATTTTATTATGATAGTATAAAAATATACAAAGTCAATGTAAATATATGTATAAAAATGAGTTATACATAAAAAAATAATCATAAAATTTAAAGCTGATTAAAGTCCGACTAAATCCGATTAGTCACCCGACTGCTGATTAATCCTTAGTCAGTGATCCAACCGACCGAGTACCGACTTTTGCAACATTGCTTCTGAGTATTCATCCGAGGACAAATCGATTGACCCCAAGAAGGAACGAATTCTGAGGAAAAAACTGAGGAAACAAAAAGACATGAATACTTGGAGTATGTCCACTTTCAAATACTACTCCTCTGAGGATAATTCCGATGATGGATATCTTTCATCTGACTCAAACACTTCATCCACTATCCATCATGATTTTTCTGAAGATGACACTGATAATAGTTGGGAATCATATGCCTCATCTCCATCTCATCATTACTATCTCCCACCGCAGGCTCACAAGAAGATCAACCGAAAACCGCCTTAATCATCGGCTACCCATCCTCCCTCCCGACCACATCGGTCCCCTTGTACAGCTTCTTGCTATACTTAGGCCAAGGCCTAAGTATAGGGGGGGACCGATGCCATTTGTATATACCATTTCTCTCATCACACTTCTCCTTCCCGATCACTCCATTTCCACCTTTCTCTTATACTTAGGCTGATCAGAGCCTAAGTATAGAGGGAACCGACACCCACCTGTATATACTCTCCTCATTTACATGTCAAGACCGCCTCTTGCCCACTCTTCTTCTATACTTAAAATGTGAATTTTCCCCTCTCTTACGCTTAGCCCGAGTTATGTCTTCATTGCGCTTTTTATGCTCTGAGGACACAACACTCGCTAAGTATAGGGGGGTCTGTATATATACTGTGTATATATTTTAGCCATACCTCGTACTTTCACATAAGTCTATATGTATTTACGGGACGAGTAATAAAAAAAATCGAGAGAAGAATAGAAAAGAAAGAGGATTTTTGCTACTAACACTAACTCTGCCCAATTTTTTTTTTGAAAATGGCTTCTTATTTGCATTAAAAAAACCCTTGCATAAAAAAATTGTGTCTGCATTTCACACCTGCACTTCAAACCAGCATCGCATTCATCTGCATCTGTGAAAAGTCATTGGGTTCTAAACTGAGTTGTGAGAAGAAACCGAGAGTGGTCTGGACTTAACCTTAATCCACCTAATTTTCAGAGGAACTTCACCGAGAAATAGGATTTTAAGAAGTTCAGGTCTTTTGACTTAATTCTTTAAGTTCCACATGACAATGTGCAACGTTTGACTCTTAGTGTCTAACCTGGTCTCTTCATTCTGGGTACAACTCTGGAATAGGGAATTAATTTGTACTCTCGCACTATGCACTTAGCTCAACTCAGACGGGATGTTGGAAGACTGTGTGAATCTCTTTTCTGGTAGCGTGGAAATCTAAAGACTGGAGTACGGGTTGAAATAAAGCTTCGGAAAAGGGATGGACGGCTGGGCACAATTTTTTCTAAGACCCCAAAAAATGTACGGAATAAAAAGATTCTATATCCGTAGGGGTAAAACAAGATCCAAGCAGAACCACCAAAAATTCCAAATACAAAAGAAGTATTCTACCAAATAAAATCTGACCAAAAAGGTACAAGCTTCAAGAAACCTGCAGATCTTGGTGGAGACTCAGCTACACTGGCCATCTTCACAAGGAGAGGTGACTACACTGGCCACCCTCCAATTCTTTTCCCTTTCTTCTATCTTCTCCCCCATTTCGATTGTGATCACAACACGACAGACCTTAGAAGGAAATACCTGACTCCCCGAGGACGAGTTACTGGAGAGGAGCATGGTAGTCCGGCATTTTGGATGGGAAGAGCTAAAACCTTTCACACACATGAGTCGGTTGTTCAATATTCATAGGGTATACTTTGGGAAGAGGATTGATCTAAGATGACTTCTGAGCCGAAACTGTGACAATGATGTGTAGAACTTGAGGGCTGTTGATTTTAAAATTCTTAGTCTCACAGAAGTTCCGACACACAAATAATCCAAAGGTCGAGTTTAGTTTCGCTTTCACCTTCAGTTCATGGTCTTGGTATGGAACCCAATCTCATTTCACCTCATGGCATTTCTTTTTGATGCTTAGGGACGAGCATGGTTTAAGTATAGGGGGATGATTAATCTCGGATTCATTACTCTAAATCTTATTTATTAAGCTCAATTCCCTCAAAATCAACAGCATATCTGCATCTATTCTGCATATTTAGCATTCACGCATGTTTTCATAAGAATGGCATTTTATCCATAATTTCTGCACAAAATAAAAAGCCAAAAATCCAAACCAAATTTGACCTGTAAATAGCCTAACTTCCCGGATTTTTAACTCCTTCATGCTAACTCCGAATAATCCAAAACCACCTCCACTGTATACTTATCACTAACTAGAATAAATGAAAAATACAAAAAAATCACTAACCCAAATAAGTAGACCAAAAACCCAAACCCTATTCAGGATTTCCGGACTAAAAGCCACATATCTTCCCCATCCAGTGTCCGATTTAATACTACTCACTTTTGAACTAATGTACATTCAATTACCTTCAAAACAAGACCAAGTTCAAGTGAATCGAAGCTCATATGTGAAAGTTGGGTTTTGGGCCTCCTTTGTACACTGTGTATTTTATCGGTTTTTGACCTTATATTTTATGTATATATTTTCGTAATTAATAAAAATTCAAAAAAATTAGATTTAGGTATCTTTATTTATCTTTGATTTCTCCATATTTTTTTCGGATTTTCTATCTGATTTAAAAATGACAAAAAATATAAAACCCAAAAATCAAGGTACTCTATGTACATGGGATACCCCAAAAATATAGCTTTGTGCATTTGATTGATTTTGGCTTTAATGCCTTCATAAAAGTTGTATATCTCATCGAGACAAGCATTTTTCGTGAAGAAACTTTTTCGATCCGAGGTCGTTTGCTATTTGTTTTGCATTTTACAAAGTCATTTATTTCGGAATTTTCTGCTGCTGACACGTGGCTGCACCTGGTGCCGCCACGTGTCAACCATTTTTGGCTTTATTTTGTATCGTTTTTATTAAAAAAATAGAAGCCCACGCACGTGCGTCGCACGTGCCCCCAGGCACGTGCTCCGCCCTCTCCCCCTTCATCGCCACGTGGCGCCCCAACGGCCGATCGAACGGCTGCTGGGCGTCTTCAACCTCCCGCGCCTTCCCCGCTTCGGCCGCCGCCACCTCGCAAACGTCGCAACCACCGCCCCTCTCCGTAACCTCCGTCGCGCTTCTCACGGCCAACCGCCTCCGGGTCCATCGCCAGCGACCTCCCTCTCCTATTTAAAGGGCCTCGGCACCCCCGATGCCGAATATCCGCCGAATCCTGGAGATGGGTTCCCTGCCGGTGGTGACAGCCCGACGTAACCCTCTTTGCGGCGAGATCCGGTGTCCTCCCCGATGCCGTTGCAGCCCACGACGCATCACCGTCGCCTCTGCTCCGCTCCGAGCTTCTCGTCGAGCCTACTATTCCGCCAACGACTACGTCTCCAGCAGCTACGTCTTCTCCGAGCTTCGTCAAGCATCTACGTCTCCGACAACGCTTCATCCGCTCCGCCATCGCCATCGCCGCGGTCTTCATCAACTCCACCAACCGCAACTCCTCCGCAACACCGTCGACAACCACCCTCATCAACATCGCCTCCTGTTCCAGGTGGAACACCCACCGGAGCTCGGCCCTCTTCCAGACGCTCGGCCGCCTCCTCCGCGTTCCTTCCGCCAAAGCTTCGACACCGGAGAGGTGCCCCTCCCTGCCGTAGCGCCGGAGCTCCACCTTTGCTTCACCAACTCCGCCGCGCAGCTGGGCGCTCAGGCCCGAGGCCCTCCCCGTGTGCGAGGCACGTGATGGGAGGGATCACGTGACAAGCGTCAGCCCCCGGGTCACGTGCTCCGAACGTGACTGCGGGGTAATTTGCAAGAAGACCCCCAGCAGTTCTATATTTGCATCCAAGTCCAGCCAATCCAAGGCGCACGTGCCCCTTGGAATATTTGCAGATTCGCCCCCATCACTCCTGGTAATCGCATTTCAGCCCCCCTTTGCATTTTATTTGTTTTATTCATTCCATTTGTACCCCTGTCTTTCTCTTTATTTTTGAACCTTTTTGTTCCATCATTTTATTTATCTAAAAATAGCATGATGTTCGTCATTTAATTTTCTACATCTTGACATATTGTGGGTATTTTTGTGATTGGCGGTTAATTAATTATAAATTATTCTGTGGAAATTTTCATATTTTTCCCAATTTGTGCTCTAAATTTTGTAGTTGATTAACCATTACTCTAAAAATCTTCGAAAATTCACATATTGTAGAGATTGTTGTTCTTGACATTGTGCCCAAAAAAAATTTAAATTTGCATGCATATTTTGTCCTGTAAAAATCATCTTGCATATTTCAGTATTTGATTTTTAATAGGTACTAGATCTCACATTTTCAAGATTTAGGATTTTTCTATGATCCATCACCTATTGATAGATCTTAGATAATTTTATTCCCTGAAAATAATTATATTTACTATTTACTATAATTAAAAATTGAAATTCATTTTGTTTGCATTTAAAAATTCATAAAAAATTCATATCGCATCCAAAGATTCTAAAAAAATTATAGTGCATTCATTTCATCATATTTTGCATTGTGGCCAAGTTTCATATTTTTCGAACGTCGTTTGAACATAGTTGATATTTTAGTCCCTCAAATAGGCCAAAATTGCATCTTGCATTCTTTATTTGCATTGAAAATTCGAAAAAAAAAGACTGCCTCGAAAACCGTACACGAACCTTGATAGACATAATTCTAGGTTGTTCCTTTGCCTCCTTGTGTTCGACCTTGGGACTTGCCCAAGTAAAATAAATATAAAACCACTTGATTAAAGTTGATGAATAATTTTTGTGGTTATTTCTTGACCGATTCCTATCGCTGCCTACAGCGAACGATATTATTCTTTTAGCACGAACATTATAAAATCCTCCTTTTAAAGCCACGATTTCCGGATCGTCAGGGTCCACCCATATAACCCAACCAAATCGTTGAAAATGGGTCAGACTGATTTGAGTCAATTGGGTTTTGGGTCGGGTTGGACCCAAACCATATTCCTTCAATGGGTATTGGGTCGGTTGGTGGGTCTAATGTCTTCCATCCAACCCACCCAAATAACCCAAATTAATTTCTTGCATGACAATATATTTAGTCCCACCCAACCTAACCGATATATACTTAATATATAATATCAATAATTCTAAACTCGTATCTATTTCTGATGTACAACTCGGGTTATCCATTCCAAGTTATCAACTTGTTAACAACCTTGTCTCACTAAACATTATTTCAGTTGTTATTATGTGTTGTACTTAATATATTTTTTTGTCTATGATCCTTAATATTATCATTATATACTATAAACCACTGAGAATCTGCTTTATTATCATATAACTATGCTCCAATCCCTATCCACTTCAGGTGACAAATTATTCTTGAAGATCCCATAATCTTAACTTAACAATTCCATATCAACTTGAACATATCCCAATATTCTTCATCCATATCGAAAATATTCCTCCAACCTTCTTCTTCTTCTCTATTGAGCTTAATACATGCTTACTTTGATATCTTTTTCATATATCAATAGCCCCATCATTACTTGACCTTCAATTAACAAGATTTTTCACATGGATAATTTGGTTTTCACCCAACCCAATCGACCCATTTCGGTCACCCAAATGTCTCTACTCAATCTAATTTGGTTGGGTAATGGATATCATTTTTGCAACCTAAGAATTCAACCCAAACCGAATAGTCCAGATCCACCCAAACCAATCAAATACCCACCTCTAGTCATATTTTATCGTAGATTTCTCCGGGTTCATCCTTCCAGTGTGAGGCGTGTCAGTTGGGAAAGCATCATCGTTCTGTTTTTCCCAGTCGTCAGAGTCGGAGCAGTAGCTCCCTTTTTGAGTTATTTCATGTTGATATTTGGGGTCTGAGTCGCGTTCCTGATCATCAGGGACACATATTTTACCTTTTTGTTGTTGATGATTTTTCTCATTTGTCGTGGGTCTTTTTATTGAAGAATAAATCTGAAGTAGTAGATATGATCAAAACCTCTATCAATGAAGTGCATAATGTTTTCTCTTCCTTAGTGAAATTTGTGAGAACTGATAATGCTTTGGAATTCTGTACCCGTGCTCTATCACATTTCTTTTCATCCAAGCAACATGTGCTTACACTTCTCAACAGAATGGTCTTGTAGAGAGAAAGCATCATCATTTACTTGATGTCACTCAGACTCTTCTCATTCAGAGTCCTGTCCCACATTCGTTTTGGGGTGATGCAGTTCTTACGGCATGTTATCTGGTGAATCGCATGCCCTCATCATCTGTCTTGGGTGAGGAAATTCCTTTCTCCACAACATTCCCTGAGAATGAGTTCTCTTTTCTCATTTTTTTGGTTCGATTGCATCCATCCACCAGTTGGCTCCGAGTCTTAACAAGCTCTCTCCTTGAGCTGTTAAATGTGTTTGTTGGGTACTTCAGGACTCAGAAAGGATATCGATGCTATGATCCATTGCACAGAAATAATATACATCGCCGATGTCACATTTTTTTGAGTCTGTGATGTATTTCTCCCCTACAGATGATAGGTTGGCTTCATCAGACTCTGATGATGGGTTTTACATGTAACCTCCTCCTACGAGCCCATCATCTTTTTTATCCGTGCCTGTTGTTCCGCCGCCACCACCACCACCTCCTCTACCTCCATTGCCTCCTTCTTGACAATCGCATGTGCCCACTGTTCCACCATTACCAAAAACCTATACACGTCGGCTTGCATTTGCTCATGATCATTGCTCTTCATCCAGCACGTCTCAGGTTTGTTCTGATAACAATGTTTCTAACGATGGGTCTAAAGATGTATCTGTGCATGAATAATTGCAGGAGACTGGCCCACATGTGGAGGAGGTTCTTGATGACCTGGATATACCCATTGTCGTTCGGAAGTAAAAGCGTACATGTACTTCATATCCTCTTGCTTCCCAGGTCTCCTTTCATTGTCTGATAGGGGAATTCTAGAGATCCGCGGTTGCTCTATCTGCCGTGGAAATTCCACGGAATTATCAGGAGGCCTTGATGGATAGTCGCTGAAGAGATTGCTGCTCTGCAATTACATGGTACTCGGAGTAAGTATCTAGTCCTCTTGGGGCATCTGTTGTCGGTTGCAAAGGGGTGTTTACTGTTAAACATCATGCAGGTGGGAGTCTTGATCGCTTCAAGGCAAGATTGGTGACACGTAGACTTACTCAGACTTATGGAGTGGATTATCTGAACACGTTCTCTCTTATTGTTCGTTACTCAACTCTACGTGTCCTTTCCGTTGCGTGGTATGCAATTGGCCTTTGTATCAGCTAGATGTTAGAAATGCGTTTTTGTATGGAGATCTCCAGGATGAAGTCTACATGCAACAACCTCCGGGGTTTGCTGCAGAGGGGGAGTGTCAACATGTTTATAGACTTCATAAAGCAATATATGGCCTTAAGTAGAGCCCAAGGGCAGTTTCAGAACTCTCGGATTTGATTGAAACACATGGGTTTAAGAGGTCAAATACAGATCATTCATTGTTTTTGCAGAAAACACCTTGAGGTATTGTTGTTATCATGGTATATGTTGATGATATACTTGTTACAGGCGATCATGAGCAATAAAGAAGGCAATGGTCGTTAGTTTGTTACTAAGGATCTTGGTACCCTAAGGTGTTTCTTAGGTTTAAAGTTTGCTACGAATTTGTAGGGTCTTCTATTGACCCAAAGGAAATATGTTACATACATGCTTGTTGAGACATGCATGATTGGGTATCGACCCTCTACTACTCATATGGATTCTAGCATGAAGTTATATGATGAAGATACAGATGAGGTTGATAGGAGGAGATATAGAGAGTTGGTGGTAAAGCTTCTCTATGTTACAATCACTAGACCTGATATCTATTTTGTAGTGAGTCGAGTGAGTCAGTTCATAGAGCAACCCCGATAGGTATACATGGATGCTATATTTATGATATTGAGGTGTCTAAAATCTTCTCCAGGTGCAGGACTACTATTCAGGAAAGGAGCAACTCTTTTGGTTTCTGCATGTGCCGATGCTGACTATATAAGGTGTTCTAAAGACATGCAGTCTACTTCAGGCTTCCCGGTGTTCGTTGGTAGCTCTCTTGTTTCTTGGAAAAACAAGAAACAAACAAGTGCTTAATCTGAGCTATGACACAAGCAAGCACGTAGATGATGTGGGTTCGAGCAGTGCTAGCAGATTTGCATATAGATGTACCTCTACCCATGCAGTTATAATGTGATAATCATGTTGTCCTATTCATTGCAAACAATCCTGCATTCCATGAAAGAACATAGCATATCGAGGTAGACTGTCATTATACTAGAGACATGATTCAGAAGGGCTTGATTTCTACTTCTCATTTCAGTTTAGGAGATCAAACAACGGATATCTTTACCAAAGCTTTTCTCAGAGGACTGTTTCAGAAGTGTTCTTTCAAGCTGAACATGATCGACATCTATGCTCCATCTTGAGGGGGAGTGTAGAGATATATCAATGTTCTCTGTACCTTTTCCTTTATTTTATTTCTTTTTGTCCACCTTATGTAATTTATCCATAGGTCTCCCCTCTATATAGTAGGAGAGACTAGGGTTCCCAAGAATAAAAAAATTCTTCTATTTTTTCTAACAACTCTTATTTGCGTGACCTCAATTTTCATCGGAATTCCATTGAATTTCTCTGAAACTTCAATTTCTCCAAGTCAACAAAATTGAAACGATACCTTATTTCTTTTTTCATTATTTCAGCAAAATATCAACGAAATGTCAGGGTAATTCCAACAAAATTGCATGTCATATTGGCGAAACAACTATTACCCTTTGCTTTCATCAAAATTTGTATCAATGATTTTTCACCTATTTCTTTGCCGATATGTTTAATTCGTAGAGAGTTCATATTGTTTGAGGAGTTTTTTAGTTAGTTCCAAAATTTTAGGTCTAAATCCAAACTAAACTAGGTAAAAACAAGCTTCAAGAATTAAATTCAAGTCTTAACTTAAGAGATTCTAAATCCAGTTAAATTAGGAAGAAACAAGCTTCAAGAGTTAAATTCAAGTTTGAACTAAAAAGCTTTATATTTTTCCGTTCATTCTTTATTTTGATATATATGTTTTATTTAGTAACTATTGCATGTGCCACCTCATTCTTTTAAAGAGGTGTTTATCATGGCTTTTGCTTCTAATTTGGAATCCAGTTTTCACTGTAGGCATCACGTTGCTATTATGTAGCAACATGTGTGGTGGTTATGATGATAATACTACTTAAAAACTTATATTTCCCATTTATTTTGGAAATAAAAATTTATTAGAAATAAGTGTGTAATTCTATTCTATTTATTGAGTTAGGAACATTAAAAACCTTAGTTTTTAAAAATGAATTTGGAGTCATTTCCAATATTTTCGACGATTTTAGTGAAATTTCAGCAAAATTCTTCAAAATTTCTCTTTTTGAACTTAGCAAAATGAAATGAAATCTGAAATTTAAGGCATTGCTCATTTCCAAGTAGATATGTTGCATCCAGGGTGATGATTGAGATCTAACTCTCTATCTTGTGTGAAATATTTATGGTGTTTGCCTTGGCTTCCCAAACCATGTGGCTTATGTGGCTTTCGATATTTTAAAGGGGCATATTTACAATGCTCCATAGTGTTTTGCCTACTTTATGGCCAACTTTAGGAGGTGGACGTAGCTTTAGCTTTTGGAGAGATGATTGAATGAAGGAGGAACTGTTGGGCGTACGGTTCCCCCGATTGTTAACCTTGACGGCACATCATGATATTTGAGTTGTAAACACATCCCACACTTTAAGATCGATTTATCCCATTAGAGATAGAGGAAGCTTTTGTTGTTGATTAATATCTAAATAGATGTGATTTTCCCTCTTTTGGTAGGGATTATTGGTGTTTGTTTGATGGTAGATTTTCTATTTATAAAGCCTATAAGATCCTATGTGGTAGTGTGGTCTTTGATCTAGTAGGGCTACAACTCTAACTGCAAAAGATTATAGAAGTGGAAGATCCCAGTACGATTCAAAGTTTCCTTGTAGTTTCTCAAACGTGGCAGAATTATAACTGATGCGAGACATCTAGGCTTCTTTATTAGACATGTTCCTTATGTGCACTACTCACTGCGGTGGAAGACGTAAAGAATATGTTCTTTAGGCACGCAAGTCCAAGGAAGTTTGGAAGATAGCCGTTGTTGATGGGATATCTGCTAATAGGGCCTCTCCATTTTGGAGATCCGTGGGAGAAAATTGGAGGGAAACTAATAGGAACATGGTGTTGGCTATCAGCAACGTTTTAAAAATGCGATGCAGATCGAGGCGATTTTTTGTTATTGAGGCGAGGCGTAGGCCTTGGTTTATATAGAAAATGTGCATAAAACACAATCAATCATTATTATATATATTTATAAAACCATAAATTTAAATATTCCCTAACATATTCTCCATATATATTATAAACTTGTGAATATGTGATATTCCTTGTTAGAGATGCCTTGAATCCTAACATGTATTGTCATCTATATACAATGTAAAGCTTCTTACATAACATATGACCTCTCTTAATGTTGGCGTGCAAAGCCACACTGTCCATGTACAACATCTCCTAGTATGTATGTGGGTGAAACAAAATTATGTGACTAACATATTTGATAAGCATACAATATGTTATATTATATATTATTTGACTAACTTATGTATTGATATGCAATGAATCCTAACCATTCGTTCAACCCAATCTAAGAACCGTCATATGCACCTGCCTCCCTGTCACACCACACCCCAACGACATCGGGGTCCCGCTATAAATCCTCATACATGTTTGCTTTCACTACTATCAATAATATGGTATGTTTTATAAAATATGTTATGTGGCATTATGATTTAGGACATATACACATGAGTATCATACAATTTATTAACAGAAAATAAGTATATAAGAGTGTATTGCAAATTAAATTGTTAATTACTAATATTATACTTAAGATATCACAATTAATATTGTGTAAAATATATAAAATTAGGTATCAGACATAGTGCAGCCTGAGGCGAGCGCCTTAGGGGTGCCTCACTACCTGAGAGCCTCGAGTGCACACCTTACCTAGGTTGCCTGAGGCTATAGCCTTCTCGAGGTGCAGTTTTTAATACCGTGTCTACCGCAATGATGTGAGCCTTTTGGCAGGCTCGAGACAATGTGCTATTTTGACATGATAGGTTTTGCGCCAAGAATGTTTTGGAGCATGCAATGTTGTTACCGGAGTTATGGTCTTTGTAAATGATAATTGGCGATCGTGCTTTTTTATGTACTTCTAATCCTGCAAAAAAAGAAGTTTTTGGGTACATATCTTCATGATGAATGTCCTCTTTTTCTTTACAAAAGATGATGACCTTCTTGTACTTGAAGTTCATTGCGGGCATGGTCTTCTATTCACATGTCGGAAGTCTTTGATTTTATGCCTCACTGATAGAAAATATGCAACTGATATTTGTACCTACATTGGATGTAATCTTGTTACCTGGTGGAGCAAAAGGCAAGCTATTGTTGCTTGTTCTAGTGCTAAGTCTAGTGACAATAGCCCCAGCTACTAATGAGTTGATATGGATTACGTTTTTACTCAAAGATCCTCATCTTCCAAATCCCGGTCCAATGGTTATGAGGTGCAATAATTTAGTTGCACTATTTATTCAAATAATCCTGCATTCCATGAACATACCAAACATGTGGAGCTTGATTGCTATTACGATTGGCATATGCTACAAATTTGATACATCTAGACTGAGCTGGTTCTGTCTAAAGAGCAAAATGCTGATGTGTTCAGAAAAACCGAGTCATCGTTCCTTCATTAGATGCATTTCCTAGCTGAGCATGATGTATAGTGGCTTGAATACATTTCAATTTCTAGTATATCTCCTCAGGAATATTACTGTACTCCTGGCTTATCTTTCTTTATTAGATAAGATATGCCCATCAATGAAATCAATCAAATTCTGTTTTGTACCTTGCAGCGCAGACACTCTTCTGCACACCTCACACTTGCAAAATGGCATCACAACCTGTATGCAGCAAAGAAACAAGACAGTGATGAGATTCTTCACGCACAATCCCATGGGGTCTCCATGTTACCTCGATGCTGGAGCTCTCCGCCCTCTTTTGCCTCATCTGCAGCTCATTGGAGAGATGGAAGCTCTTTTGCTTTATCCTGAGCTCATATACACAATCCTGCAGGGCCTTTGGCTCCCTCCTCCATCTGCAGCCCCTCGACACCCTCTAGAACTTCTATACCCTTGTATGCATAGAACAAACAATCACAGCGAATGTTGCATCAAGGCATGACTCCTGCTGATGATTGCAATAACAGAAGGAGAAGAGAAAGGTGCATGATAAGTGGCCACCAGTGGGGTAGGTGGGTGGAGAGTCTGTGAAACCTGTGTTTCCCTTTAATCCACTGGGACAAGAGAAAACACGGTTTTTTTTGGGGGGGTGGGGGTGGAGTTGGTGTATCCCATCATTCAAACATGTAGCACCTATTTTAGGGTGTTATTCAAGTTCCTAATAAAGTTTGTCTATGACACCTTTAGTCTTTTCTACTGGTTCATTGTTTGAGTATACTATCTAATCCCCATTATTCTATGTTAGGAAAAAATGAAAAGAGTTGTTTATTCCATAAGCCCTAGGCTCTCTTATACAGGGGAGAGACCTATGGGTAAATTACATAGAGTAGACGAATGAAATAAAAATAGATAAAACAGGACAGAGAAACATATATCTCTATACTTCCCCTCAAGATGGAGCATAGATATCTATCATGCTCAGCTTGGATGCACACTTCTGAAATGATCCTCTGAGTAATGCCTTGGTGAAGATGTCAATTGTCTGATCTCCAGAGCTAACGTGGGATGTGGAGACAAAACCCTTCTGAATCATGTCACGTATATAGTGACAGTCTACCTCGATATGCTTCATCCTTTCATGGAATGCAGGATTATTTGCAATGAACATGGCAGCCTGATTGCCGTATTTTATTCGCATGGGAAAAGGTACATCTATGTGTAGATCTGTAAGAACTGCTCGAGCCCACATCATTTAGGTACAGGCTTGTGCCATAGCCCTATATTCTGACTCAGCACTGGATCTAGCTACCACCGTTTGCTTCTTGCTTTTACATGAGACAAGTGAGTCTCCAACAAATATGGCAAATCCTGTTGTGGACTTCCTGTCCTTAGGGCACCCTGCATAATCTGCATCTGCATATGCGGAGATGGTGATGGTACCACCTCTTTTAAATAAAAGCCCTGTACCTGGAGATGATTTTAGATACCTTAGTATCATGTGAATAACATCCATATGTACCTGGTGAGGTTGCTCCATGAACTGGCTCACTCGACTGACTGCAAAGGTGATATCAGGTCTGGTGATGGTAACATAGAGAAGCTTTCCCACCAGTTCTCTATACCGTCTCTTATCAACCTCCTCTGTGTCATCTTCAAATAGCTTCATGCTTGGATCTATAGGCATGGTGGCGGGTCGACATCCAAGCATTCCCGTCTCAATAAGCAAATCAGTGACATACTTTCTCTGAGTCATCACCAACCCATGTTGGTTTCTAGCAAACTCCAATCCTAGAAAGTATCTCAAGGACCCAAGGTCCTTGGTGACAAATTCATTGTCCAGAAATTCTTTTGCCCTCTTTATTCCTTGTATATCATCTCCTGTAATAAGTATATCATCTACATATATTATAATAACAATCATACCTCTGGAGGTTCTCCTTATAAAAAGTGAATGGTCTGCATTTGACCGTTTGATCCCCTGCTTCTCAAACAGATCAGAGAGCTTCTGGAACCATGCTCGTGGACTCTGCTTAAGGCCATAGATTGCCTTGTGAAGTCTACACACCAGTGAACATTCCCCTCAGTAGCAAACCCAGGTGGCTGCTGCTGCATGTAGACTTCCTCCTGAAGATCACCATACAAAAATGCATTCTTCACATCAAGCTGGAATATGGGCCAATCACGAATCACAACTGATAAAAGAATCGGTAATGTAGATTGTCGAGCAACAGGAGAAAAGGTGTCAAGATAATCTACACCATATGTCTGTGTGAAACCACATGCCACCAATCGAGCCTTGTACGGATCAATACTGCCATCTGCATTCTGCTTTACTGTAAAGACCCATTTACAGCTCACCAAGGATGCGCCAACGGGCAGTAAGACCAAACTCCAAGTGCCTCTAGATCGGAGAGCCATCATCTCCTCTACCATAGCCGCATGCCACGTGCCATCTGCCAAAGCCTCTGTATAGGTACGTGGTATGACAACTGTGTTCAAGGATGTAACAAACCTCTTAAATTCACCGATTAGACGCTCAAAGTTGACATGAGAAGCAATAGGATACGAGGCACATGAGCGTTTCAGCTTTCTAAGAGCGATAGGAAAATCAAGATCATCATCATTATTCCCATCATCAATCTGAGCATCAATATCCTGAGAGAAGCCCTGTGGGGGAATAGCAGTGAATTTATCATTAGAACTAATAGTTTCAGAACAAACCTGTTGGTGTACGTGGTTGTATGCGTCCTTGAGTTGTAGCAGGGTAAATGGATCCTGGAGAAGATCCATTTACCCCATCCAGTGTTTAGTCCCACACCGCCTAGTGGTGGGACTTGGAGGCTCTGGAGAGGCTATATAAGGAGCCCAGACCTCCTGTATCTATTGAGAAAAAACAATGCAAAATATGCCCCGTTGAGGGCTTCTCCTGTGGTTTCTTCCCGCTCCTCACGGAGTAGGGTTCCACGTAAAATCATGGTGTTCCATGTTCTATCTTTCTTGTTTATGTTTTATTTATCAATCGCTTCCGCATTCTTCATATTTTATAACATGGTATCAGAGTGGGTTTGATTCTCGAGTTTTTTTTATGTTCTTTCTTTGTCGAGATTCGATGTGAAGACTATTGTTCAAGTTCATGTTCTGTCTGTTCGAAAGTTTTTTTAAGGGTTCTCTAGAACCCTAGATTTATCGTGATCAATACGGGTTCTATTCAGTCCAGATCTAGGGTTCAATGTCTTGAACCCTAGTCCAGATTTAAGATTATGACGCCGCTTCATCATCTTAACATGCGGAAGAAGAAGAAGGAGCCCCTCCTTCAACAGGCGCGACTCTCAGCAGCACCACCATGCCTCACGCCTCCAGTCTAGGCGGCACTCCACCATGCCTCGCGCCATCTCCCTTCCAAGCAAGAGATCCAGATCTGTTGGTGAAATCTACGAGTTGGCGGCCCACCTTCAAGCCGCGTATGACGACATCCCAACATCCAGGCCACTACAGGAGCATATACAAAAGCATGCCAGCAACCCTCACCAGCGGTGGCGCAGCCCCACGTACCTTCCTCGCGCAGGCCACAAGAAGCCTCCAGGGGCGGCGCACCCCCAGGAGCCCTAGTCGCAGTGCGGCGATTCCCAGCGCATCTCCTGCGATTCCCAACGGCGAAGGCTCCACACACCTCCGCATCTCTTGGCGACGCAAGACCGCTCGAACTCCTTCCTCTCTCGCGTGAACACCCGCGCACACCCATCGCGCACCCTGCAGGCCCGCACGTAGCCCTTCCAGATCTTCTGCGTGATGTTTCCTCGAGCAGCGGCGCTCCCTGGCGCAACCCAACGAGCCGCCGCTTCGATCGAGAAAACCCCAGCGGGGGTTGGCTTCGTAAGAGGGTCCCGTTGGGAACCCTAAGACACAAGGGGCGGCGACCTCCCTCCTTTCATCTTGGGAGGGTTACCCACTGGGAACCCTAAGGCCCCAAGTGGGCTTCGATTGGTTTTAAAAAAAGTGTTGTGTCTTGGCCCATGTGGGCCGTGTATTGTTTCAACAAAAAAAGGGAACAGGCCGTATGATGCAAACAGGCCGTATGATGCAAAAAAAGGAGGAAGTTGGGGGAAAGAAAAAAAGGGAAATGAAGTTTGTTTAAAAAAAAGGAAGGAAAAAAAGGAGAGAGGAGTTTTTTAAAAAAAGACAAAAGAAAGAGACGCGTGCAAGAAAAAGACGTACACAAAATTTAAAAAAAAATTGAAAAGCCGAAACGGCTTTAAAAAAATGTGTTAAAAAATATATATGATGATGAATGTTTTGAAAAACCGACAAATGTGTGCACGGCTTATTGATCTTTCGTTTTCTCCCCGTTTTTATTGTCTTCTCCCAACTTGCTCAACAATTGTCATTTCGACCAGTATGAGAGAAAGGGGGAGTATGGTGTAGAGTCACAGAACTGTTATAGATTCCAGATTCAAAAGTCAGATTCAGATATTCTCCAGACCGTTCAGGATTTTCAGACTCTACGTTTTTCGAATGAAGATTTTCATGCGCTAGTTTCCAGACTCGACGTTCAGATTCCGAGTCCCAATTTGATGCGCAGTTATTCAGATTCGACAGTTTGGTCAGAGTCCAAGATCGAGGCACTCCATGATGAGTGACCCATTTTCGAGATCTCCAGAGAGAGACTCATGTTCAGACACACACATGGATGCGGTCATTTTCAAATGAGCACATGTATGCCATCAATTGTTCGTGGTCCCCATCATTATTCTTGTTTTGTAGGACAGAGTTTTCATGTGAGCCACAGGGACTCCAGAGTAGAGAACTATTCCCTATGCCATGTTGGCAAGGATTTTCATGTGGTATCATAGGTACACCAGAGCAGTGCACCATTCTCTGAGCCAGATGGGAGAGACCCAGTTCTCCGAAGAGGTGACTATTTTCAGACTCCATTCTCCAGTGACCGTGGACTTCGCCGAGGATTGCACAACCACGACCCTTATTCAGTTCGGCCCTTTTCGGAGATGGAGCAGTTGTCCAGATTATTGTGGCGGGCCAGAGTACTCTGACGAGGAGACTCATTTCCAGTTGCAGCGATTTTGACAGGCACAGTTCAGAGCGCATGCTCTCCGACGAGGAGATTCAGAAGACTCACACTCCAGCCCGTTCATCCTCCTCACCTGCACGGTATGCGAAGTAACGTCCTCTACTGCAGCAATGTGCGTGTTGGGTTGATATTGTCTGTAGTGTTCTGTAGCGTTGAGTTGAGTTTCTTTCTGTTTGTCTAAGCTGAGCATTGCATGCTCCAGCTTGAGGGGGAGTGTTGGAGTACTTGGTTGTATGCGCCATTGAGTTGTAGTAGGGTAAATGGATCCTGGAGAAGATCCATTTACCCCATCCAGTGTTTAGTCCCACACCGCCTAGTGGTGGGACTTGGAGGCTATATAAGGAGCCCCAGACCTCCTGTATCCATTGAGAAAAAGCAATGCAAAATATGCCCCGTTGAGAGCTTCTCCCGTGGTTTCATCCCGCTCCTCTCGGAGTAGGGTTCCACGTAAAATCATGGTGTTCCATGTTCTATCTTTCTTGTTTATGCTTTGTTTATCAATCGCTTCCGCATTCTTCATATTTTATAACAAAACCTGAAGCATGGTAGGTGACGAGCCATGAGCATGAGCAGGGGCAGAACGCCGACTGTAGTGATATGGCAGTGGTGGAACCATAGTAATGGGGGGTGGTGGGGCTGTTGGAGGCGACGAAGGAGAAGGTGAAGGTGTACTCAGAATCAAAAGATGCTAATCTGTCACCTGTGGGCGAAAAATACATGACAGACTCAAAAAACTTACATCTGCGCTAACATAATATCTCTTGTGTAACAGGTCAGAACAACGATAGCCCTTCTGAGTCCTGGAGTACCCAACAAAGACACATTTGATAGCCCTAGGAGAGAGCTTATTAATCCCTGGAAACAAGCGATGGACAAACGCCACAGATCCAAAGACACGAGGGCTAAGGGAGAATAATTCCTTGTCAGGAAACACAAGTGAAAAAGGAACTTTCTCCCCTGTAACTGATGAGGGCATGTGGTTAATGAGTAACATGCCGTGAGTACCGCATCACCCCAGAAGGAATGTGGGGCACAACTCTGGATTAGGAGAGTACGAGTGACATCAAGAAGATGACGGTGTTTTCTTTCAGCTACACCGTTCTGTTGAGACGTATATGCACATGAAGTTTGATGAAGGATACCATGGGATCTAAGGAAATGAGAAAGGACATTTGTATAAAATTCAAGCGCATTGTCTGTCCTCACAGTTTTGACAGTAGTGGCAAAAACATTCTGCAGCTCTCTAATAAAATTTATTATGACATTTCCAGCTTCAAATTTATTTTTCAACAAGAAAATCCAAGACAGACGACTAAAATCATCGACAACAACTAATTAAAATATGTGTCCCTAATGATCGGGAACACGACTTGGACCCCAAATGTCAATATGAAAAAACTCAAACGGGAGATACTACTCCGACTCTGACTACTAGGGAAGACCGATTGATGGTGCTTCCCTAACTAACATGCTTCGTAATTGAACGACGACCGGGGTGAAATTTGTAGGACTTGACACAATTTCTAAAGCGGCAAATGACCAAATCTCAGATGCCAAAGAAAAGGAGAAATCGATCTAACAGAATGGGATGATAGGCCAGCATAAGATGTTTGGGTCAGTCGATACAGTCTTAAATCCTTAGTGATCTGGCTGGTAGATAATAAATTCATTGAAAAATCAGGAGCATGTAGCACATTCTGTAAGCGCATAGATGGTGTCAAGGTAATCTCCCCCCGTCATGTGATGGAAGAACGAGTCCCATCTGCTACAATCACTGTCCTACCTGGCTGAACATGTCGATAGGCAGCAAGCTGACCTTTATCTCCACATAAGTGATGTGTGGCTCCAGAATCAATAATCCACTTAGATATATCTAAACGAGAATAAACAATAGAGGCATAGGTACTACCTGAGGTACTTGCCCTTGCACTAGCAGCAACATCTGGGCTTGTCTCTGGGGCAGTTCCTGAGTTACCAGAAAGTGGAACAATGTCTCTCAGTCGAGATACACAATCATCATATCGCTGATCTGATGTAGATGGCACTGCCGGTTGATGGTGAGCCTGTTCTGCTACACGTGCTGATGCGAGAAATCCATGCTTAGAGTTAGAGTAGCATGTGTTTTCTGTAGGGCCAGACCTGTGACAGTAGGTACATGTGGGTCCACGACCACGTCCACCTTGTCCTCTTGATGCCCTGAGATGCAGCCATGGCAGATGGGTTTAGAGTCGGACTTGAAACATTTATTCTGCTCAGCCTTCGAAAGACTTCCTCCATTGGAGGAATGGTAGCATCAACTAATATCTGGGAGGATGCAACTTCATACTGTGTGTCAAGAGATGCCAGAAAAATGCGAACCATTGTAGCATTTCGGAATGCCTTCGTCTGTTCCGGAGTCGCTGTGAGAGGTACGAGGCTATGAAGCTTCTCAAACATTCCCCGTAGGGCAGTGTAGTGGGCATGTAGTGGTCGCCCATTCTTCTTGACTGTGAAAATGTCATGCTGCAACTGGAGAATCTTTGTCTCATTCTTGGCCTGTGAATATGTGGCAGCGAGAATATCCTACGTGGCCTTAGCCCTGGGTTGGTGCAAGACATCATTTGCTATATCTGGTATCAAGGTACCAAATAACCAGACTTGTGCATACGCATCATCAGCCTCCCAGGAGGCAGACAACCCTATCTTCTCCGTTGGCTCTTCCTCGGTAAGAATATGTTTCTTACCCATTGACTTCATTAGGCTCATGAATTGCATGGACCACAATTCATAATTTGACCCATCCATCTTGACTATGGGTGCCAGACCTCTGAAGGCACCTGTGGTGGGGATATCACTCTTACTTTCTGACATCATGCCAAACGAAGAAGACAAGGCTTGTCGACTTAGACCAATAAGCGTCTATACGGACATGGGGAACATAAGGTTATGCATAGGGCTGCACAATCGAGCTTGCAGTTTTCCCAACACAGCCGCCGAGAGCTGCACAGGACCAATATGGGGTCGCCTGCGAGCCGGAGATGTTCGCCGACGGTGGCGGGAGGTAGGTTGGTGCTGCCTGGCGCCTGGCGGTGCCGCCTGCGGGCTGGCGGAGGTGGTCTGTACCGCCTGGTGGGCGGCGATGGATGGCGGACATCGCCGGGGGGGGGGGGGCGAGAAGATTGGGAACCGCAAGAGGGGCGGCGGCGCGAGAGGCTAGAGGTGGGGCTACGGTTAGGGTTCGGTACGAGAGCTCTGGTCTAGGACCGCCGCTCTGATACCATGTTGGGAAAAAATGAAAAGAGTTGTTTATTCCATAAGCCCTAGGCTCTCTTATATAGGGGAGAGACCTATGGGTAAATTACACAGAGTAGACGAATGAAATAAAAATAGATAAAACAGGACAGAGAACAACATATATCTCTACATTCTATGGTAAATTATATTGAAGATAACAAAAATTTATCTTCATCAGCCCAAGTGGATGAACTTGCATGTGAAGAAATAGGTAAGTAGATGAGTATCCGTGTGGAGAATAATTTATTAATTGCTATATGCCACTTGGGTGACATTGTGCAAACGTAGTGACTCAGAATGTGGTTGGCTTAAATTTTATTCTGAAAGAATCAACCCCGAAATCCCCGAAGGACATAAAGGGAGATGTTGGTTCTCATATGCACTTGATTTGAAAACTTCTGCTTTCAAATGTCTGAGTATGGATATTCCCAAGAGGCACTAGTCAGTTTTTATTAATTGCTTTGCAATTGACCTTCAACATATATCCATCATGAGTTTGGTGGTAAAAACCCGTAGAAGTATCCTTTACATTGAGTGATGACTAAAAAAATACGTTGTGAAGAGATATGTAAAGCTAAAACCCATCAAACTATAATTAAGGGTCGCAGCCAGCATCAATAATCATCATCCCATGACCAAGGGTGGACCCCCCCTCCATCCCAAAATAGGTTGGTAATTTACGTCGCTCCCCTTCAAATAATAGCATTATATATTGTTTTTTCTTAAACAAGTTGAGAGAATCTTTTTAAAAGAAAAAGATGATAAAGACTCTGGGTTATTATATTGCCCCCCTTTAATAATAGCATTGTAAAGAACCTGTATATGTAATTTGATTAAGTAGGCCCCACCTACAAATAATTCATGGCTCCTGCCCAGGACTCTTCTCAGATTTATCAAGCGGATTGCTTTTCACTTTTGCTAGGGTGTAGCAGCCAAAGGAAAGCTCAGCAAGGAAGATGCAGCACGCATATGTGTTGAAGCGCTTGATGTAATTCCACCGAAGGGACTTATCATCGAGGTATATAGTACACACCACATACAAAGAAGCTATTTTAAATAAGTTACAATTTCAAGCGTAATAGTTCTTTATTTGTAAAATGAATAATATTTTATGATTTATCCGTTGTATAAATGAGCATAATTCGCTGAGTTTTGGAAATAACTCCGCAGACTTGTTTTTTCAGGAAAAAACAATTTTGCTTATAATAACTTCCTAGCACAACGTCTTTTATATAGTTCCCACACATTTTGTATTTTATAGTATTGGAGCTGGAAATGGAAGCCGAAATCACTATCCAAGTTTCAAATATGTATTTTTTAAATTTTAACTCGAAATTCCTTTAAGAATAGTTCACTTTTGTCAACATCTGTTTTTGGTACAAACACATCTGTAGTCGTCTTGTTGGTTTAACCATTGTCATATATACACCGAATGGACATTTGATAATCATATTGTATATATTTACTGGATGTTTATTGTAAGGAAAAAGGGAGGCTGCTCCGGGGGAGTAGCTAAGTTAGCTACTCCTGGCTTTATTTTTTGTGGTACATTTTTAATGAAACAAATATCTACATCCACACCCATTTAACTCTTCTTGTATATAGAGGAATTCTCAAATAAAAATTATAATATGATCCATAAGGAATAAAGAAAATACGCATAAAAACTAAAGGGATATCTATAATATCCGGAAGGGCATTACTGATCCTAATCAAAATTTTAATAAAAATCCCTGGACTTTGCGGTCACATGGTGGAATGATGGCAAAATTGAAGCTGTGACCTGCTTCTGATGCTGGGAGAGGTGAAAAGTTTAGTTAATCATCTAAAAGATCAATATGAATGCCTTTGTGTAGGTCTGGCGAATATTGACAAGGATTTTTAAAATTTGCATATGATAACTCCAAATACAAATGTGATGTCATATTATATCGTTAACCAACAATAAAAATATAAATGTTGAAAATAAATGAATGTAGATATAAATATTTTTTTTTCTTTTCTCCATTTTCTAGATATACATATATATTGACTCCTAGGTTATTTCATTTCATTCTTTAGATAAACAAATAAGTTAAATTTTCATTGAAGTTGAGCAACCACGCTCGATCAAATTATTTCCCAAATCCCTATCTAATGCAATTATCCACTCATCTATCATAGTCAATCTCATACCTTAAATGTTTGTTTTAAATATTGATTATTTTAAGTATTAAAGAAGTTAAGAATGCTTAAGATAAACAAGTTAAGAATGCTTAAGATCCATGGATAATGTGTAGTTGTTTATCAAATATCTTTTTTCAGATTGTGATATTCATTTTGCATCGATATCGGTACTTTCTGGACATTATTGTTTAATGTATACATTTATTTGAAATTCGTATCCATATTCGCAATGGAATTAAGAAACGAACAAGGATATGATAGTATACCTGGACATATATATATATATATGTACTTCTATATACCTGGAAAAATATGATAATATACCTCTATATACAAAGCAGCTGTGAGACCTGTTTTGCTCTATGGATCTGATTGTTGGCCTGTGAACCATAGACATGTGCAGAGAATGACCATAGCAGAAATGAAAATGCTAAGGTGGATGTGTGGACACACATGTAAAGATTGGATTCGGATGATGCCATCAGAATGAAAGTGGGTGTATCTCTGATCGAAGAAAAGATGTGAGAAAATCGCTTAAGGTGGTTTGACCATTTGCAAAGGAGGTCAGCTAATGCACCAGTGAGGAGATGTGAGTTTTGGAATGTTAAGCCAGCTAAAGAAGGACATGGAAGGCCCAACAAGGGTTGGAATGAGACCATACAAAGAGATTTTAGTTTTTTGGATCTAAGCCCGAGCATGACCCATATAGATCTGAATGGAGGCAAAAAATCTACGTAGCTGACCCTACTTAAAGTGGGAAAAGGCTTTGTTGTTGTTGTACTTAACCATTTTCATCCATACTTATTGTTGATGGAATAGAATAACTTGTGATTATAGAGACCCTAGGGCTCTCTTATACAGGAGAAAAGCCCTAGTTAAATTACATAAGCGGTACATGGAAGAAATAGAAATTAGAAATAAATACGACGAGATACAAATATTTCAACACTCCCCCTCAAGCTGGAACATATATGTCTATCATGCTCAGCATATAACAACATCTCTGAACTGGACCTCTAGCAAGGTGCCAAGGGCTTTGGTGAATATATCAACAGTCTGATCTCCAGTAGAAACATGGGAGGTGGATATGAGACCCTTACGGATCATGTCTCTGGTATAGTCGCAATCCACCTTTATATGCTTGGTATGTTCATGGAATGTAGGATTATTGGCAATAAAAAGAGATGCTTGGTTGTCACATAGAAGTTGCATAGGAAGAGGTACCTCAACTGCGAGATTAGTCAAGACTGATCTATCCCATATTATCTTTGTTCTCCCCTACGTCATGGCTCTGAACTCAAACTCTGCACTTGATCTAGCAACCACTGTTTGCTTCTTGCTTTTCCATGACCCACGTGAGCTCCCAACAAAAAGAACAAAGCCATAAGTAGACTTCCTGACTCTAGGGCATCCTGCATAATCTGCATCTGCACATGTTGTCATCTCAAGAGGGTACTGTTGGGAAAATGAGAAAATTTGTTTATTGCATACGCCCTAGGCTCTCTTATATAGGGGAGTAGCTTATGGGTAAAATACACAAAGAGTCCAACAAGAAAAAGAAAATATTATAAAGGTACATAAGAGAATAATATATCTCTACACTCCTCAAGGTGGAGCATAGATATCAATCATGCTCAGCTTGGACGAACACTTCTGGAATGGCCCTCGAAGTAATGCCTTGGTAAAAATATCTGCAGTTTGGTCCTCTGAGCTAACATGGGATGTAACAATAAACTCCTTGTGAATCATATCACATATGAAGTGACAATCAACCTCAATGTGCTTGGTTCGTTCATGAAATGCTGGATTATTCGCAATGAATAGAGCTGCCTGATTGTCACATTCCAGAGCCATAGGAAGCGGGACTTCTATATATAGATCTGTAAGCACAACCTTTACCCACATCATTTCTGTACTAATCTGGGCCATAGCCCTATATTCAGACTCATCACTAGACCGTGCTACAACCGTTTGCTTCTTGCTTCTCCATGAGACTAGAGAATCTCCAACATACACGACAAACCCAGCAGTGGACTTCCTATCCTTAGGACATCTTGCGTAATCTGCATCTGCACATGCTGAGATAGTAATCTCTTTGCCTTTCTTAAACAGCAGACCCGCACCGAGAGATGACTTAAGGTACCTGAGTATCATATGTATAGCATCCATGTGTACCTGACGTGGTTGCTGCATGAACTGGCTTACTCGACTCACAGCAAAGGCGATATCGGGTATGGTAATAGTAACATAGAGAAGCTTGGCCACCAGTTCTCTGTATCTTCTATCCACCTCATCAATGTCATCATCATATAGTTTCATACTGGGATCCATAGGTGTAGTGGCAGGTCGGCAACTATGCATTCTTGTTTCACTCAACAGGTCGGTGACATATTTCCTCTGGATCATTACCAACCCATGAGGATTTTCGGCGAACTCCGGTCCCAAAAAATATTTAAGAATTTCAAGGTCTTTGGTGACGAATTCACGACCTAGCATTTCTTTTGCCCCCTGAATTCCCTATTCTTCATCACCTGTAATCAAGATATCGTCTACATACACCATTATTGCAATAATGCCTCTGGGTGTCTTCTGCACGAACAAGGAATGATCTGCATTAGAACGTCTGTATCTCTGTTTCTCAAACAGGTCTGAGAGCTTCTGGAATTAAGCTCTGGGGCTCTGCTTAAGGCCATAGATAGACTTATGAAGTCTACACACCTCAGGATACTCCCCCTCAACAGCAAAACCAGGTGGCTGTTGCATGTAGACTTCCTCCTGTAAGTCACAGTATAGGAATGCATTCTTCACATCTAATTGGTATAGTGGTCAATCACGAGTAACCACAACAGAGAGGAGGATCCGTAGGGTGGAATGGCGAGCAACCGACGAGAATGTATCAAGATAATCCACCCGATATGTCTTTGTAAAGCCACGAGCAACTAGGCGTGCCTTGTATCTGTCAATGCTGCCATCTGCATTTTGCTTAACTGTAAAGACCCACTTGCAGCTAATTGTAGACACATCAGTAGGTGCAGTAACAAGGCTTCACGAGTCTCTGGACTGAAGAACAACCATTTCTTCCTCCATGGCTAAACGCCATTGACTATCCTTCAACGCATCTTGATAATTACGTGGAATATCCACTGCTGATAGTGCAATGACAAAGTTCCTGAATTCTCCCGTTAGGCGATCAAAAGACACAGAAGATGCTATAGGATATGACGTGCAGCTACGCTTCTGCTTTCGTAGAGCAATAGGTAGATCTAAGTCACCTGCCTCCCCATCTGGCCTCTGTAACACATCCTGCTCAGGAAAATCATCAGATCCATAAATATTAATATTCTCAGAATATACCTCAGGCGAGCTAGATGATGAGCGGTGACCATGAGCAGAAGCAGGCCTACGGGTATAGTGGAATGACAATGCTGAAACAGGCACAGTGACAGGAGGTGTAGGAGATGGTAGCGGTAGTGGTGATAGAGGTGATGGTGGTGGTGGCATGTATATAGCATCAATAGTGTAAGAGGATACCAACTGATCACATGTAGATGAGAAGTTTATAACATATTCGAAAAAAGGTAACATCAACACTAACGAGATACCTCCTGCGCAATGGATCATAACACTTGTACCCCTTCTGTGTTCTTGAGTACCCGACGAAGACACACTTGACAGCCCTGGGAGAGAGTTTGTCAATCCCGAGAGACAACTGGTGGACAAAGACGACCGAGCCAAACACACGAGGAGTGAGGGTGAACAATTCTTTGTCAGGAAAAACAAGAGAGAGAGGAATCTTCTCACCTAAAACAGATGACGACATACGATTAATGAGATAACATGCTGTAAGAACAACATCGCCCCAGAAAGAATGAGGGGCATGACTCTGTATAAGAAGCGACCTGGTGACATCAAGTAAATGGCGATGTTTCCTTTCAGCAACCCCATTCTGTTGGGAAGTATAGACACATGATGTTTGGTGGATAATCCCTTGAGATGAAAAATAACTGGAGAGGGTATGAGTATAAAATTTCAGGGCATTATCACTTCTCACAATTTTAACAGATGCAGAAAAAACATTACGAACTTCATTAATGAAATTGATGATAATATTCCCCGCTTCAGATTTATTCTTTAACAGAAAGACCCACGACACACGAGAGAAATCATCCACAATAACTATATAAAACCTGTGTCCTCATGATCAGGAACACGACTAGGACCCCATATATCAACATGAAACAACTCAAACTTGGAGGTACTACTTCGACAGTGACGACTGGAAAGGTAGACCGATGATCCTTTCCCAACTAACAAGCCTCACATTGGATGGACGTGTGAGGTGAAATCTGGGGTAACACATGATGCAGTTTCTGAAGCGGTAGATGTCCAAAGTGCAAGTGCCACAGTAATGGGGAGATGGATCCAGTAGGTAGAGATGAGGTTCCAGCATAAGGAGTCCGACTAAGGCGATAGAGGCTGCCTTACTCATAGCCACACCCAATCACGTTGCCCGTAAGGATGTCCTGAAAAACAAGAGAAGATGGATAAAAAAATGCTCGACAATGTAAATCCTTTGTAAGTTGGCTAATGGACAACAAATTCATCGAAAAATCAGGTGCATGTAACACGTTCTTGAGATGCATGGATGGTGTCAGTCTAATCTCCCCCTGACAAGTAATCGGGGAATGTGTTCCATTAGCAATAACCACAGTACGGCCTGGAGAAACCTGTATGTATCCTGTAAGTAGATCTTGATCACCACACATATGATGTATGGCACCAGAGTCCATAATCCACTCTAAAGTATCTGATCCACTACTGCTAGTGAATGCATAGGTGCTACCTGATGTACTGGTGGATGCAGATGCAGCAACGTCGGAGTGACTCTCAGAAGTAGGTGCTGATGCGGCGAGACCAGATGGAGGAATGATGCCCCTCAGACGGGCTACAAGGTCATCAAAGCGTTGATCCATAGATGAAGTAAATGGAGACTCGATCTGTTCAGCTACTCGTGCAGAAGCAGGAAACCCATGCTTAGAATAATATGTCTCTTCAGTATGTCTAGAACGATGGAAAAAAGTACATGATGGTCGAACACGACCTCTGCCCCTAGGTCCATGACCACGGAACTGATGATGACCCCCACGACCTCGATTGGCTGCCATGGCTAAGGCGGTCTGATTTGTATCAGACGAAGGAACAGTGATACGACTCAGCCTATGAAAAGCTTCCTCCATAGGAGGAATAGTGGAATCCGCCAAGATCTGGGAACGTGCTGCCTCGTACTCTGGATCAAGGGAAGCCAGGAAAACACCCACCATAGTGGCATTCCGATAGGTCTTCTGTTGCTCTGGAGTGGTTGTGAGAGGCATGAAGCTATAAAGCTTCTCAGACATTCCACGTAAAGACGTGTACAATGAGTGTAGAGGCTGTCCATTCTGCATGTGGAACAAGGATGGAGTCGCACGTGCGCTGGCCTAGGGTTGCACGCGCACGGAAATCACATGCACAGATGTGCGTGCAGGATCACGAACAAGAGCACACACAGGTACGCAGATGTGCGTGCAGATGCACAGGTGCGTGTGCAGGATCACGAGCAAGGGCACATACGGGTGTGTGCAGATGTGCGCGTAGGCGCGCAAGCGAGCAGGTGCGCAGATGTGCATGCACGGGCACGCGGGTGCGCGTGTTGATGCGCAAGCGCATGCGCACTCGAGCAGGAGGCGACGCATAGGAGCACGACGCCAGGGCGGAGCTAGGCGGCATGAGGCGGCACACAGCGCATACAGAGGGCTTGAAGGTGGAGGCCAGGGTTAGGTTTTGGTTTGAGAACTCCGGTCTAGGACCGTCGCTCTGATACCATGTTGGGAAAATGAGAAAACTTGTTTATTCCATACGCCCTAGGCTTTCTTATATAGGGGAGTAGCCTATGGGTAAACTACATAAAGAGTCCAACATGAAAAAGAAAATATTATAAAGGAACAGAAGAGAATAATATATCTCTACAAGTACCCCTGCTGAATATGGGACCAATACATGGTAAAGTCCTCAAATATCTCAGAATCATTTAGGCAACATCCATATGAACCTTTCTATACTGCTCCATGAACTGGCTCACCTTGCTTAGAACAAAGGATATGTCTGGCCTAGTGATAGTAGCATAGAGGAGCTTCCCAACAAGCTCCCTGTATCTCCTCCTGTCTACTTCCTTAGTGCCATCATCATATAATCTCATGCTAGGATCCATAGGTGTAGTAGCAGGCTTGCACCCTGTCATCACTATCTCAAGAAGAAGATCAGTCACAAACATTCTTTGGGTTATTACAAGACCACGCTAGTTCCTGGCGAACTCTAACGAAAAAAAGTAACTTATCAAGATCCTTCGTCACAAACTGTTGACCTAGGAATACCTTGGAAGCCTGAATGCACTCTCATCATCACCTGTGACAATATCATCAATATAAATCAGAATGGCAATTGTACCTCTCTGTGTCCTCTGAACAAAAAGTGAAAGACCTACAGTGGACTGTATAAACCCCTGTTGCTCTATCAACTCTGACCACTTATGGTACCAAGCTCTCGGACTCTGCTTTAGGCCGTAAAACTCCTTGTGGAGCTTACATACCTTTTGAGACTCCCCTTTAGCAGTAAAACCATGGTGGTTGGTGCATATATACCTCCTCCTAAGATCTCCATATAGAAAAGCATTCTTCACATCAAGTTGGTGAAGAGGCAAGTCCCACCGATAGAAGAATGCACAATGTCGAATGTTTGACTACTCGTGAGAATGTATTCAGATAGTCCACCCCATAAGTTTGGGTGAACCCTCATGCTACAAGCCTTGCCTTGTAGCAATTCACACTGTCATCTGCTCGTTGCATCACCGTAAAGATCCATTTGCACCCCACAACGGAGGCATTTAGAGGACCAGAAACAACACTCCATGTACTATAAGACTGCAACACGGCCATCTCCTCCTCCATGGCAAGTCACCATCTACTATCCTGTATGGCCTCCTGGTATGTATTTGGGATAGTGACAGTAGAGAGTCCCACGGCAAACCCTTGTACTCCTCTGAAAGATGATCTAGGGAAACATGAGTAGTAAGAGGATAACTGACACATTTATGATGCAACTTCCTCAAGGAAACGGGTATATCGAGACCATCAGCCTCTCTGTTCTCTGGTATCAACTCCTCCTATACGGAATCCTGTGGTACAAGTATATCCCTAGTGCCATCAATAGAAACAATCCTTTTAGTATATACCTGAGGCGTGCTGGATGACGGTGATGGCGCATGAGCAGAGGGGTGAGTAGAGGACATGCGGATGTAAAACCATGGCAGGAACTGTGACAGCATAGACGAAGGTGGAGGAGGTGGTGGAGATAACTGTGACTCAACATGAGGTAGTGTTGGTGGAACAAAGACATCCTCTCCGGAGTCGGAGTTAGACAATATGTTACAAGTAGGAGAAAAATACAAATATATTAAAAAAATGTGACATCAACACTCACATAATACTTTCTCCCTCCAAGATCAAAACATCTATACCCTTTTTGAGTACGAGAATAGCCAACAAACACACATTTGACAGCGTTTAAAGAGAGCTTGTCACGACCATGAGTAAAATTGTGGACAAAGGCCACAGACCCAAAGATCTTGGGCGTAAGGGAGAATATGTCCTTCTCGGGAATCACAATTAAGAAAGGAACCTTTTCTCGAAGGACCGTAAAAGGCATGCGGTTCACTAAGTAACATGCAATGAGGACCGCATCACCCCAGAACAAATGAGGAGCTCGACAATCAAAAGAGTCCTCGTAACATCAAGAAGATGATGTTGTTTGCGTTCAGCAACATCATTCTGCTGCGAAGTTTAGGGAAGTAGCTCTGTGAAGGCATTAATGGTCTTGTCAACGCATGTGAGTTGAGTATGAATTCATTCTGGAATCATTTCGTGGTGCGGTGACATCAACCTTACCATGTTTAGTCCTCTCGTGAAAGGCTCGATTGTCGGCTATAAGGCATCACGAATGTGGCATTTTGATTATATAGGAGAGGCATGGGAACCTCCATGAGAATGTCTACGATGACCTATCTAACCCATATAGCCTCATAAGTGGTTTGTTTCATTGCCCTGTACTCATATTTGACACTGAATCGAGCTGTACCAGTATGTTTCTTGCAAATCCAAATAAGTAGGTTGCCTTTAATGAATATGCAGAACCCTGTGGTGGACTTTTTATTGTTAGGAAACCGACATAGTCAGCATCAACATGCACTGTGGCACACACAGCCTTCCTCCTAAGGAAGATAAACCCCTTTCATAGCACAACTTTTAAGTACTTGAGATGAATAATGATAGCATCATTCTAGATTCCCAATACACACCTTTGGGTTTGTCCATGAATTAGTTGATCATGCTCACCGTTATGCAATGTCTGGATATATGACTAACATAGAGGAGCTTCTGTATGAGCCCTATGTATTGCCAGGCATCATTGTCCTCTGTATTACTATTGGCGAGTATTGGTATCAATTGACACCATGGATTAATGTAATCTGACGTCCCTGTTTCGTTCAATGAATGATGTATATTCTTTGGCACATAAAAAGGCCTCTATTATTTTTGGTAAAATCTATCCTAAAGAAATACGTGAGATCATAAAGGTTCTTCGTAACATCATACTTCGCAAGGAAAGCTTCGATCATGAGGTTGTCTTAGGAATCATAACTAGTGTTGGAGTATTTGGTAGTGCACCTATTGAGTTGTAGCAGGGTAAATGGATCCTGGAGAAGATCCATTTACCCCATCTTGTGTTTAGTCCCATACCGCCCAATGGTAGGACTTGGAGGCTCTGGGAAGGCTATATAAGGAGCCCCAGACCTCCTGTACTCATTGAGAAAAAGCAATGAAGCATATGCCCCTTTGAGGGCTTCTCCCGTGGTTTCATCCCGCTCTTACGGAGTAGGGTTCCACGTTAAAATCCCGCGTTCTTATTTGTTCTTTATCTTTTTCCATGTTCGCTTCCGCATTATTCATATTTTATAACATGGTATCAGAGCGGGTTCGAATCTCGTGGGATTATTGTTGAAGATTTAGTTTATATTTTTCTTTCGAGATTCGATTTTTTTATGTTCTGGAGCTGTTCAAAATTCTAGGAATTTTTTTACTTGAAACCCTGATCCATGCTCCAACATAGTCAAGTTGCGCAACTAGAAGAAGATTTTGCAACGCAAATTTCAGTCCAGAACACGAGCCCGGGCAGCGCAAAGGCTCCACGCGGTGACCATTCAACATCAGGCGCGTGGATCTTGATGCCCAGCGGCATCCCAAGGCGGTGCTGCATCTCGCGCCTCCACGTCTGGTGGAGCTCCCGCTTCTACGCATCTGGCGGAGCTCCCGCTTCTACGCGCACAACACCCCAAATCGGCGAGCCCTCTTAGAATCTCCAGGCGGCGCAAAACCTCGGCGTAGCTCTCGCGCTGCGTCATGCAACGCAAACACGCGCGATGCGTTTGCCCAGACGGAGCCGCACACCTCCCTCCAGGCCGCAAACCCCGTGAGACTCCAGTGGAGGAGGCGGAGCCCGTGTGACTCCAGATTTGGAAACTCCAGTGCCCAGGCGGAGCCGCACCTCCTTCCTGTGCGCGAAGCCCGCGCGATGACGCCCTCCTCGCCGCGCGGTTCACAGGCGGGGCCCCAGGCCGCGCGACTCCAGATCGACGCATCTCCAGGCCGCAGGCGATGAGCTCCATACCCCAGGCGGCGACTCTTCTACAACATCAAGGGAAGATACAGGCGGTACCCCCTCCAGAGGCTGTGGCGGCCTCCATCTGACCTCCATCGCCTCTTCCAATCCATGCAGCGGCGGCAAAGTACTGAAAACCCAGGGGGACGACACCATGTTTCGAAAGGGTTCTCTCACGGGAAACTTAAATAAAAAGGGGGACGCAAGTGGGCTGTTATTTTTAATTAAAAAAAGGAGAGATGCTATTTGTAACGGCCCAAGTAGGCGGAGACTTGTAACAAAAAAGAAAAAAGGAAGGGGCTGCAATATTGTTGGGCCCATGTGGGGCCGATGATTAAAAAAAAGGGCAAGCAAAAAAAACAAAAAAATCAATGTGGGCTGTAGTTGAAAAAAAAAGAGGGAGAGCTGAAAAAAATTGAAAAAGAAAAGAGAGGAGAAAGAGAAGGGCCAAGGGGCCATCTTAAAAAAAGTTTTTGTTTACAAAAAAAACAAAAAAAAGCGCGTACAAAGAAAAGCCGTACGCAAAATTTCAAAAAAAAGGAGAAAATGAAAAGCCGTAAAAAAAATGGTTTGAACGGCTTAAAAAAATGACAGCTTATAAAAAAATTGGAGAAGCCGAAAGAAATTTTTTGAATGTTCATGTTTTACCCCTATTCGTCTTGTCTTCTCCCAACTTTGTCGATGTCATTTTCCGACAAGTATGGGAGAAAGGGGGAGTATATATGTAGAGTCACAGGTCTTCTTCCTGATTTAGATGCAGATTCTCCAGACCAGCCGATTTTCAGACTCTACAAAAATTTTCAGATGGAGAATTTTCAATGCGCAATTTCAGACTCGATGTTCATATTCCGAGTCCCAGTTTGATGCGCAGATTCAGACTCAACATTCAGATTTGTCAGAGTCAAGTTCGAGGCACTCCATGATGAGGCCCAGTTTCGAGATCTCCAGAGAGAGACTCCAGTTTTCAGACATGCACGAGTGTGCGGTCATTTTCAGATGAGCATATGTTGCTATCATTGTCAGAGGTCCCCATCATGATTCTTGTTGTTCGGTCAGAGTTTTCATGTGAGCCATAGGGACTCCAGAGCAGAGGACCATTCCCTTGAGGGCAAGGGTTTTCATGTGGTATCATAGGTACACCAGAGCAGTGCACCATTCTCTGAGCCAGATGGGAGAGACCCAGTTCTCTGACGAGGACACTTCAGGTGCAGTTTCAGACTCGATGGTCAAATTCCGAGTCTTCAATTGACTCACACTCCAGCCCGTTCGTCCTCCTCACCTGCACGGCATGAGAAGCAACGCCCTCGACTGCAACATGTGCGCGTTGGGTTGATTTTGTCCTTAGTGTCCTGTAGCGTGAGTTGAGTTTCTTTCTGTTTGTTTGTCCAAGCTGAGCATTGCATGCTCCAGCTTGAGGGGGAGTGTTGGAGTATTTGGTAGTGCACCTATTGAGTTGTAGCAGGGTAAATGGATCCTGGAGAAGATCCATTTACCTCATCCTGTGTTTAGTCCCATACCGCCCAATGGTGGGACTTGGAGGCTCTGGGAAGGCTATATAAGGAGCCCCAGACCTCCTGTACTCATTGAGAAAAAGCAATGAAGCATATGCTCCTTTGAGGGCTTCTCCCGTGGTTTCATCCCGCTCTCACGGAGTAGGGTTCCACGTTAAAATCCCGCGTTCTTATTTGTTCTTTATCTTTTTCCATGTTCGCTTCCGCATTATTCATATTTTATAACAACTAGTGATGTCAGCAATTATATAATTAGAATCACTCTACTCTATAAGATCTTATTCACTAAAGTGAGTGATTCGAGGTAAACAGGAGAATCCATCTTTCTCTATCTTATCTGACATTTTAAAGCACATCCCCAAACTCTAATTCATGCTATATGTTAGAGCATACTTCAGCAGGTGGGTAATTGGATTCCTCCATAGTCCAATTACCACACCTTCCTATGTTTAGTCCATATCAGTTATTCATGGGACTCAGAGATTCAATGAGGGTTATATAATAAGTCCCTCACACATTGTATCGGTTGAGAAAGATAAATGAAACATCAACCCTTTGAGGCGGTTTTCCCGTGATTTCATCCCGCTCTTCGCGGAGTAGGGTTCTACGTAAAATCAAAGTCTTTTTCATTTTTAAGTTCTTGCTTTGATTCACTTCCGCATTTCTTATTTCTACATGGTATAAGAGCGGGTTCTATTCTTTGTTGATTCTTGAAGATTTATGTTTGAAGGTTATTACTCTTTATTATTGTTCATGATGAAGTTCAAGAAGAGTTCTAGGGTTTTCTGAAACCCTAGATTCTACATGTCCTTATTCATTATTGAAGCATATTCATCTAGTGTTTGAAGATCTGGTTATGATTCGAAATTATTCAAGTTCAAGAAAATTATAAGGCTTTCCAAACCCTTATTTTGCATCTACACCAACGAAGATCAGAGTGACCCGTTTATCACTGACCTACTTGCACGACGCTTCATTGCAAAACCCATTAGAAGCTTGTCATGCTTGCATCCCAAGAGTGGTGTGATATGTGTTCAAGTGCCTTTAGATTGCATGGTGTGCAACTCTTCTTTTAAGTATCATCTTCAACGATTAGACCTGTGGATGCTAACAGTAGAGACACACTTTAAATATATAAGTATTGAGAGTGATTAGCATTTTATGCATTCTTTTTTTTCTTTTGTAATGGTCCCTCTAGGGTTTCCCCTCTCTATATAAGAGAGCCATATGGCCTCCTGAATAAGCAACTTGCTCGTTTTCTTCAACACAATGTCAAAATGACAGTCCTATACTGCAACCTTGTTACCCTCAAACCCTAAACCCGCGCGTTGCCCCACCTCGCACCGCCGCCGCCACATGTCGCTTTCTTTATCACACAACCACTCTTCGCTACCTCTAGCGTGCACTAATACCTTGCCTTAAATCTGCTGCTTGGAAACACCTACAACCCTGCCACCTTTTCAGCGGTAACCTCGCCTCTCAACTAGTGGCACATGCCGTCTGACGACCACCTCCAAGCAGCCTTGTGCCACCTCTAAGTTCTCTCCTAAAGGTTTTTATGCTGCACAACAACCTCACCAAGCCATGCACCACGTTCCCATGCTACCCATCGACCATACTCATGTCATAGATTTATGTGAGGTCTCATTTTGGTGCAACCATGGTGATTTTGGATCTAAATTCACTCTCATGTCATAGATTTATGTGAGGTCTCATTTTGGTGCAACCATGGTGATTTTGGATCTAAATTCACTCTGTCAACCCTAGAACATCTCCAGAGTTAATTCAAAATGCTGTGTTTTGAGTCTATACACACATTTCCTACATGATTGTGTAGATAAAATCAGATTGCTCTACACCCCAGTTACATGTCATATTAGCGAACAAGGTCGATGCATCCTCATTTCGAGTCTTCAAAGGTCTATCGCCCATCATCAACATGGATAGGAACAACTATGAACCATGGACTATCTAGTTCATGAGTATCATGGAGAGCAACAACAAAAAATACAACCTGATGTAACTCGAGCCGACCGGCAAGACTAGGATGAATGCTTAACACATGGGCACGTGTTTGGCTCTATAGCACCTTTACCACAGAGATAGCCAACAACATTCTACGCTCATTGCCAACGAGATGTGGGACATTCTCGTTGCCACATTTTCTTAGGTGAGAAATGAGACAAAGATCCTTCAGCTTCAGTACGACATCTTCATAGTTAAGCAGGATGGTCGTCCTCTCCAAGCTTTCTACTCCTGGCTCAGTGGCATGTTCGAGAAGCTTTATAGCTTCATGCCTCCGAAACTGATCACCGAGCAATAAATGGTGTACAAGAACGTCACGATGGTGGGTGTGTTTGTTGTGGCTCTTGATCCCCAGTTCGATGTTGCTCTTAGCCATCTTCTTATTGGCACTTCTATGCCTCCCATGGAGGAGGCCAACAATTGCTAAGTAGGATCAGGGTGCCTCATGTTGCTACTACTCATACCTCCTCTGCGATGGTTGCAACTTGTGGAGAAAGAATGAATCATTGTTTTATTCCATGGGTCTAGGGTCTCAAATATAGAGAGAAACCCTAGAGAGCTAAAACGAATGAAAGTACATATTTGGCACCAAAGGGTTACAAGCTTCAAATAAAATAGAAAAAGATATTAACTCTAACACCACCCCTCAAGTTGGAGCATATCTGTCGATCATGTAAAAAACGAGATGTGCTTCTTTGGTCAAGACTTTGTGAAGATGTTTGCA
Source organism: Ottelia alismoides (assembly GCA_037367405.1). NCBI lineage: Eukaryota > Viridiplantae > Streptophyta > Magnoliopsida > Alismatales > Hydrocharitaceae > Ottelia > Ottelia alismoides. The sequence goes on along the minus strand of JAZKJV010009666.1, from coordinate 214,668 downwards.
AGCTGAAGTTTAGTGGAGATGTGTGGAGTGATGGTACCGCATCAAGAATGAAGTAACAATCAACTTCAATGTGTTTAGTCTTCTCATGGAAAACATGATTGGTGGCGATGTACGTAGTAGACTTGTTGTTACAATATAAAGGTACACGAGGAGCAACTGAAAGTTCAAGTTCATGTATAAAAGAGACAAGCCACATGATCTCACAGATGGCTTGGGTCATCGCCATGTATTCTACTTCTGCACTTGATGTAAAGACCATTGTCTGCTTCTTGCTTTGCCAAGTAACCAGGCTGTCCCCAATGAACATGGCATAGCTTGTAGTGGATCGACGATCCTCAAGCGAACTGGCATAGTCAACATATGTATAGGAAGAGACATCATTGTGACTGTGACCCCATAGAAGAGTCCATATCCCGGAGATTCCTACAATTATCGAAGTATGGGAAGGACATCATGCCAATGACAGTAAAGGGAGTCTCTCCATGTGCTGAATGGTTCTGCTCACAGCTTATGATCTGGCCTAGTTACAGTGAAAAAAAGTTTACCCACGAAGCTTCTATAAAGAGTAGTATCCTCAAATGTTGGATTAGTAGATGTGGAATGCTTTATCACTTCTGCAGGGATGCCAGATGGTTTGCATCCAAGTAACTCAATCTCAGTTAGAATGTCAAGGCAATATTTCCTTTGTGAGAGATGGATCCTTTCTGTAGTACGTTTCACTTCAATGCGAAGAAAGTAATGGAGTCGGCCATAATCCTTTGTAACAAAGACTTTTTGGAGGAAGATCTTGGTCTTTGAAATGCCAGCTTCATCATCTCCTGTGACAACCATATCATCAACATAGACAACAAGAATGACAGTGCCAGTAGACCATCATCTGATAAAGATGGAGTAGTGAAATGTCGTTCTCTAAAACCCAAGAGTGTTGATTTCAGTAGTGAATCTATCAAACCATGTCGTATGACTCTGCTTCAGGCCATAGATGGCCTTGCATAATCAGTATATACACTTCCACTCAGTTATGTAGCCCGATGGCTGCATTATATAAACTTCCTCTTCGAGGTCACTATAGAGGAAGGAATTCTTCACATTAAGTTGAAAAATTGGCCAAGCCTTGTTTGCTGCATCAGAAAGAATGGTGCATATTGAGCCCATTCTGGCAACTGGAGAGAATGTCTCAAAGTAATCAATCCCATAGGTTTGCGTGAAGCCTTTTGCAACTAATATGACTTTCAATTTGTCAGTAGACCTATCGGGTGATTTCTTGGTTGTGAAGTCCCATCTGCAAGCCATAGGTAGCCTCCCAAGAGGCACAAGACAAGATCCCACGTCTCGGGCGGTAAGTGCATCCATCTCCTCATCCATGGCATGTGACCAACCCTTATCCTGCATCACACTATAATGATATCTGGGGATTGAAATAGCATTGAGGGCATTTTCAAATCTCTTTTCATAACTAGATAAACCATTAGTTGAAGTAAAATGTGATATAAGGTGAACTGTACATTACTTCTTTTGCTTACGAAGAGCTATTGGAAGCTCCTCAGATACATCCGTGGCAACAATGGCAGGAGCACTTGATGTGGTCAAATTATCCTGCATAAAAGGGACATGCAAAGAAACATACAAGGGAACATGGGCAGTTATAGTGGTGCACTTGCGAGTATAAACGATTGGTTGAGGAGGAAGATCCAAAGGAATGTCACTCACAACCTATGTGAAGAAGCCAATTTTCACAAAGAATGTGACATCGACAGACACATGGTATTGACGTTTAACATTATTACAACACTGATAGCCTTTCTGAGTACGGGAGTACCCAAGAAAGACACACTTGATGGCCCTAGGTGATAATTGTCAGCGGCATAGAAGTTGTAAATGTTGGATATGTGAGCCCTGGGCGAACCATTCCTACAATAAATATTATTGTAATGTTTGATATATCAATAAAAGTTATTGGTTTATTTCACTCCTTGTTTGAAATTAAGTGAATGAATGCACTATAATGTCCGTCTGTACAAATAGGGTTATGTACCATGGCTGTCTTGACATCATAAAGCTGTTGATTCAATTGTTGAATCATAGAGGCTGGTGCTTGGATGGATATCTAAAGAGTTAAATTGAGGACTCATCAAGCACCGTCAAATGATCATCAAGATGTGATCTCCAGCCTGAGTGGGAGATGTCAACCCTATCTTTAAAGGCTGATATCTGACCGACCTCTTGATGCAGGTCTTCTGCATAAGAATAGAGATTCAGAGGTGTCAGATTAGTTAGGTCAAAGAGTTGACTTAATAAGATCGAGATAACCAAACTCCTACATCGTATGCGGTCACGATATAGGCACACATCCTCTAAGCGGAGACATATGTGGTACTATATGTCTGAGTATGTACATTTGATAGACCAATAAGTTGATGACCTAATCAAGGTCTATATACTGGCGAGCTGGTGTGCATATAAATACATATGAGTACTACGATCTCTCAAAGGGATCATACACGTTCACTTCTGAACCGGAAGACATGAGCTCACTCATGAGATATTGGGATCGATAAATTCCATGCATGGTTGTCTAGCTTATGAAGCTTGACAGAATTTAGAGGTATGATATATGCTTTTGGAAAGTATACGATCGATGCCAAATTCCAATGATCAAATGAGAATCTTAATGATAAAACCCTGAAGGTGACAGTCTAAAAGAGATCTATAACTTCGGGTTTATTCAAGGTCTTCCAGTATGCAGGATGTATAGGTATTGAGAATACCTGAGGGTGATGTGATTATAAACGATTGTATAACCATGGCGCTTCCATTCTAAGGGAGTGATGAAACAGGTCTGGATTTTAGTGACTCCTCCCAGTAGAGAAGTAACTTGATCTTAGTCCAAGTGTTGGACATTGATCTGAATAAGATTCAGATGCAATGAGAAGATTAAGTTTACGGACTTGATTTAGTCAATATGAGAGGTCCGTAAGATCTAGATTTGAGATATGATCTCAATATCCAAGTCACTCCCTGTCCTTATCTCCAAGTATCTGCGAAGAAAGCACACTATTCTTGAAAGAGTTCAAGAATAATTCCTTTGATGAATTATGTATCCAAGCAACAAGATGATGATAATTAAATGAGATTTAATTATCAAGAATAATATGAATAAGATTCATATTATGAGAATGATTATCCAAGATAATTAAATGAGATTTAATTATCAAAGAAATGCAGATTGTGGATAGTACTATCCATGTTATCCATAATATCAGTATATATTATAAATATGATTTATAATATATTAGAGAGAGCACATTTGTAAATAATATTTATTAATTGATTGTTAATGTGAATTGGATTCACATTAAGAAATTAATTGGAAATGTAATTTACATTTTTGTCTGGGTTGTGAATGAGATTCACAATTTTTTCAATGGCATCATTGAAATATTCTCTAATCAATTTGGAATTAATTTAGTGAATATATTTGCAATAAATGTTGTTGCAAATAATTAAGAGATAATGAGATAATATAAAAAAGAGATAAAAATCCACAAATAATAGGGTGGCGTCACCCTTGAATTGGTCATGGGTGACGCCCCCTTTTTAGAAGAGGATTATTATCCTTTTTTATTATCTTGTGATAATTAATTTTATTGAGTTAAATTATGTTGATGATAATGAAAAATATATTTAATTTAATATAAATTAATAAGTTGTTATTTTATTAAACAACAATGATCATGGCCATTGATTGAAAACACAAATCAATCTAACCATTGATTTTGTGTATCCTATGGATTGTGATAAATGGACTCCCAAACTAATATATAAGGAGGGGCAACCCTAGGCCTTTGAAATACACGTCTACTCTCTCTCTCTCTTTATCCTCATTCTCACGTCATCTCTCTCTCTAAGGGTGGTTGTCCACCTTAAGTTTGAGAGAATTGCAATCGTAGTTACGCCGTCGTGCTGTCGCCTCGATTGCTCGTGGAGCTCCGTCTTCCTTGGAGCTTCTTGCACAAGAAGGAGGCGTCTGATTTCGTTGGATGAAATCAGGAGATTCAAGGCTTGGATCTTCATCGTGGATTGCAGGAAGCATGCGTCTCATCATCGCGCTCGCAAGTGCCATCTTCGTGGATCGAACTTGAGTCAGGAGGATCTCTTGCTTTAGAGATTAAGTGATCGCAACCATGCTTCAAGAGGTGTTTCTAATACTTTGTGGTTAGATGAAACGATCAAAGAAATGTTCTTGGGATCATGTGGTTTCATCATATGATTTAAACTTTTTAAATTCCGTTGCACCGAGCAACTAGCGCAACTAGTCGCTCCGATCGCATTAAATGCGGTCATTACGCTTCCGTGATGCGTTTAAGGATTTCCCATATCCTTCAAGTGGTATCAGAGCCAGGTTGGAGGTTTTGGATACGATCCATACACGTAAGAAGATTTGGGCTCGTTAAGGTTCGTGAAAATTTTACTGCATTTCTATTTGGGTAAATTACAAAAAAGGGACTGACCTTTACATGGATTCCAAATTTAGGGACTAATTTTTAATTTGTAACAAACATGGGACCAAACTTTAACTTAACGTTCCAGTCCCCGACGCCTTCAATATGCAGCTCAATCCATAATTTTACTTGATGAAATTACCCCCGTTGATGAGCACCCTGCGACCTCTTCTCCTTCCCCTCACTATGGATGGCTGAGACGGCCCTTTAGGCTTTTGTCACGGCAACATGATCGACCCTCTGGCGTGGGAGAAACGCGGCGGAAGGACGGGGCAAGATGACAAGCAAGGGGTTGTAGGTTGAGGTGGACCGGCGAGGCTTACTAAAAGGGGTTGCAGGTGCAGGCGCATGCACGGGGGATTAGGGGCGTGCAGGGGGGCGGTGGAGGTGGGGTTGCAGTTGCAGGCAGCGTGGGGGAGGGGTGTCGCAGGTGCAGGCGTACGCGGGGAGGGGGCATGCGGGGGAGCCGGGTCAGCTGGAGCTTGCCGGAGCCGGAACAGAGGCGCGGGAGAGAAGGGTGCTGGATCTCGCATGCGGGTGCGGAGGGAGGGGGAGGCGCAAGGGAGGGGGCATGTGGGGGAGCCGGGGTGGGTGGGGCGAGTGACGGTGGAGTTGGGTTGCAGGCGACGCGTGGGGGGGAGGGGGGTGGAGTTGGGTTGCAGGCGACGCGCATGACAGCATGATCTTTCACAATCTAATAATGCTCAACAGCAAGAACAACAAAAATCATCCCAATGATCATCAAATCACAAAACTCTCTTGTTACTAATTCAACAGATGGCATCGACGTATGCATGAAGGACCCAAAGAGAAGCTTACCGCTGCTATCAAAAGGACCGTACTCCATGAAACCTCTCCCGCAAAAAGAAGGCGAGTTTTTTCTCCAAAGAGTGGAACCCTAGAACATCACTCAACCCCTGTCCATCAAAAGCACAACCCCCGTCCGTTAACGAAACAAGGAAGGAGGCACTTGCCGTTATCACAGCCAAAAAGGAGGCGGAATACGGCGTCGAGAAGCGAGAGAGAGAAGGGGCTACGGAGGAGCAGATCGGAGTAGTCGTAAGAATGCGAATGGCGAGCAGATGGAGGGAAGTGGGAGCCAATTGCGCGTGCACGGAGCGAGGGAGGGAGAGGGATTCGGGAGGGAAAGGAGAAGAAGAAGCCACTGAGGATAAGGGTATATTCGTCCATATACATCACAAATCGAGTCACTCATTAACATCGTTGGGGCCTCCTCCATTAAATCAAAGATGAGTCCCCTGTTTGTTACAAATTAAAAATTAGTCCCTAAATTGGGAATCCATGTAAAGGTCAGTCCCTTTTTTGTAATTTACCCTTTCTATTTTCGAAGCCCTGTTTTGTTATATTTTTCGGTCCTGTTTAAAATGTTTAAACATGAAAATATCACATGGATAATGTTCCCCATTAAACAAAGAACATGTGGAATTTGAGTTTGCGTAATTTGGATTCCGTTTGCTCAAGATATGATCGTTTCAGTGACCATATGTCCACTGTTTCGGGGATGGTAGTTAGTGACGTAATTAAAGAGTTAATTGCTGGTCCTAAACGCCTGAAAATGCATAATTATCACATGGCATCTGTTTTAAATCAAATTGGCGAACTAAATAAATTTAGTTTGCATTAATTGGGTTTAAATTGATCGACTTATATTGATTTTAGCGAGTAGGGGTCACTGCCGGAAATTAACAAACTTGATCATGAACCTTGTGATAGTCATTCCAATAAATTGATGAAAATTAATTGATAATTTTCTGAAATGATTATTGATAAATATTTGTGAAATATTTAAAGATAATATTTATTTCCTTAAATGACATTGCATTAACCAAAATGATAAGATAGTTGATCTTGATCACAATTGGTTGATATGAAATCACCAACAAACATTGTTTTCATGCAAACCTCTAGTTTATCCTACAATAGTTGTAGGACAACTTTCACATGCAAAACCCTCTTGCTTGAATAGGATCGGGGATTTGTTTAGCAAATCTCCTTATAATATTATCAAAATGGTTTTGATTATATTATATGGTATAACTTCGGTTGAAAAACCGATGAACATCTCAAGTACAAAGTGATCACAATTGGTTGATATGAAATCACCAACAAACATTGTTTTCATGCAAACCTCTAGTTTATCCTACAATAGTTGTAGGACAACTTTTACATGCAAAACCCTCTTGCTTGAATAGGATTGGGGATTTTTTAGCAAATCTCCTTATAATATTATCAAAATGATTTTGATGAATACTATATGGTATAACTTCGGTTGAAAAACCGATGAACATCTCAAGTACAAAGTGATTGACTCGGCATTCTTTTTTTCCGAAGCGGATATGATGCCTAGTCAGGGAGCGTTGGGGTAGCAGATTGCACCGTGTGTGGTGTGTCTCACTCCCGTCGGTACTGGCCATGATAGCGGGTAGGGAACGAATGATGCTTGAGAGATCATGATGTATTTTTCTACTTATTAAGATTCGAATAATACGTATTTTGATATTATACCATCCATTCAAGTAACAAAACAAGTTTGTTGGTTGATTAAATTGGATTAATAATTGATTTAATATGATTAAATTAATTATGTTCAATTAAAAGCACTCTATTATGAATAGATGTGCATTTACCTGGACTTTCGCCCGGGGTTCTGACTTGATAAGATGAGAATCAGATCTTGAATAATCTAAAACCCTACTCTTTTTTCTGGGGTCTGTAAAGACATGTGGACTGCCTATCTGCTCTGTCTGCTTTTCTTCCACCTAGGCCCCCGATCCAAGGGTAATATATAGTGGGGCCACTGGGCTTTTTCGAGGTGGTTCAGTCTTCACTCTGTAAACACCCCCTCAACTGATTTGTCTTACAGAAGGAAAGAATTTCTTATAGCTTCCTCCTCTCACCCGCAGTGTCTACCTTTCCCGGACAAGCAAGGCACCAGGATTTCTCAGGTATGGGATTGAAGGGCTCAGAGAAGATCAGATAAAGAAATTCGCCTTTATATATCAAAAAGCAAAAAATCAAGATAAGAAATGGAATTCACCAAATAGACCCAAGAATTAATTACATGAATAAGATTCATAGTAATTAATTATAATTTGAATATGAGGTGGAGGATCACATAAGTGACATCCATGGTCTCCCATCAAGGCGAAGGGTTTCGTCGTCAGGGGTTGTATATATGGGAAACGCCTGTCCGAAATGACAACTCCTCATACAAGTTCACCTGAATCGAGCCTTTTGCTTCTCAAAAGAGTAAGGTCGTATGCGTAGTGACCCCAATATCGGTTCCTCATATTAGTGGGGCGATATTGGATTGCGCATAGCGAGTATTAAGCCTGTTAACGGTTGGTTCAATTAGCAACGAGTCAACATCATCTTAGGGGTGGTAGGCTCGGGTGTTAAAGACCGAATTGGGAAATGCAAGTTGAACTTGCAAGGTAGAATGAGTTCCCGCTTCTTTTTATCTAAGTTATAGTTTCTCACATTATTTGAGATGTAACAAGGATAAGAAAAGAGATCCCAGATCTTGCTAGAGATATAGCGGTAAGTATATCTCTTACTTTGAAAGTGATTAAGGGAATGAACTTTCAAAGTCGACATGACAAGACTAATTTGATTAAAAATTCCTTAATCAAAGAATTTAACTAGTATATAATTCTTTATATATTCTAATATAGTGCATTCTTAATTTCAAACAACGAAGTCCATGAACCCTTTTAGCAGACTTCTGGAGGTCAACTAGTTGACCGGACCAAATTATTTGGATTGGATCCGTAATTTGGAACTTGTTTTCTCGGCTGAGCGCATAAGTTATGTGCTCACAGAGGACAAGCATGAAAGCCCTAAGACAAGGGAAGAAAAGCAATATAATGACACGTATGATGAAGATCATGTCTTGGCTAGATGCTACATCCTAGGTTCACTCTCCAATGTTCTTCAGAAGCAACATGCGGAGATGAGCACATGCTAGGAGATAATGCAGAATCTGAAAGATATGTTTGGTGACATAAACCGCACCCAACGTTATAATATTATGAAAGAACTCGTTCGCTGCAAAATGTAGGAAGGGACTTCAGTTCGAGAACATGTACTCTAAATGTTTGGGTACTTGTCTGAGCTGGAGACCCTTGGGGCAAATATGGATGCATATATGCAAGCTGACTTCATTCTGTTGTCTTTGCCTAAGTCTTTCAATAATTTGGTGGTTTCATTCCACATGAATAAGTTGGACTTGACAAACGTTGGACTTCTTGCTGCATTAAAGTCTGCAGAAGACGTAATGAAGAAAGATGGTCCTTTTGGCAGTGCAATGGTTGCACAGGTCAAAGGGAAGCGCAGTCGGAAGCATGGTTCTCGGAAGGGCCCGGCCCGGAAGAGAAAGAAGAAGAATCAAGGACTTGGTTTATCTTCTTGTACTTCCACACTGATGACATCGAGAAAGACCGATGTCTGTTACCACTGCAAGAAGTCGGGGCACTGGAAGCGTAACTGTTCAGATTACCTGAAGTCAATCGACAAAGGTAAAGCTCCTGCAGATATGAAATATACTTTCATCATTGAAACTAGTTTTCTCGTTGGACGAGAATGTAGTTGGGTAGTAGATTCTGGTGCTTCTGTTCATGTATACAATTTGTTGCATCTGTTTCAGGAAACTAGGAATCTCGAAGAAGGGGAGATAGTCATCCAGATGTGATCTGATGCAACTGTTGCAGCAGTCGCCGTTAGGACATGCAGACTATTATTATCTAGTGGGAGAGTCCTTTTACTTAAATAGTGTCTTTATGTACCAGAAGTCAGAAGGAATCTTATGTCTGTATCTAAGCTTGTTAGAAGCGGATATTCATTCCTGTTCTGTAATAAATTAGTCATAAGTCAATATAATAGACATATTGCTGATGGCATTTTGACTTCTGGTGGACTCTATAAATTGTGCATTGGTGAGTCTGTCATGAATGTCACTACCACTAATAAAACCCTAAAAGAACCAGGGAGGATGATTCTACTGTGATTTGGCATCAAAGACTTGGTCATTTATCTATTGATAGGATCAATAGATTGATAAAGGATGGACCCTTAGATTTTCTAGCGGTTCAATCTTTACCTACCTGCGAACATTGTATTCGAGGTAAAATGACCAGGATGTCCTTTCGTAACAAGGTTACAAGATGCGAGAGTATTCTTGACCTAATACATACTGATGTATGTGGTCCCTTCAGTACCGCAACACGAAATGGATTTCGATACTATTTGACGTTTATCAATGACCATTCGCGATACGGGTTTATCTTCTTATTACATCATAAATCTGAAATCTTTGAAAAGTTCAAAGAGTTCAAGGCTTTGGTTGAGAACCAAACAGATAGAAAGATTAAACGGATTCGATCTGACCGAGGTGACAAGTACCTCTCAGATGAATTCAAGGAATACCTCAAAGAGAATGAAATTGTCTCCAATCTCACTCCTCCTGGAACTTTCCAACTTAATGGTGTTGCTGAAAGACGCAACAGGACTATCATGGACATGGTCCGTTCAATGATGAGTAAAGCACATTTACCTCTTAGTTTTGGAGATATGCAGTAGAGACTGCAATATATATCCTGAATAAGATTCCTAGCAAGTCTATACCTAAAACTCCTCACGAGCTTTGGTATGGTACCAAGCCTAGTGTAAGACACTTGGGGATTTGGATTGCTTGGTCCATGCAAAGAACGTGGACGCAAGTAAGCTAGAATCTCGCACTAGAGAGTGCTACTTCATTGGGTATGTTAGAGATGATATTGGATACCAGCTCTATGACCCTAAGACTCAAAAGGTATTTGTCTCTAGAGATGTAAAATTTCTGGAGAATGACTTCCTTAAGATTCAAGATAAAAATGAAGTAAAGGAAGTCATTGAATCCCTTGAGGATGCTGAGCTTCCTGAACCAGAAACTGAAGAGATAAATGAAGATGAAATACCCGTACCTCTTCGAAGGAGTTCGAGGGTGGTTTCACCACCTGAAAGGTACGGATTTCATGTGTCAGCTGAAACTGACAATGATCCAGCTTCATTTGATGAAGCACTTGTGGATCAAGGCGTGGATAGATGGATGCTAGCAATGAAGTCATAGATTGACTCCATGCATAAGAATGGTGTATGGACCCTAGAGGATCCACCTAAAGGGATAAAACCCATTGGGTGTAAATGGATCTTCAAGAGAAAAAGGGGACCTTATGGGAAGGTAGAGACCTTTAAAGCACGGCTCGTAGCCAAGGGTTACACACAGAGAGAAGGCATCGATTACGATGAGACATTCTCTCATGTGGCAATGCTTAAGTCCATCAAGGCATTGCTAGCTATAGTTGTGTATCTTGACTACGACATTTGGCAGATGGACATCAAGACGGCTTTCCTCAATGGATATCTCGAGGAGGATATCTATATGGACCAGCCCCAGGACTTAATAATAGAAGAAGGAAAAGTATGCAAGCTAAAGAAATCCATATATGGGCTCAAGCAAGCTTCTTGTAGGTGGAACATCAGATTTGACGAAATCATAGAGTTATGATTTGTTCAGAATCCTGATGAATCTTGTGTGTACAAGAAGCTTAGTGGGAGCACCATCGTATTCATCGTGCTTTACGTAGACGACATCCTTATCATTGGGAATGATACGACAATAATGACCAGTGTTAAGATTTGGCTATCACATACCTTCGAGATGAATGATCTTAGAGAAGCCTCTTATATCATTGGGTCTGAAGCTGTTCAGAAACAGAGAAAAGAGGATTTCGGGATTGTCACAACATGGGTACATTAAGAAGATCTTGGAACGCTTCCGTATGGAGAATTCCAAGAAAGGCTTCCTTCCTTTGAGACATGGTATCCACCTGTTTAAAGAAATGGCTCCTCAAACTATTGAGGATAAGAAAGCCATGGCTGAATGCCCTTACGCATCAGCTGTGGGAAGTCTAATGTATGCTATGATGAGCACAAGGCCAGATATATGCCATGCAGTGGGAGTGGTAAGCCGTTACCAATCCTGCTATGGAGAACAACACTAGAATGCAGTAAAGAACATATTTAAATATCTAAGATGGACGCAAGATTATGTCTTGGTCTATGGAGATGGTGATCTCCAAGTCTTGGGATATACAGATTCTGACTTACAGTCTGATATTGATGATCGAAAGTCGACATCAGGATTTGTGTTCTTGTTGAACGGTGGTGTTGTAAGCTGAAGAAGCAAGAAGCGGGACACTATAGCAGATTTAACAACAAAAGCCGAATACATAGCCATATCGGATGCTGCAAAGGAGGCGGTGTGCTTGCGCAAGTTCATACTGGAACTTAGCATAGTTTCCTATGATGCTCCCATCCCATTGCTCTACGATAACACGGGAGCCATTGCTCAGGCGAAGGAACCCAGGTGGCATCAAAAGAGCAAGTACGTGGAAAGGAAATACCACATCATTTGGGGGATTCAAAAGCGTGGTGACATCGTCATCACTAAGGTGGCCTTTGCCGACAACGTTGTTGATCCTCTTACCAAACCTCTGACACAGAAGGTTTTTGACCAACATGAAATGAGTATGGGTTTAAGGATTGTACCTGAATGGTTCTGAGGCTAGTGGGAGATTGTTGGACATGTGAGCCTTGGGCGAACCATTCCTACAATAAATGTTATTGTAATGTTTGATATATCAATAAAAGTTAATCGTTTATTTCACTCCCTGTCTGAAATTAAGTGAATGAATGCACTATAAGGTCCCTCTGTACAAATAGGATTATGTACCATGGTTGTCTTGACATCATAAAGCTGTTGATTCAATTGTTGAATCATAGAGGCTGGTGCTTGGATGAATATCTAAAGAGTTAAATTGAGGACCCATCAAGCACCGTCAAATGATCATCAAGATGTGATCTCCAGCTTGAGTGGGAGATGACAATCCTATCTCTAAAGGTTGATATCTGACCGACCTCTTGATGCAGGTCCTCTGCATAGGAATAGAGATTCGGAGGTGTTAGATTAGTCAGTTCAAAGAGTTGACTTAATGAGATCGAGATAACCAAAGTCCTACATTGTATGTGGTCACGATATAGGCACACATCCTCTAAACAGAGACAGATGTGTTACTATATGTCTGAGTATGTACATTTGGTAGACCAATAAGTTGATGACCTAATCAAGGTCTATATACTGGCGAGCTGGTGTGCATATAGGGGCATACGAGTAATACGATCTCTAAAAGGGATCATACAGGTTCACTTCTGAACCGGAAGACATGAGCTCACTCATGAGATATTGGGATCGATAAATTCCATGCACGGTCGTCTAGCTTATGAAGCTTGACAGAATTTAGAGGTATGATATATGCTTTTGGAAAGTATATGCTCGATATGAAATTCCAATGATCAAATGAGAATCTTAATGATAAAACCCTGAAGGTAACAATCTAAAAGAGATCTATAACTTCGAGTTTATTCACGGTCTTCCAGTATGCAGGATGCACATGTATTGGGAATACCTGAGGGTGATGTGATCATAAACGATTGTATAACCATGACGCTTCCATTCCGAGGGAGTGATGAAACATGTCTGGATTTTAGTGACTCCTCCCAGTAGAGAAGTAACTTGATCTTTGTCCAAATGTTGGACATTGATCTCAATAAGATTTAGATGCAATGAGAAATTTAAGTTTATGGACTTGATTTAATCAAGCATCTATGAGAGGTTCGTAAGATCTGGATTTGAGATATGATCTCAATATTCAAGTCACTATACGTGGAACAATACAATCACCCTGTCCTTATCTCCAAGTATCTGCGGAGAAAGCACACTATTCTTGAAAGAGTTCAAAACTAATACCTTTGATGAATTATGTATCCAAGCAACAAGATGATGATAATTAAATGAGATTTAATTATCAAGAATAATATGAATAAGATTCATATTATGAGAATGATTATCCAAGATAATTAAATGAGGTTTAATTATCAGGGAAATGCAGATTGTGGATAGTACTATCCATATTATTCATACTATCAATGTATATTATAAATATGATTTATAATATATTAGAGAGAGCACATTTGTAAAAAATATTTATTAATTAATTGTTAATGTGAATTGGATTCACATTAAGCAATTAATTGAAAATGTAATTTACATTTTTGTTTGGGTTGTGAATGTGATTCACAATTTTTCAATGGCATGATTGATATATTCGCTAATTAATTTGGAATTAATTTAGTGAATATATTTGCAATAAGTGTTGTTGCAAATAATTAAGAGATAATGAGATAATATAAAAAGGAAATAAAAATCCCCAAATAAAAGGGTGGCATCACCCTTGAATTGGTCATGGGTGATGCCCCCCCTTTTTAGGAGAGGATTATTATCCTTTTTTATTATCTTGTTATAATTAATTTTATTGAGTCAAAATATGTTGATGATAATGCAACATATATTGAATTTAATATAAATTAGTAAGTTGTTGTTTTATTAATCAACAATGATCATGCCATAGATTGAAAACACCAATCAATCTAACCATTGATTTTATGTATCCCATGGATTGTGATCCATGGACTCCCAAACTAATATATAACGAGGGGCAGCCTTAGCCCTTTGAAATACACGTCTACTCTCTCTCTCTATCCTCATTCTCACGTCATCTCTCTCTCTCTCTCAAAGGGTGGTCCTCCACCTTAAGTTTGAGAGAATTGCAGTCGTAGTTACGCCGCCGTGCTGTCACCTCAATTGCTCGTGGATCTCCGTCTTCCTTGGAGCTTCTTGCACAAGAAGGAGACGTCGGATTTCGTTTGATGAAATAAGGAGATTCAAGGCTTGGATCTTCATCGTGGATTGCGGGAAGCACGCGTCTCATCATCGCGCCTGCAAGTGCCATCTTCTTGATCGGACTTGAGTCAGGAGGATCTCTTGCTTTAGAGATCAAGTGATCGCAACCACACTTCAAGAGATATTTCTAATACTTTGTGGTTAGATGAAACGATCCAAGAAATGTTCTTGGGATCATGTGGTTTCATCATGTATGATTTAAAATTTCTAAATTTCGCTGCACTGAGCTACTAGTGCGACTAGTCGCTCTGATGCATTAGATGCGATCATCACGCTTCCGTGATGCGCTTAAGGATTTCCCATATCTTTCAGTAAACCACAACAATGGAACAAAAACTTCTAAGAGGTAAGGGAAAAGAATACTCAGTATGATATAGAAGAGAGAATGGAGTCCCCCATTTGAGAACAGACGAAGGAACTCTGTTGATGAGATAGACAACAATAAGAATGGCATCCCCCCAATAGTTCTTGGGAATGCTCATTTGGCTAGGTAGAGATCTGGCAATATTAAGTTAATGTCATAGTTTCCTTTCTGCGACCCTATTATGTTGCGATGTATAAGGACCAGAGGTTTGGTGAGCAGTTCCCTGACTCAAAGAAAGATGACAAGTCATGTTAGAAGAATTCAAGGGCATTGTCAGTTCGAGTGATTGAATACAAGTAGAAAAGATGTTTTAACATATTAAAATAAATTTCTGATAATTTCGTTAATCTTCGAACACTCCTTTATTAGATACATCCAATAAGATCTACTATACTCATCCACAAAGACAATAAAATAGCGATGACCACATAAAATTTTAATTGGACAAGATCCCCAAACATCACAATGATAAGACCAAAAAGAATGGTACTATGGGACTCTGTGTTGGAAATGCGAGCCCACGGCGAGCCATTATGCAATAAATGTTATTGCAAATATCATTCCCTGATCTGAAGTGAAGAATAATTGATTTGCATAATATGTCCCTTAGTACAATTAGGGTTATGTACCATGGCCATCTTAATAATCATACAGCTGTTGATTCAACTATTGAATCATAGAGGCTGGTGCTTGGATGAATATCTAACGAGTTAGATTGAGGACTCATCAAGCACCGTCAAATGATTATTAAGAGATGATCTCCAGCCTGAGTAGGAGATGGCAATCCTATATCTGAAGGCTGATATCTGACGACCTCTTGATGCAGGTCCTCTTTCGGAGGTGTCAGATTAGTTAGGTCAAAGAGTTGACTTAACGAGATCGAGATAACCAAAGTCCTATATCGTATGCTGTCATGATATAGGCACGCATCCTCTGACCGTAGACAGATGTGTTACTATATGTCTGAGTGTGTACATTTGGCAGACCAATAGGTTGATGACCTAATCAAGGTCTATACACCGGCGCGCTGGTGTGCACATAAGGGCATATGAGTAATACGATCTCTCAAAGGGATCATACAGGTTCAGTTACTGAATCGGAAGACATGAGCTCACTCATGAGATATTGGGAAGAATCAAATTCCATGCGCATGGTCGTCTCGCTTTGGAAGCTTGACTGAATTTGTAGGTTTGATATATACTTTTAGTATATGATTAAGACCTAGGTATGATATACACTTTTGGAAAGTGTATGATCGATACCAACTTCCGAATGATCGAATGAGAAACTTACTGATAAAACCATGAAGTAGACAATATAAAGTTGATCCGATACTTCGGGTTTAGTCTGAGTCTTCCAGTATGCAGGATGTACAGGTATTGGGAATACCTGAGGGTGATTTGATCATAAACGGTTGTATAACCATGACGCTTCCATTCCTAGGGAGTGATGAAACGGGTCTGGATTTTAGTGACTCCTCTCAATAGAGAAGTGATCTGATCTTGGTCCAAGTGTTGGACATTGATCTGAATATGATTCAGATACAATGAGAAGATTAGATTTACGGTCTTGATTTAATCAAGCATCTATGGGAGGCCCGCGATCTAGATTTGAGATACGATCTCAATATCCATGTCACTATACGTGGAACAATACAATCGCCCTGTCCTTATCTCCAAGTATCTGAGGAGAAATAGCATTGTTCTTAAATGGTTTAAGAACAATTCCATAAGATCTAAGCGAGGAGAAGTTGATAATTAAATGTGATTTAATTATCATGATGTATGAGAAGTTATCCAACAAGATTAAATGTGATTTAATTATTTTGGATAAGAATAATGTGGATAGAAATATCCAATTATTCATAATATATTATAAATGTGATTTATAATGTATTAGAGAGAGTTAATTATAATTTATATATGTTGATTAATTATTATGTGTATTGGATACACATTGCGTAATTAATTAACAATATGAATTATATGTTGTTTTGGGTTGTGAATATGATTCACAATTTTTCCATGGCAAGAATGCAATATTCTCAAAGATAATTGTGAATTATTTTTGAAGAATAAAACCCAATAAATTTGTTGCATAATAAATACGAGAGATTGCAAGGAGATATGCAATCTCATGGATTTCCATGAGATTGCAATCTCCATGCAATCTCATGGGCGGCACACCATTCCAATATGGAATGTGTGGCCGCCCACTTGGAAGCAAGGTTTTAAAAAACGAAAGGCGGAATGAGGCGTTTTCCCTGGAAGCGAGGCGAGGCGTAGCCTCGAGGCGGTCGAGGCGTAAGCCTCAGTTTGTATAGAAAAATACTTACAAAAAATAAAATAAATATATTTATGATAAAATTATCTTAATTGACATACATATAATATATAATATTGTAATACATGATGAAATTATGAAGATAAGAACGTGAAAGAAAGGATATGTAAATTCCATAAACCTATCTACTAAATTTCTACCCAACCAAAAATAGAATCATTAGCTATAATTGTCATTAAAATATCAAAGACAACATATTCTTCACTAAAAAATATTATGGTGCATGAAAAATTATGATTAGATGTATTTGTTACATGACTAATATATAAAATATGACAACATTGACATGCCTTGAATCTAGTCTTGTTTTTTCTAGTTGGTATATTACGTTTCTCATTATGTCACCTCACTTAACACTAGTTTTTCTTTAAACTTTATTGGTTGTGTATTTAAAAGTGCTATATAAAGAATTTCTTTGAAAAATCAGACGAGTTTAATGCTTAATATGAATATGAACAAACTTAAAATTTCAACCATTCATCTTGTAAATATATATCCTAGACAACTATACATTTATAGGCATCTAAAACTACCAATAAGACAATTTAGATCCTTAAAAAATGCTTTAAATTTCAGAAAACGCCTCACAGACCGCCTCGCCCCGCCTCGACCGCCTCACCGCCTCAGACCGCCTCGACCTTCTGAGGCGTACGCCTCATCCATTCCATCTGAGGCGTACGCCTCGAGGCTAAAAAGCCTCGCCTCGTTCCGCCTTGACCGCCTCGACCGCCTCGAGGCTAGCCTTTTAATACCATGCTTGGAAGGCACATGGAGATGAAATCTCCATGTGTCTTCTCTCCTTATTTGTTGGGTTGATTTAGGAATGAATTATATTTGATTTTGTCAAATATATTTTAACCTAAATTTGTTGTTTTTGTCAACAACAATCTTAGCCCATTGGATTAACATAAATCAATCTCATCCATTGATTTTATGTGTCCCATGGATTGAGATCCATGGATCCCAAAACCCTATAAATAGAGAGGCATACTTGGCTCTCTCTTTACACATGCTATTGTAGCACAACCTCTCTCTCTCTCTCTTTCTCATTCCCGACAGCCCTCTCTCTCCCTCTCTTCTTGGTGGCCGTCCACCTTGGTGGAGAGAATCGTCGACGCCCGCGCTATTGTGCTGCCGCTTCGACTCTCTACGGTTCTTTGTCTTCTTGGAGTGCTTCACTCTCGAAGGAGACGTTTGATCTCGTGTGACGAGATCAGGAGCAACCGCGCTTGGATCAACTTGGATTGCGAGGACACCGCGACTCATCTCCGCGCTCGCAAGCCGTTACTCCGACGATTGGACTTGAGACAGGAGGTCTCTTTTCGTAGAGACTTGATCAACCACGCTTCAAGAGGTATTGCATTATACTTGCTGTGGTTATAGATGAAACGATTTGAGAATGGTTCTCGGATCATGTGGTTTCATCGGATTAAAATTTTTTAAATTCTGCTGCACCGAAAAACTAGTACGACTAGTCGTTCTTCGTCGTATCCGATACGACGATCACGCTTCCGTGATGTGCTTGAAGATTTCTCCATATCCTTCAAGTGGTATCAGAGCCTTAGGTCGAAAGTTTCGAATATGATTCGAAAAACCGAGGACGACTTGGGTTCGTTAAGGTCGCGAAAGTTTTTATCGCATTTGATTTCGCAGATCTGTTCAGTAAATAAATTCGGCACTGTTTAAATTGTTTAAACACGAATTTAATACTTGTTTTTTGTTCCCATTAAATAAGGAAATCATAGGAACTGAGTTTGCGTAAATCGGATTTCGTATGCTCTAGTTATGGTTGTTTTAATGGACATGTATGCACTGTTGCGAGAACAGTAGATTTTAACATGATTAAAGAGTTAATTACTGTTATCATCTGCCTCGAAATGCGTGCAAATCCACTTAGGTTCTGTTCTAAATCAAGTTAGCAATCTATGAAAATTGAGTTTGCTTAATTTGGATTTAAATTGATTGAGATATGTTAATTTTAGTGAGTAGGGGTCCTTACTGAAATTACATTCCTAATCTAGAACCAAGTGATTGTCAATTAGAGAAATTAATTGTTAATTTCGTGAAATAATCTTGAAGAATATTTGTGAAATATTGAAACATGATTATTTGCCTAATTGACTTGGCCCCAACCAATTAATTGATTAAGATGTGATCTAAATCATAATTGGAAACCACAATCTTTGAAACTTGATGCTTGAATAGGATTTGGGAATTTGTCTAGCAAATTCCCTTATAATAAAAAATGTTTTGATTATTATTATATGGTACAATTTCGGTTGAAGAACCGATGATCATCTCAAGTACAAATTAATCAATTTGGCATTATCCTTTCCCGAGGCGGATATGGTGCCTAGTCGGAGAGCATTGGGGTTGCGGGTTGCAACGTATGTGGTCCGTCCCACTCTCGTCGGTACTGGCCATGACAGCGGGTAGGGTCGGGATAATGTTCGAGGGATTAAGATGTATTTTTCTAATTATTAAAATTCGAATTAATACGTATTTTGAGATATTACCATATATGCATTCAAGTAAAATAATCAAGTTTGATTGATTGAATTGGATTGATAATTAATTTAATATGATTAAGTTGATTATGTCCAATTAGAATACTCTAATATGATTAGAGTTAATAATTCCCTTGGATGAATTAATCATAATGAATATGATTCATAGTGATTAATTAAAAATTGAATATGATATGGAGGATCACATAAGTGACATCCATGGTCTCCCATCAAGGCGGAGAGTTCCGTCGCTAGGGATTGTATGTAGGAGACGCCTGTCCGAAGTGACAGCTCCTGTATGCAAGCGCATCTGGATCGGTCTCTTCGCTTCTCGAAAGAGTAAGGACATATGCGTAGTGACCCCAGTATCGGGTCCTCATATTATTGGGGCGATATTGGATTGCGCATAGCGAGTTGTATTCCTGTTAACGGTTGGTTCAATTAATGACGGGTCAACATTGCCTTAGGGGTGGTGGGCCCGGGTGTTAAAGACCGAATTGGGAGATGCAAGTTGGACTTGCAAGGCGGAATGTGTTCCCGCTTCTTTTTATCCGAGTTGTAGGTTCTCATATTATTGGGATGCAACGAAGATAAGGAAGGAGATCCCAGATCTTGTTTGAGATATAATGGTAAGTATATCTCTTACATTGAAAGTGATTAAGGGAATGAACTTTCAGTGTTGACATGGCAAGCCAACTTTGATATAAAAATTCCTAAATCAAAGTAAAAAGTGTATATATATATATTTATATAAATTTATGCAAATTTCTTATTTCAGATAATCCTTCATTAAAACCCACTCAAGAATATACTCAATAATAACCAGTGAAATATCTTGGATTGGACTCATGATCCAGATATTGTACTTGCAATTGAACACATAATGTATGTGGTTGCAATGTGCAAGTTTCCTCATGATATTGAGGAATGACAATTAAATAGATGATAGGACTGCAACCCTAGGGTTTGTATGTCTATATAGTTTTGGTATCATCAAATGTACTTTGGAAGTGACATGTTGATGATGATCATAATTGTCATATAATCCTTATAAAATTAATGAAGATATTCTGACATACATATGTGCTCTTGACATTTAATCATGAGTGACATGGTTCTCTGCATCATGTAGAATGGTAGCTCTATAAAGAGATGATGTATTCAAATTGTTTGAGTACCTACCTGAACCTATATTTTTAAGAGTTTAGATGGATGTAGATGATGAGTGTCATTATTCTACTATCTATACTCAAGTCATTCATGAAGCTTCATAATATTCATATTGTATGAATTTAATGAAGCATGTATAAATGTTGAAATGCTCTTATATTGAATTCTTTTGAATTTAACATAAGAGATCCTTAGTCTTAAGCAATGGTTGTTTATAGATAAAGGGAGCGCAGTGGAAGCATGGGTTGGACCCAAGAAAGAAGGAAAGTCAAAGAGTTGACTGGACTTCTGTGACTTCCATATGACATCCAAAGAGTTGGATGAATGCCTATACTGCGATAAGTTGATGTGTTGATAGTATGACTATGAAGTCTGTCTAGAATCCTTAGAGAAGGACTCAGATAGAGCATCCGAATAATCTACATAAATCATTGATATTGACTTGCTTATTGAATAAGATAAAGTCTTGTGATTGTATCTCAATCTTCTACAACACTTGCAATGGGTTGCATATGTTTTAGAAGACTGGAAAATTTGATCTTAAAGGTTTATAGTTATCCACGTGAATATTGATGCAACTGTTGCAACAATCTCTGTTGGATTAATAGACTTGTTAATTTCAGTGGGAGAGCCCTTAGTCTTAGAGAATGTCTCTATGACTTAGACATTAGAATACACTCATTGTTTGTTTCTAAATGTTGGAAATAAACATGAATTCTGGAATGGACCTATCATAAAGAGTTATGATGAAGATATTTCAGATAGTAATCTAAAATCTAGTGGACTCCACTAAATTAGAAAATTAATGAATGGTTCATTAACATTTTTAAATACTGAAATTAAATCTTAAGATCAATAGGAGGATGAAGATCATTTGACAATGATCTAGCATCAAGCTTGGACATATGTATATTGATTTGATCAATAGACTAGTAAGAGATGGAACTTTAGAATGTCTAAAATTTCAAAACTTACATACTTATGAATATTGTATTCAAAGTAAAAATGTCCAATACACCCTTCCTCGGGAAAGGTGTAAGATGTCAAGGTATTCAGGATCTCATACATATTGATGTATGCAGATCATCTGTATCATAGTAAACATTATGGATATGTGATATTTATCGATGATTATGTATGATATGAGATTTCTTCTCTTCACCTAAAGAAACCTTTGAAATGTTCAAAGATTTCATAATTTTGGTTTAGAACCAAAGTTTGAAGGAAGATAAAATGAATTTGGTCTAATCAAGGTAATCGGTACCTATTAGATGAATTCATGATATACCTTATAGAGAAAGGAATATCATTCCTATCTCACTCCTCCTAATTAACCTAAACTCAATAGAGTTGTAGGGAGATACAATTGGATCATGTGTGACATGATTCAATCAATGATGAAATTTTAGCATAAATTCCTCTTAGTATCGAGGTATATATGTAGTAGAGACTACATATAATTCCATGCAAGTAAGTTGGAATTGAGCACTTGAGAGTGCTGCTTCATTAGGAAAATAAAGGATGGTATTGAATACCTACTTTATGACTTTGAGATTCTTAAAATATCTCATCTCCGAGAATGTGATTCTTAGAGGTTGAGACTCTTGAGAATCAAGATGAAAATGAAGTATAGGAACTCATTTAATCTTGAGAAGATAATGAGACTCCTGAAATTGGAAACTAAAAGGACAATTAAAGATGAAACACTAATACCTCTTCAAATGAGTTTGAGGATGGATTCCATGTGTTAGAGAAATCTGACAATGATCGAACTTCATGTGATGAAGCTTCTGAAGATCATAGCATGGATAGATGGATAGCAATAAAAGTCTAATGTAGACTTCATATACAAGTGCTGTATATGGACCCTCGAGGATCCACCTATATGGGTAAGACCTGTAAATGTGTAAATGGATCTTCAAGAGAAAGGGAACCTGATGGGAAGGTAGAGATCTTCAAAGCACGGTTCGTAGCCATAAGCTACACTGGAAGAGAAGACATTGCTTGCAATGAGACTTGCTCTTCGGTGACCATGCTTAAAACCGTCAGAATATTGCTAACCTTAGCTACACAAATTGACTATTGCATCTTCATGATGTAAGTCAATATTGCATTCCTCTACGAATACCTCTTTGAGGATATTCACATGAAGTAGCCCCAGGGCTTCATGGTTGAGGAAAGCAAGGTATGCAAGCTAAGGAATCCATCTTTGGACTCACATAAGGTTCTTGAAGTTGGACCATAAGATTTGATGAAATTAGAAATGTTATGATTTCAGATAAAATCTTAATGAACCATGTGAAGCTTAGTGAGAGTGCCATTGTGTTCATCATGCTAAATGTAGATAATATCCTAATCATTTGGAATGATATAAGGATAATAATGAGTGTTTTATGGACTGACTATTCCATATCTTGAAATATGATTTCAAAGATACCTCAGATCTTAGTTCTGAAGTTGTTCGGAAGCAAAGAGAAGAGGATAATGGGACTGTCACATTTGTAGTACACCTTGGAAATATTCTATTCTTAGATATTCCAAGAGAGGCTTCCATCCCTTAAGATATGGTACTGACCTATCTAAAGGGATAGCACCTCAAAGAGTTGAGGAAGTGAATGCTAGAACAACTTGCCCTTGGGCATCAGTTTTGAGAAGTCGGGTGTGTACTAGATGTGTACAAAAGCCAAATGGCTGCCATGCAGTGGGAGTAGTAAACTGTTACTAATCCTACTATGGAAATAAAACACTTGGTTGCAGTAATAACAAGATCTTCATAGATGACAAGATTTTTGAGATAGTGATCTCAAAGTCTTATCTTCAAAAGTTTAAGACTTTATAGATAGAGATCTAAAAGGTCTTAACTGTAGATACCTTAAGAGATAGTGATCTCCAGGAATAAGGATATTCTGATAAGGATTATGGAAATACTGGTTATGATAATTGTTAAGCTGTAGTGTCAAAGACATTGTAACTAACTAGATTAAGTATTGGTTGCATAAGATGCAACATTCGCATTAGATGCGAGCACTGTTACTGGGGATATGCAAGTGCCGTAAAAGGACTTGACGTAGTCTCGCGGGAACAGAGTGACTGATCAGCTTACCTAGCTATTTTCTAAATAGCCTATGATTGTCACATGAGTGTGGGTTTAAATGATTAGCCTATTAATGGCTCTTTGGGCTAGTGGGAGAATATTGGTAAAGCGAGCCCACGACGAGCCATTATGCAATAAATGTTATTGCAAATATCATTCCCTGATCTGAAATGAAGAATAATTGATTTGCATAATAGGTCCCTTAGTACAATTAGGGTTATGTACCATGGCCATCTTAATAATCATACAGCTGTTGATTCAACTATTGAATCATATTGGATGAATATCTAACGAGTTAGATTGAGGACTCATCAAGCACCGTCAAATGATTATTAAGAGATGATCTCCAGCCTGAGTAGGAGATGGCAATCCTATATCTGAAGGCTGATATCTGACCGACCTCTTGATGCAGGTCCTCTGCATAGGAATAGAGATTCGGAGGTGTCAGATTAGTTAGGTCAAAGAGTTGACTTAACGAGATCGAGATAACCAAAGTCCTATATCGTATGCTGTCATGATATAGGCACGCATCCTCTGACCGGAGACAGATGTGTTACTATATGTCTGAGTGTGTACATTTGGCAGACCAATAGGTTGATGACCTAATCAAGGTCTATACACCGGCGCGCTGGTGTGCACATAAGGGCATATGAGTAATACGATCTCTCAAAGGGATCATACAGGTTCAGTTACTGAACCGGAAGACATGAGCTCACTCATGAGATATTGGGAAGAATCAAATTCCATGCACATGGTCGTCTCACTTTGGAAGCTTGACTGAATTTGTAGGTTTGATATATACTTTTAGTATATGATCAAGACCTAGGTATGATATACACTTTTGGAAAGTGTATGATCGATACCAACTTCCGAATGATCGAATGAGAAACTTACTGATAAAACCATGAAGTAGACAGTATAAAGTTGACCGATACTTCGGGTTTAGTATGAGTCTTCCAGACTTCCAGTATGCAGGATGTACAGGTATTGGGAATACCTGAGGGTGATTTGATCATAAACGGTTGTATAACCATGACGCTTCCATTCCTAGGGAGTGATGAAACGGGTCTGGATTTTAGTGACTCCTCTCAATAGAGAAGTGATCTGATCTTGGTCCAAGTGTTGGACATTGATCTGAATATGATTCAGATACAATGAGAAGATTAGATTTACGGTCTTGATTTAATCAAGCATCTATGGGAGGCCCGCGATCTGGATTTGAGATACGATCTCAATATCCATGTCACTATACGTGGAACAATACAATCGCCCTGTCCTTATCTCCAAGTATCTTAGGAGAAATAGCATTGTTCTTAAATGGTTTAAGAACAATTTCATATGATCTAAGCAAGGAGAAGTTGATAATTAAATGTGATTTAATTATTTTGGATAAGAATAATGTGGATAGAAATATCCAATTATTCATAATATATTATAAATGCGATTTATAATGTATTAGAGAGAGTTAATTATAATTTATATATGTTGATTAATTATTATGTGTATTGGATACACATTGTGTAATTAATTAACAATATGAATTATATGTTGTTTTGGGTTGTGAATATGATTCACAATTTTTCCATGGCAAGAATGCAATATTCTCAAAGATAATTGTGAATTATTTTTGAAGAATAAAACCCAATAAATTTGTTGCATAATAAATAAGAGAGATTGCAAGGAGATATGCAATCTCATGGATTTCCATGAGATTGCAATCTCCATGCAATCTCATGGGCGGCACACCATTCCAATATGGAATGTGTGGCCGCCCACTTGGAAGGCACATGGAGATGAAATCTCCATGTGTCTTCTCTCCTTATTTGTTGGGTTGATTTAGGAATGAATTATATTTGATTTTGTCAAATATATTTTAACCTAAATTTGTTGTTTTTGTCAACAACAATCTTAGCCATTGGATAAACATAAATCAATCTCATCCATTGATTTTATGTGTCCCATGGATTGAGATCCATGGATCCCAAAACCCTATAAATAGAGAGGCATACTTGGCTCTCTCTTTACACATGCTGTTGTAGCACAAACTCTCTCTCTCTCTTTCTCATACTCGACAACCCTCTCTCTCCCTCTCTTCTTGGTGGCCGTCCACCTTGGTGGAGAGAATCGTCGACGCCCGCGCTATTGTGCTGCCGCTTCGACTCTCTGCGGTTCTTTGTCTTCTTGGAGTGCTTCACTCACGAAGGAGACGTTTGATCTCGTGCGACAAGATCAGGAGCAACCGCGCTTGGATCAACTTGGATTGCGAGGACACCGCGACTCATCTCCGCGCTCGCAAGCCGTTACTCCGACGATCGGACTTGAGACAGGAGGTCTCTTTTCGTAGAGACTTGATCAACCACGCTTCAAGAGGTATTGCATTATACTTGCTGTGGTTATAGATGAAACGATTTGAGAATGATTCTCGGATCATGTGATTTCATCGGATTAAAATTTTTTAAATTCCGCTGCACCGAACAACTAGTACGACTAGTCGTTCTTCGTCGTATCCGATACGACGATCACGCTTCCGTGATGCGCTTGAGGATTTCTCCATATCCTTCACTCTGTACGAACAGGAAAGAAATCTCGATGATGTTTTCCGAACTCACACGCCTCGTATTGAAAGGGATTCAAGGTGGAGATCAAGGAGAGGGCCTTGGCAGAAGGATTCCCAAGGTGCAGATGACATAGGAGCAGGTCTTTGGAGATGGACGTAGTACCAACAAACTAGGAATCCAATGGTATGTCAAGATAATACAAGTTGTTCTTCTCATGACCTCCATCAAAAATCTACCTCATCCTGATGTCTTGAAAAAAGCGACATAATTCATCAAATACCGCATGGCAATTAAGCTCAACATAAAACTTATGAATATACAATAAGCTAAGAAGGAAATTCGGAGTGTAATAAACCTCAGACAATCGAAGGTTGGAGGAGAACTCTATTGTGTCGACGGTAGTTACAAGTGAGTGAGTCTTCTTGGCGACTTGAACCGACTTCACCGAGGAAGATGCTACAGAGGAGGTTAGTAGACTACCTTCTCCAGTCAAGTGGGTAAAGGCTCCAGAATCAATAATCCAAGATGAAGCAGAAGTGATGGTAGAGTTGGCTATTGTACCTGAATGGGCAGCCAGAGCATTGGTGGTAGTTTCAATTGAGGTAGTGGACCCAGGAGTCTAGAGAATCTACAACAAATGTAAGTAATATGCATCACTGAGATGGACCGTCTTGTCACTGAGATTTGTAGTAATAGACGCCTCTTCCGCATCATAGGCATCCTCATAGGCAATATTGGCATGATGGGGAGGTATGCCAAACTTCTGCCAGCATCGTTCAGACGGACTGTTCCAACAACCACAATGAAAGCATTGTGGATAATGGGGAGCGGTATAATCTTGCCCACGACGATGACCAAAATTACGTCCACAACCATGTCCAGAGTCACGACCGCGTACTCCTCGAAAATTGTATCATAATCCTCTCCCAAACAATGCTATGCTATGTATGCAGGACTCTCTACTTAAGGTAAGGTGTGAGGCTAGGCAGCGGATGTTTCCAGTTCCCCAAGACACCCAGAAATGACCTTCACTGTAGTATATCCGATATGAGAAGCTTTTTCACTGCTTGGTACCTGGAATGTAGGCCATCAAGAAAACGATACACTTTCCAGTCCGAATGCTCTTGTACATGTTCGGTACTCCTCAAACATGCTAGGAAGATGCATGTAGTACTCAACTAGGGTGGAATCACCCTAAGATGCAGACCAGATCCATATATCAATGTCTGTGAGACATGACTTTGTCTTCTTCTGGGAGTATGTATGCTCAAGATCCTCCCACATTTCCTTGGTCGTGTCCTTGTAGAGAAGATTCGAGGCAAGCGTATCTCTATACTGTTGGTTTTCCAGTTGATAACCTGATAGTTGTTTGTCTGGTGGTTGTCATAGTCTTTGTCCTTCTCATAAGGAAGAACTTTGGTCAAGATGTAGAGTTCCCGTTGACCACAAATGAACACCTTGAAAGATTGAGACCATGCCACATTATTTTATGTGCCCTTAAGTTTGATAGCAATGCCTTGTACGATCACAGTCGTGGCCAAGGGCTTTGTCTTGGTAGAAGTAGGTGCCATGGTGGTCATAAAGATGAGGTAAATCATGTGATCAGCTAAATATGTATACGAGGGCTGAAAAGTGCCGTGGAACTCAAGTTTCGACGTACAAGAGGTCCGAAAGTGTACTTCTACAATAGATCAAGGTTCCTTGGGGTTTTATTGACACCTAGGATGACGTCCAGGAGGCTACGCATGGAGGGAGCCTACAACGATGTTGGAGGTTGCTGTTGGGGTTGTTGATGGCCTCGACAACATTGTTGGTGCCGCTGAGCTATCCTCGACTGCATTGGAGGTTGCTGTTAGGGCCGTTGGAGGCCTTAGACGACGTTACTGGTGTCGTTGAGCAGCCCTCGGCGGTGCTGGAGACCTCTACTGGGGCCGTTGGAGTAGTTTCGGGTAGTACCAGTGGCACTAGAACCACTGGAGGGGCATGGAACGGCTAGAGTTGCTACCGTTGGAGGTCGACCATCCTTACACATGATAATTCGACTAGAAAGAAGGGTGCGTGCAAGGAGAGAGAGCTGGCGGTGGTGGTGGGTTTTAGGTATAGGCCTCGGTCTAGGACCGTCGCTTTGATACCATGTAAAGAAAGAATGAATCCTTGTTTTATTCCATGTGTCTAGGGTCTCTTATATAGAGAGAAACCCTAGAGAACTAATTAGAGTAAAGGTACAAATATGACCCCAAAGGGTTACAAGACTCGAATAAAATAGAAAAAGACAATAACCCTAACACACCTCACGGTAATGGAGGTTTGACACAGTTCAGAGGACGTTGTGTTCATGGAAGAGGAGGTGAACACCCTTACCAATATTGCACATACTACAACCATGTCGGGTACTCAGAGGATACATGTTATCAAAAGAGTGGTTGCTTTGCGTCTGCCTATGTTACTGAACAGTTTGAGACCGTAGCTACTTCTATTGATAAGAATTATCACTATCTTATCTCCTATCCGAGGGAGAACATGGCTCCTTCCATATGATATACTGGTGCTCCTTCACCACTATCTTATGCTGCAACCTCTACGAATACCTTAGATACATCTTATGCACTTACCACTTATCACAAGGCAGACATTTTGTAGCGGATCATGAAGTCTGGAGTATCTCACCATCTCCACGACGACATAGCATAGTCCACATCCTACAATTCATTTCAATGTAGTAGATATGTAGTCATTGCATATGGGAGACATTCTTCAATTACATGACATGAAGAGATTCAGTTGACACCATCCATGCTTCTCTAGCATATACTACGTATACTTGATTTTTCTACAAACTTATTATCTATCAGTCAGATTACAAAGGATCTAAATTTTCATGCCATTTTGACCCATCATCTCTAGTGTTTCATGATATACTTACGGACATGGTAATTAGATATGGCTGGTAGATCTAACCTTATGTTGGTAGAAGCAATAACCTTATGCTGGTAGGTCTTCTATTCCCACTGGATCACTCTCTCTGTACTTGTAGAACCTTCAGTTCATCTTCCTCTGTAGAAGCTGTATATAGTCCTCGTGCAAATTAGTTTAGTTTTTAGTGTGAGGCTTGCTAGCTTGGGAAGCATCATTGTACCGGTTATCCTAGTCGTCGGAGTTGTAGCAATGATTCTTTATTAGAGTTGTTGCATTTGTTATTTGGGGTATTCGTTATGTTCTTAATCACCAGAGACGCATGTTCTATTTAGTTGCAATTGATGATTTTCTAGACTTTTTTGGGTTTTTCTGTTAAAAAATAAATGTAAGGCTGGTTCAATTATGTAAAATTTTATTATCGAAATAGAGAACATTTTGTTGTTGTTAAGTATGTACGTTGTGACAATGTGTTGAAGTTTTGTACAGTTCAGCTCTCGCAGTTCGTCAAGCAAAACGGTATTGCAGAGTGGAAACATCATCATCTTCTTGATGTTATCATGAGTCTCCATATACAGAGTCATTCTCTCTACTCTCACTGGGGGAGATGATGTTCTCACTGCTTGCTACCTTGTCAATCGTATGCCATCCTCCGTGTTAGGAGAAATGGTTCCTTATTAGATTGTGTTATTGACAAGGACCACTTCTCTTCAATGCCTCATGTCTTTAATTTTGTGGCTTTTATTCATCATCGCCTAACTCCTGGTTGTGACAAGCTCACCCCCAGAGTTATCAAGTGCGTCTTTGTCGACTACTCTTGGATCAGAAAGGGCACTAGTCTTTGATCCCATCAGAAGAATTACTATATTAGTGGTGACATCACATTCTTTGAGTATGTTGTATATATTTCTCCCACAAGTGACAGGATGACTTCGTCTGAGTTTGATGATGACGTTTACATTGCACCTCCTCCGATTCCACCTCCTACCATATGTCTTGTGGGTCGAACTTCTTGCGCACGTACATTCTTAGACCGACTACTAAACCACCTACTCATGTGCTTTTCACATCTTCCATCATGCCCTAGGTAAATTCTCAACATTTAGTTTCTATTGATAGTACTATTGCAGCACCTCAGCCTCAAGAAAGTGGGTATACGAGATAGATCATTCAGATGATCTTAACCAGCCTATTATTCTTCAGAAGAGGTGTACATGTGCTATGTATCCTCTTGCAACCTATGTTTCACTAGGACGTCTATATGAGGATTATATGAAGTTTGTAGTGAGACTGTCAATTGTTGCAATCCCGCATATATATCAAAAGACTATGCGTGAGAGTCAGTGAATCTTGCTTTGGAAGAAATGGATGCACTCCGTTACGTGGCACATGGATCTTGGTTATTGCCCCATCAGGAGCTTCTATAGTAGGCTTTCATAGTCAGTGTTGTCTTGCTATGTAGATGTCTACACTCTAGTCACGTGGCACATGGATCTTGGTTTATCAAGGGCTTCTGTAGTTGGCTGTAAATGGGTCTTTACTATGAAGTAGAGAGCAAATGCAGTGTTGGTAGTTACAAGGCTAGACTTATGGCACATAGGTTCACTAAGACATATGAGGTGGATTGTCATGACATTTTCTCCTTGGTGGCTCATCATTCTATCTTTTGAGTCCTCTCTGTTGTTGTGGTACATGCATGGTCACTTTCTCAACTTGATGTCAAGAATGCTTTCTTGTAGGAAATTTAAAAATTAATAAAAACAATAGCATGAACCTTGAGATCTGGCTACAGTGACTTGCTCTAGACCATTTGAAAATATAAAATGTGTAGAAATCATGTATAACAACAAAATTTATGTGATTGAGATGATCCATATGATCATCCTACTCCATGGGAGAAGTGAACCAATGAGGTCAAATCTTCATAATAAACTTCTCACTGGCTACAATGGGTATATGGGTCTTTATCTAGGCCCACCAACACATACACATTCAACGAATTAAGAGACTAAATAAGAGAGTGAGTAGTATGATTGAATCTTAGAGCGATATATTACCCTTCTACATATGTAACTCTAACATGCGACTAACTTTCATAATGTATTATGAAACCCTAACCCCTCTTATAAAGAGGAAGGGTTAGAGAGATTACACATTTTTGGAGGGTCAACAAACGAACTTTTTGATTTCCAGGCCACCTCTTTAGCTCATCTCTTATCAATGCTATCACTTCTCAAAATTGTTGTCCAGTCTATCCCATTCATGAGGTTATGAGAGAGATGTCATCAAGCTCAATCTCTATTCATTAGTTTAGGGCTAAGATGTAGAACTGTCCCAGGGTCAAGAGAGCTTCAATCTTGATTTCTCCTTTTCATATTGCCAATCCTTCTTAGTCAGAACTTAATTTGTAGCTTATAGTCTAGTTGAGCACTATATGGACTCAAAAAAGACTACAAAACCATGAAAGAAGGGCATGACCTCTCAAAGAAAGATGACTTACATTATGTGCTATTTTGCTGTTTGCGCGGGTGGTCGACTTTGAGGGCAAAATAAACTAGGAAAGATAAACCGGTACAAAATCCGCCAAATATTGCAAATATCTTTGGGGGCATATATTTCTTTTCATTTGTTTATAGTTGAAATGTTTATTACTCAAGGCATCCTTTGATTGAGGGATACGTGGGAACTAGCCATCAAAATAAGGGCTCATCTCAGACTGAGCTTATTCGATATAAAATATGGCCACTACTTATATTTCCGAGAGGTTGAATAACTATCCTTTTAAAAAAGTACCCTTTATGAAGCAATAATTATCATTTATCTCCCATGGACATTATGCATCCCACAATATCTATTGTATATCCTACAATCCTCAAAACAAATGTTTAAACTGAGAATAAGAAATAACTCAAACTTATCCGATTTTTATCCCTACTATAACTCCCCCCTCTGAAGCAGAAATCACAATTAAGCGCCATCTTCGTTCTCTAACTTTTCTTTCATAGCTTATCATATAATAGGTGCGTGTGTTTTTACATTTATGATTAATCACTGTGATGTAAAATGTACTAAGTCTTCTCCCACTATAAGTAGGATCGGCTACATTGATTCTTGCTCAAATCCATGTTGAAAAATTCGACTGTTTTTTACGTTGGTTGTCGACTACCTAACGCAACCCCTGCAAGAGTGGGATTTGAACCGTGGTCTTTTTTGTGGTAGACACACACTGTACTACCACTAGACCATTAAGTAGGTACGACAAAATCTTTCTAGCATTTTGTCGGTTTGTAACGTAAGTATACATGAACATATGGAAGGATGGGCTTATCCCTACTCTGAGATGACATTGCTTTGGATGAATGAGGTTTGAAAGTCCTTTTAAATACATCAGTTTTGTATGTGCGATATTTTATTCTTAATGAGAAAAATGATGCCCGGTCTCTTTTATGTACCTAGAAATATACTTTGAAATGAAATTTTGATTACTAGTGCTTGTTGGCGGATAGTAGCGATATACCTGGTACAAATGACTAATCAGATACTCAACTATCAGTTTGGAAGGCACATGTTTAAGATGTACAACTTGTTCTTACCAAAGCCATATGCAAAAAAATGTTCGATCAGTTCACTCATTAACCACTTCAGAACTCCAATACCCAAGTAGAGATTTATACTATGATTGGATTGGGCTTGTCAAGGATTTAGAATCACTCATTTTCTGAGTAATAACAGCTGATATTATTCATAAATTTCCTTTTGCTCATATGATGTTCTGTCCAGGTCGCTAATGGTGAAGAAAAGATTTCAGATTGGAAGCAGCGGTTCACGTCTTTCCTAGAGGGACCATCAGAGTAAAGCCACAAATGATTCCTGGCGCGGTTTGATTGCATGGAAGCCAAGGTATGCCATCCACCTTTCATAATTCGTCATGGAAGTCACATGTGAAAATCACTTTGATATATGGGGTCATTTGCAAAGCAATTTAGCAGACTTACACATTATTTGACGGTTCATACTACAAAAGAGAAACAGAGAATTATATCTTTGATGTCAAAGAAAAGTATAGATTGTTAGATTGCCTTTGTATTGATTATTGGTTGAGACGCATTTACATTTAAGTTACAGGTTCACCTATGAACTGTTATTCATTGTCTCTATCACTAGTTTGAATTAATGTTAGCAACTGAACATTTGAAAGGGATCTCAATCGCACCAATCCTGCAGTTTGGCAACTTCTCGATATCATCCAATCTTGGGTTATACATGGATTAAATTTTATAATGGTACGTGTGCACCCCTAGTTGACATTGTTATACATTGTTGCAAGTAGCTGAAGCATACAAACACAAATATGAAGAATTAAGGAAATGTGCAAACACGTTGATTTACTATGTTTAACCATAACTGGGCTACGTCCTTGGGTGGTGACGATCGATTTCACTATTTTTTGAAAAAAAAAAGAAAATACATAAGAGATTGTGAACCCTATCCCCAGGGAGTTTATATACTACTCGTACAAACGAATCCCAGATGCAGCTGATGGCTTTTCAACGAGCTCAACGGAACCTTGAATTGAATCCTCTGAGAAGCTTTATTGCCTCCAGCTCCTCCTTGGGACGAATGCCAACTTTCGATATTAAGCAAGTCCAAAAAATGTTCGAAATTAAGCAAGTCCAAACATTGCTTGAACTTACTCCTAGGAATTGCCTTTTTAAATGTCTCAAATGGTGTATATGTTGTGCCAACTTTGTTCACCGTGATTCTCTTTTCAGAAGGAATGAAATGATATCTAACATCTATGTGCTCGATTCTCTTGTGATACACTTGATCCTTGACTAAGTATATTGCAATGAGATTGTCGCAATATACGATAGCCTGATCCTATGTAGATTGAGATCTCCAACTAAACCTTTCAAGTAGATTCTTTCATTTGCAGCTTCCGTCAATGCCATATACTCTGCCTATGTGATAGAGAAAATAAATGACGGTTGTAAAGTAGCCTTTGAACTAATGACAGATCTCTTCAAAGTAAAGATGTGGCATATCATTGATCTCCTCCTATCAACATCTTCTTCATACTCTAAATTTGATTATCCACTAACCAAACATTCTGAATCACTTCTATTAATGAGCCAATACCTTGACTATGATAGCATCCAGTTTTTCTTTCTTTGATTTAATAGTTCGACCTATAATTTATCATTCATGTACATTGATGAGATCCTTCCATTTAGTGGCACCTTAGGATGACATAACATTTTTTAAATGGTGAGGTCTAAATTAGGAAAGACTTACAGTGGAGTGGATACCTAGGCACCTAGAGGTGAGGAAGGATGTGGTATGCGACGAATAGCTTCAGAAAGTTGAAAATAAGCATAGACCCATAGATTCCTAAATAGGTCAACCTTTCAAAGTACTGTTGAATCCTGGGCAGACAAGAGACAACCCGGTTAACTAAGACATCTTAGTAGCAAGAAGAAAAGAAAGCAGAAGGAATTCACTGTCAATGCTCCTTCCCTAGATTCCCCATGAATATGCTAAGCCTGCTAGACGTTCACAACATTAGCGCTATCTAGTCTTGTGCATATTACCACATACATAAGACTCGCAACTACGTTCGCATAGGGAACACATGACATGTGTTCTTTCTCTTGCAAACGAAACTGAAAATGTGCAATGAATGGGATCTTAGAGGCTTTGATGTGGACATCGAGATCCCCATGCAATGGTGTTATGTTCAATTAGGTTCAACCGAAACAAATATTTAGGATTCAATGCAGATCAACATATATAATAAATAACTAGCGAGAAACCCGTGACAAAGCATATGTAATTATATTTTTAGCAATACGGGGGCATCGTATTTAACGAATCAACATAAATAAATTTTATTAAAAAAATGATCACATTTAGAAACCCTGTACAATATATTTCGGCGGCTTCCTCTTGGTAAGCATCTTCATTTTTGTTGAGATATATTTTCATCAAAACGAAGCTTCTCCCTGATATCATTCTCCTTACAATGTCTGACATATTTAGCATGGATTCTACTCTATCAAGTTCTCATCAGATTAGATTTTCAAGTAAAAAGCAAGATTGAAGGCACCTGTTGCTAGAAAATATCCTGCTCGTTTTTGTTCCAAACTCCTATATATGCGGTGCCAGCTCAAGTTTCAGCTCAATTTTCTAGATGAATAATGAAACATCCTTAAAAATCACAACTCATCATTGTTGTGCTATTTTTCTCCCAAACAGAAAAGAACATGTACGCAATCTTCGATTCGGTAACCATCATAAAATCCACAACCGATATCCTAATTTCAGAAATCTATGTTAAATGCCATTATTTCTTTCAATGTAATTACAATAATATGTTCTTTCCTCCCATGGTGGGATGCTGCAAACAACTGCTTGGACGATAAGTTGATGCTTCAGATGCAAGCAACATGGGATTGTAGAGACATGGGTTATTGTGGCGGTAGGCATTCACAACTTGATCAAATGCTTCATTTGCTCCTTTAACTTGGTCAAATGTTATAGGTTGATGCGGTTATAATTGATTACACTTCCATTCTAAAGGAACTAAAAAGGAGTTAATTGGATTAAATATCAATTTATAGAGTTAATCTCTGTAACAAAAGAGTTGGAAATTGATATGAAAGAGTTCAAAGTCAATTAGAGAAGTTGATTCAAAAGTATGTGACGGGAATAACCCAAAGTAGTTTAAACCTTGATATTCGATGTA
Source organism: Ottelia alismoides (assembly GCA_037367405.1). Lineage (NCBI taxonomy): Eukaryota > Viridiplantae > Streptophyta > Magnoliopsida > Alismatales > Hydrocharitaceae > Ottelia > Ottelia alismoides. The sequence continues at coordinate 178,613 of JAZKJV010009666.1, read as the reverse complement.
AATATAATTATAAAGTCACTATTCACGCTCTGCAATATCATCTCTAAATATTTGCGAATGCTGCATACGATTACTAATTAGATAACGAGCCGTACATTGAGAAATTGAAAATCAAGATAACAATTATTATTATCATTGATATTGATATGGGAATAGAGTTCCATTATTGACAACTAATTAATATAGATATGGATCTATAATAATTAATATTAATATGAATATGATTCATATTTTTTAGGATGTATATTAAAATGATTCACATAATTGATAAATGTAAATATAAATGGACTGATGAATTTAATTCATTACTTGATGAACGATTTTTGCAGTTATCAGTGATGAGTGATGGTTGATATTTAGTAATTTGAATAAAATATTTGATTATGTAAATATCATAAGTCGATTTCAAGTCAAATTTAAATTTGTTGGATGAAAAACTGGTGGAGATAAAATATCTCTGATTTCTCATGGTGGCGGTCCACCCTGCAGAGAAGAGGGAGAGGGAGAGGGAGAGGGGAGGAAGGGAGGGAGACGATCATCTGGTCCTCCTTTGTGGGCGTCTATCTTAAGAGGGCGTGTCTCTATCTTGACCGTCCATACCCCTATATAAAGAGGGGATTGGCTTCTATTCTCATCATTTGATACCTTATAAGCAAGCCCCTATATACGGGTCCTTGATAATCTTCAGGACTGATTACCTTTGATTTGTTTTTTTTGTGTTTCCATGACGTGCGAGATTAAACATATCTTCACGCAGCATCAACAATTATGCGAAGATTAGAAGGGAGTGCCAATCTTGTTTCTAATCGCTGAAGGGGCTGTAAGTGCTTCTCTCTTTAAGTGTACAAGAATTAGCGGTTAGAATAGTTGCAGTTCAAATTTAGTCAAACAAACATAGTAGTTAAAGAAATTTATATATATAATCTCTGTCGGACTGTATAGCGTGGAATTGTTCCTCAACATCCTAGTGCTTCCCTCTTTAAGTGTAAGAATTAAAGGTTATAGTTCAAATTTGGTCAAACAAACATAATAGTTATATAGATTTACGTACTGCAGAGGAGGTCATGGGGCGATTGATTGGGGTGGTAGACGTAGTAGGATATTCTCCCTTGTAGAATGCACACAGAAGACCAAGTTCTCCTGGCAGATGTGACCGAGATACCTAACGATGGCAAGTAAGAAGCTCTAACCCCGCAACTCCCTTCTCTGAGTAGCTTGAGAGCAATGATGCCCCTACCCGCGAGCTGAGCATTGTAGGCAGTCTCATATGTGGTCTTCTCCACCACTTGGCCCATCACATTGAGCACATCCTCTAGCATTGGCTGCTCTCCTCCTTGGAATACCACCATTGTCGGCTTTCTCTTCCATGTACTCCTCGTCAGAGGTGTCACCCCTTCCCCTGTTCTTCCTCCTATCAAGTACTCGATGGAGAGAGAGGCCAACTTGACCACCCCATCCGTTAGTCCGATCACCTAGCTCGTAATCGAATCGAAGCCCTCAGATCATATATTCCACAGATGCGTGTTGCCTCATATACCTTCACAATTAGAGAATCACTACCTCCCCTCCACCATGTTATTGATTGTTGTGTTATGGAATTTTGAAGGGTGGGTAATGCATAAGGAGAGGGTTTGCATATATCATCATGGAAGATTTTATAGGGTCAACTAAGCTTGTAAAGGAACATATATGTAATATATGCATAATTACACTATACCATTAGGGGGGGTTTCTCAACCCAATGACAGCGTCTTGAGATTGTAACAACTCTAATAAGGAACCTCATATCTATCAGTCGGTTATCAGATAGTGCTTTAGTGGCATCATTCCATTCAAACTCTTGAAAGATGTCAAAGTGGTCGATGATTCTGACTCTAGGCAAGAAAGAAGGAACCCTATATATCACCTTGTCAAAGAGGTTGACGATTCTGGCTCTAGGCAAGAAAAAAAGAACCATATATATCGCATGAAACTCATGACTGGATAAGCGTTGCATCCCTTGTATATGACGTTAGCACAAGTCATGTATGACTTGGTCAATAGAGTGAAAAAATAATGAATATTATACAAAAGAAGGGAAAGTTGACAAGATTAGCGATGTTTATTTGAGTTTCGTTACATATTGCATCCTGAGAAAACATAAGCAACATAGTTTCAGAAAAACGTGGAAAGAATTGCCAATTATGTATTTGAGCTTCTGCGAAGATTGCATCTTTGGGATAATAGTAGACACATACTTTCACAAAGACGACAAGAACATGAAAACCTGAAAAAAATGGAGACTAACTAACCATCATCCTTTGGTGGATTTCACTATTTCATTACTTTCATTGATGATGTTAGAAAATTGTGGGTTTATGTTATCGAATATGAACTTGATGTATTCGAGATCTTCAAGATGTGAATGACTTTAACTAAGTATAAGTTAAAGTTGAAATGCCTCGAATAAAACAATAGGGAGGGGGTATTGTAGTCAGGAGTTTATATACCTACTATGTCAAGAACATGATCACGAGATTGAAAATGCATCATAGAATGCATGAATATGACCATTTTGGAGTGTGCGAGAAGCATGATGATACATGTAGGTTTACCCAAGCGACACTAAGATGATCTAGTAAACACAACTACATTTGCATACTTAATCAATCAGGGAACACCTGTTGTGTCAGATGAGGAACTTCTATATGAAGAATGAACAAGAAAGGAGTTAGCACAACCTATATTCACATTGAACAAGAAAATAGAGGAAAGCTTGATTAAAAGCGAGGAAATGTATTTTCTTGGCAATGGTGCATACAACAATGGATACCGTTTATGGAATTCTCTAACAAGAAAGTATTCAAATGTATAGATGTTGCTTTCATAGTCTTCTTATACAAGGATATACTGACAAAAGAAAAGGAAAAGGAAGAACCTAGTTGTGTGAATTTTGATGAAGCTCTTGAACGTATGACGTTACAATAAAATGATGAGAATGTGCAACCCGTCCTAATGAATAATTGACAGACTCTGTTGGGAAAGTCTGCAAAATTACCAAATCAATATCAATGTAATCACCTTCCTCAGATTATTTATTGTTGACTGACAATGGTGAGATCGAATGTATTGATGAAGCACTATAGAATGAGGCAAGAAAGCTATGAGAGGTTAGCTATAGAGGATGCGACAAACTCTCCCGCAAGCAACAAGATGTGTGATTTAACCCCACTACTCAAGGGAATTAACGACATGCACATCAAGTGGGTGTACACGATGAATGAAGTTGATGATGATATGGTAAGATATAAAGTTTGACTATTAGCAAAGGGCTTCCAGTAAAAAGCAAAAAATGTCTTCACAAAGATACTTGCCCCAATACTGAAGGTCTCATCATCAGAGTAGCCTTGAACAGTGTTGTAGCTGATGACCTACATTTGGAGAATCTTGATGCCAAAGTAGTTCTCAATGGAGATCTTGAGGAAAACATCACTGAAAAGGCAGATATGTTATGCAAGTTCAAAAAAGTCATTATAGCTTGAAGCAAGCACTGAGATAATGGTGCAAGAAGTTTGATGATTCTATGGTAAACATTGGATTCTGCAAGTGTTAAATAGTACATCTTATATCATTACAGGTGATGGATTATAGATGATGGGAAGGATTACAAAAGGTGGATGACCATCCTCCTGCTTTATGAATGACCGAGAGCATGGGTGGAGGGAAGGGGAGGCGGGTAGGGGCTATGGCCCCTCCCCCTCCCCAAAAAAAGAAATTAAATAACATGTACATGATTCCCCCAATCGTAGATTCAAATTTTGTCACATTTCGGTTTTGATAAATCATCGAAATTCGACCGAATGACCAAAATTTCAGTTAGGAGGCCATAATACTAATCCTAATCAAAATTTCGTTTCAATCGATCACCAAAATGACGATCGAATTTGGCATTTATGGTCATGCTTACAATCCTGTATCTGAAATCTATTGTACATGAATTCCATTCTATTTGTAATTATGATCTCTAATCATGTTGCTAAACTTTTTTTGTATTGTTTTTCACATTAATGGTAGTAAAGTTTCGTTGTTTTTACACTATCCTTTTTTAAATTTTCATTTCACTACAACAAATTTGACATAAGAGAATGAATAATTTTTATCATTGTGATTTTATCTATAGTCAAATATACGGCAACAAATATTATCCATTACTTCATTTTTTAAAATTGCAATGAATATCCAATTCATTGCTATAATAATCCTTGCATTTGAATCATGTAAAAGTGTTACTCGTTGAAATTTTCTTCTAATCACTATTAAATTTAGCATCAATTAATAAGAATTTCAACAAATAATTCAATGGATAATTCATTGTTATATGAACATTTAGCAATGAATATGACATTCATTACTAATTTCAAGAAGAAAAGTCAATTCTACAATGAACAATATTGATATATATATAACCATAAGATATGATAATGGATATTCAAATTATTGTTACGTTCAATTTTATTGTAGTGCCACATAAATCTTCATATTAACATCATGATTTACTAGCATAATACTGAAAAATCTCAACAATTTGGTAAGACGAGGATTCTCTCACCACCTCCAAACTGACACAAGATCTCTGTTGATACACCTCCACGAACCAAGTTGTCAAGATCTCATAATTCCTTCTCCATCTACTCTATCAATGGAAGAAGCATTCAAGTGTGCAATGTTGATTGATGCATCTTTGAGTTGTCCATTCAATAGTTTACACTTAAATAAAGCATATAATTTTCAAATTACAATGGTCACAAAAGTTCTTTATCGATATAGCATGAAATCGATGGAGTAACATAGGATTCGTATAGTTTTCAACCGACGTCCTCAAAAATTCAGTATCATTTATTATCCTTCTTCATTTTATGGTAATTGTGAGTATGGTTAATATTTAACTTAGAATATTAGGAGGTATGCTATTGTTTTACAAATCACTCTCATTTAAATTTCATGACAAAGCATTAAATATTTGCACTGGAAGTGAATAGGATAAAATCCATAAAATATTCATTGTCTTATCGATTCTCAACCTTTATTAAACCATTTACAACATATTTTAGCATTGTCATAATTTTGAAAACTACTATATTTGCAAGCATGGTAAGATGTTTTTATGATTATGAATCGATACAATTGGTAAATTTATGATTATACTATTTCTTTGCTTGCACATTGTCATAAAGATGGTAAGATGTTTTTATGATTATGAATCGATACAATTGGTAAATTTATGATTATACTATTTCTTTGCTTGCATCGATTCATAATCATAAAAACATCTTACCATCTTTATGACAATGTGTGAGAGTCCAACATCTAAAACTCACAAAGTGTGAGAGTGGATTATAAGTGATGGGGATTAGTACTTGACAACTTAGGCTTAAGCATTTTGAATGGTTGTCAAAGGATCCATTTAAGTCCGAACCCAACAAGTTGTCATGTTCAATTTTCCTCGATAGCGGATCGGATATCTAAGCTCGGGACGCTACAATAAGTTAAGAAAGCCACAGTGATAAAAATCTTAAAAATAACGTGATGGGATAGTAATCCATACGGATTGCACTGCGCCATCCCAAACTCGCTGTGTACGAGGGTATTAGCCTAGTCATCAACCTGACTTATGACCCGCAAATAAAATGGCTTGGACCAACTTTTAATAGGCTTGCACCACTCTCAGTCCTACAGATTTTATTTTCTCCCAACATGAAAGTTTGGCATCTCGTCTGCGGATTTGAACGTCAAAGTTGTTTCTTGCCATTCATCTGGAAATCGATGTGGATTGAGCTTATACGCAATTAGCCGATCGTGGTTTTTTTTCCGTGAACGAAATAACAAATGCAGCACGTCCTCGAAATACTTGATGATATGTTCAGGTTAGGGGCTAAAGTTGAAAACGAATAATTTTGTTTAAATGTGATTAATATTTCTGACCGTTGGGAATAACATTCTGTTTGGTTGCAGGGTTGGGCAGTGTTAGGTTGGGCTGGGTTGGGTAAATAGTAATCTGTGAGGAGGAAGTGTCCTTGTGAATAGTAATCAGGGTTGGGCCAACCCTACCCAACCTTGCAACCAAACAGGCCCTGAAAGATGCATCAGCGTGAAACTGGCAATAAAATACTTGAATGGAATGATACTGATAAGAAAGGTGTCGTGTTGTCGGAGGTAAATTTCTTGGATATGAGTACAAATTATCCAAAGATCTATTTACTGGGAGGCGTATCCAAATTTATGAAGAAAATGAGATTTCCATCATATATATGTCAACGTTGATTTTTGCATCATTTCCCCTCCAACAAGAAATTGAAAACTATTTTTGCGCTGAAAGCAAACAATTCGGTATCATAAGAGTAAGTACGGCTCTACAGAGGATACAAGCTCAATACTTGAACTGGAAAATGGGAAGAACTCAGATTAACAAAGCTCAACATTTTGATCAATTGGACTGTCAAAGATCGTTGTCCTTCTATTCAAGCGACATTTGAACTCCAGCTTAAACCGATTCAATCATTAAATTGTATATCTTGACACAATTAGATCGAACTAATCGGACTGAATGATTTGATAGCATCCATTTTGGCCTTCCTAACCTAATATTTTCAGCTCATACTTTCTTTAGATTTTGATAACGCTGAAATAAACAGCACCACACCAAAGCTATCAGACATTGCAAGAGACGAGGAGAGTTGGGTGCTTTGACTTCGAAGGAGATTATGTTATTTTCAAGTCAATATTACTTGATAAATTATTTTCATTTGTGTCCTTCCAGTTGATTCAGATTGGAGTGATGTTTTTAAAATTCTATCGAGTAACTGAATGGATCTAATCATATCCAATCCGATCAGATAACAATTATATGCAAATGTGTATGAATAAGAAGCCCGCCGCATACATCTATTGGACATGTGAGCCCACGATGAGTCATTATGCAATAAATGTTATTGTGAATATCATTCCCTGATCTGAAATCAAGAATAACTAATTTGCGTAATAGGTCCCTTAGTACAATTAGGGTTATGTACCGTGGTCATCTTAATGATCATACAACTATTGAATCAATTATTGAATCATAGAGGTTGGTGTTAGGATGAATATCTAAAGAGTTAGATTGTGGACTCATCAAGCACCGTCAAATGATTATTAAGAGAGGATCTCCAACCTGAGAAGGAGATGTCAATATTTTCTCAGGCTGATATCTGACCGACTTCTTGATGCATGTCCTCTACATAGGAATAGGGATTCAAAGGTGCTAAATAAGTTAGGTCAAAGAGTTGACTTAACGAGATTAAGATAACTAAAGTCCTATGTCGTATGATGTCACGATATAGGCACGCATCCTCTGATCGGAGACAGATGTGCTACTATATGTCTGAGTACATACGTTTGGCAGACCAATAGGTTGATGACCAAACCAAGGTCTATATACCGACACGTTGGTGTGCATGCAAGGGCATATGAGTAATACGATCTCTCAAAGAGATCATACAGGTTCATTATTGAATCAGAAGGCAAGAGCTCACTCATGAGATATTGGGAAGAATCAAATTCTGTGCATGGTCGTCTCTCTTTGGAAGCTTGACTGAATTTGTAGGTTTGATATATACTTTTGAGAAGTATATGATCAAGACCTAGGTATGATATATGCTTTTGGAAAGTTTATGATCGATACCGACTCCCAATGATCGAATGAGAAAATTTAATGATAAAACCCTGAAGGAGACAGTCTAAAAGAGATCTAAAACTTTGGGTTTAATCTAGCTCTTCCAGAATGCAGGATGTACAGGTATTGGGAATACCTGAGGGTGCATTCCGAGGGAGTGATGAAACATGTCTAGATTTTAGTGACTCCTCTCATAGAGAAGTAATCTGATCTTAGTCCAAATATTGGACTTTGATCTGAATGTGATTCAGATGCAATAAGAAGATTAGATCTACGATTTTGATTTAATCAAACATCTATGGGAGGTCCGCAAAATCTGGATTTGAGATGTGATCTCAATATCCAAGTCACTATAAGGGAAACAATACAATCACCCTATCCTTATCTCCAAATATCCGCGAAGAAAGCGCATTATCCTTGAAAGAGTTCATGGATAATTTTATTGTTGATATGTGTATCCGAGCATTGAAAAAATTGATAATTAAATGTGATTTAATTATCATGAATAATATGAATTTGATTCATATTATAAGAAGAGTTATCTAACATAATTAAATGTGATTTAATTATCAAAGATGTGAATAATTTGAATGTGATTCATATTATTTGGGCACATGAGAATATAGATCCAAGATGACTAAATGTGATTTAATTATCATAGATATGAATAATATGGATAAAACTATCCATATTAATCATATATATTATAAATGTAATTTATAATATAGAAGAGAGAGCTATTCGTGATTTATATTTGTTGATTAATTATTGATGTGAATTGGATTCATATTGGATAATTAATTAAAAATATAATTTACATTTTGTTTTGAGATGTGAATGTGATTCACATTTTTTCAATAACATGATTGCAATATTTCACAAGATAATTATGAATTATTTTTGTGAAATAATTTACAACAATTGTTATTGTAAATATTGGAGATATCATAAGACAATGAGATCTTATGATATAGTGAGATCTCATGAGAAGAGTGGCCGTCCTTTATTTTCAGGGGATGTGATGAGTCTCCTCATTATCTTCAAGACTAGCCAATTGATTTGATTTGAAATTAATTATGTTGATTTATCAATATAATATAATTTAGATTAAATCATTTGTTGTTGTGTTTTTAGCAACATCTTAACCATTGAAAGAAACACAAATCAATATCAACCATTGATTGTGTGTTGTCCATCGATTGAGATCCATGGACTCCCAAAATCCTATATAAGAAGAGACAACCCTTGCTCTTTGAGATACACAATTACAAATGCTCTCTCTCTCTCTCTCTCTCTCTCTCTCTTTCTCTCTCTTTCTCCACATGCCAAGCCTCTCTCTTTCTCTCATAATGGTCGTCCACCATGGAGCCATTGTGAGAGTCGTCATCGCTGCATCATCATAGTTATGTTGCCGGATCATCTACTCCTCGATCTCCACTTCCTTAGGTGCTCTTCGCTCGTGAAGATGTTGGATCTCGTGTGACGAGATCAAGAGATCCGTTTCTTGGATCATCAACATGGATTGCGAGGAGCACACGTCAACATCTAGTGTGACTAGTCGCTCCTTATCGCAGTCGATGTGATCCTCATGCTTCCGTGATGCAGCTAAGGTTTTCCCCATATCCTTCTACATCCACATAGTACAGAAAACAATATTAACATACATGCATGCACGCACACATACAACACAAACAACATATAGACACAGCGTGTGCAAGCACATACATGCTCACGTAGGTGTATGCATGCATGCAAACAGACAGACAAATACACCTAACCATGCACTCATGCAAACATTCCGACTTACACAAAAACACACAATCGCCTCTTAAGTACGATGTACCATTTAACTTTTCTTACGCAATATCACATATTTAACTTTTAAAAGATTAGGAATATGATAAATGCTAAAACTGAAAACACTTTTTTTTCTAAACCTGCTGTATAGATTTTTCTCGAAACATCACATTAGATTGAAAAAAGATGAATTTAGGATTGAAATTTTCAAAGCCAAACTTCCACTATGGTAAATTCTCTATTTATAAATTTTCGAACTTATCAAATCTAAATTCAAACGAGTATTAAGAGTATGACTATTTACTTGAGGGAAATATGTAATTCTCAAAAACCCAATCGATACAGTATATTGTGGATTGGAATTGAATGTTTGTTAGATTAAGAAAAGTTCTAATCCACTAAGGTTAGAGTGGATACGAATTAAGCTGAAATTCAATTCACGTGCACTAAACAAGATTGACCAAAGATCATCTAACAAGTACTTCGACCGTGTTCAATCATTCGTCATGGGTACTTCGTCAAATGAATAAGGGCACACACATATCAAATTAAATCAGATTTTGACTTAATCTACATCGAGTCTATTTTTGATGAATTAGACCTTTTCAATCCAATCCAATCGATTAAAAGTTAAAATCCAATTCCACCCATGTTCCATCGGATTAAAGATTGGATCAGATCTTCTGACATTCTTCCTGTTGCACTCAACATTTGGAATATGACTCGGTAACTCGTTAGATGTAAAGGAAAAAATTTCTACTACAACGGATTTTGATGTTTCACTTTTTTAAATCTAAATTTATCCTTTTTTGTATTTATAATGTGATATTGCACGTTAAATAACAATAAAAACGACACTTGAGCAAATAGAACCCACGATGGAATAAGAAAAAGAATTATTAATTATAGTACATTATCATGTCATTCGATTGTATTTCAAAACTAACATGTAGGGTGTGTTTGGATAGTGGGTTTAGGTGGGTTAAACTGGTTGCAGGTAACCCATTTTTGGGTTTTGGTTTGGATAGAGTGTTAAACTGGGGGTGGGTTAGAAGTGGGTTTATTATGATATGATTGTATTGGAGTTTGTAAAAGCGAGTAGTTATTGTGATGTGATTGTATTGGAGTTTGAAAAAGTGAGTAGAAGTGGAGTAGTTTATATTTTTTATATGAGATGATGGAATAATATATTATTTTTTTGATAAGATTGATGATATAAAATTTATTTATTTAATTTTTTAAAAAAGGAATAAAGTGGGCCCACGAGAAGGAAGAAAATATGGGGTAGGGGATTTAAACCACCCCGGGGGTGGTTTAACCTTGTATCCGAACAGCCCCGTAATGTTGCATATGAACAAAATTAACTGGCCTGTCCTGTTTACTCGAAAATCATGGACTATTGGATTTGAATGAATTTGGCAGTGGTTTGATACCATATGCTATTCAACATATTTGAAAAAGTCAATCTGATTCTCTTTTTGGAATGGCAAATCAGTCCAAACCAATAACATCAAATCCGATCAGATCACGACCTTTATTCAATCTATGTGTATTCCTTCAAAAAAAATGTGTTGATTTTTACAATTTAATTTAAACAGTATAATTTTTTGTTGAACCATTGATTTCACTGGTTATTTGAAACCCAGTTCTACATAAATTGAATCGGAATTTACATCTATTCCATTTCAAAAGATCATTGGTGGGGCTTGAACCCACGACGTGATCAGATTGCTCTTTATTACATTTAAAAAATGATGTCTGCAATTGCAATACTAGTATTTTTGCAATTTAGCCTATATACTTTTAGGGTACTAGATCCCTACAAATTATTTCTTCTAATATCAACATCTGATAGTGTATCACTCTACATCCAATTTCAATGATATGGAAATATACTTTTCATATCCATCAACATATATAGATTTTAAGAACAGAAAAAGATATGATAATACCTGCGTTCGTATACGCATGTCCACTTGCATCCCTATTTATGTGCATGCCGTGTGGCCAGAAGTTACACTTTTTTGCATCTATCTTAACTACCAATGGCAGCATGTGGTCCAAATAAGTACGGTGGCCAGAAGTTACACTTTTTTGCATCTATCTTAACTACCAATGTCAAGCCACTTACCCTTTTAAAAAAAAAAGAAAATGAATGAGTGACTATTCATGCTATTCATTATTGGTCTAATTTAAAAAATGGTGAAGCATTCTCCCACTATAAGTAGGATCGACTACATAGATTCTTGCTCAAATCCATGTTGAAAGATTCAACTATTTTTCACATTGATTGTCGACTGCCTCACAACCCCACAAGAGAGGATTTGAACCCTAGGCTTTTGGATAGGTGCACTGCACTATACCAGACCATTTAAGTGGGTACAATAAGTATTGGTCTAATTAGTAGTTAGAAAAAAGTAGTTAACCCAATAAAACCATTGACAAATTTCCCTCAAGCCCCTCCGACCCTTCAATGATTAGAGGCAGTTGTGGTTAACAAAGCAACTTCTTCATTCCAACATAGATTTCTAAATAAAAATAGAAAGTAGAGTAAGATAACACGTACCTTTTTTTTTTTAGATAACACGTACCTTGGCCCTCAGAAAGATGTAAAAAAAAGTCTCCCTGTGAAGCCTGAAAATCAGCAAAACTTCAATGGTTTATCATTTGCAAGAACAAGGTTACGTAATCCTCCGGGCCACAGAACCAAAATAGGAGAGAAATAGTACTGAGAGAACAAATAAATTTGAAAATCTTACTAGATAGCACATAGTTACACAAGGCGACGTATACATGGACATGATAGAAATTCCATATATGAACATATTCTGTCTTTCTAGTTGAAATGTTTCACAAGATATTTACAAAAGATGTGTAAAGTACAGAGAGGTACCTGACTGAAGCCTACATGCCACATATCCAATGTACACATTTACCTCAGGTGATGATAAATGTTTGCAACTATGCAACTCAGCTGCCAAAGATCAGCGACTTCTGTATTTGAGGTAGCGATAATCCTCATGGTTATCATGTAATGCATCGGCCATCTCCCACCTACCACCATCAGTTACCAACTCATCTTTGGACAAGTCTAAATGGCTAGTGGAGACGTGCTCCTTGGTGCTCCTTGAATAGTGACTAGATCTCTTTTTGTGGTGTTTCTTGCGGCTCGAAGAGTCTGGATCACGACTGGAATTTCTGTGATCACTTCGTTTGACTCTTTTGTAATCCCTTGAAACCTTTTCCTTGTCAACATAGCCTTTATTATACCTATGTCGACTTTCCTCCTCGTATGGACTATCATTGTCTTCCCTTTCATCATGGTTCCTGGAGCCGCCACTTTTTTGACAATATTTTTTCCTCTTTTTGCCAGATGGGTATGAGGTATCAGTCAGATACTGCATATCAGAGCTGGACTCCTCTGAACGGGATGAGATTGGGTTCTTCTTCGATGTGTACGCTTGGGAACCCTTTTCAAAATTATGATCGCCGCAAAATGGTATTTCATCGTCAACATCATGGTCCATCTGATAACGTGAAGAATCATGAAAGCTTTTTACCAGCGAATGCTTCTTGGGCAGTTTTGGGCTACGATGCCCCGAATAACTTCTAGAGGTACCATTGCTTATATCTACTTGATGATCGAAAGAGCTTTGTGGAGTACCACTGCATGGACCATTATCCCACGAGTTGACATCTTGATTATCATCAACTCTTCGTTTACTGACGAAAAAACAACAAAAAATATAACTCAAATAACCACGCTCGGAATGAAGAAATTACTGAAGGGAGAAAATACAAGCAACAACAACAATAAAGCCTTTTTCCTACTAACAGGAGAAAATACAAGAAAAAAAGGATTTGCCTTCCAATTGTTAAAATCAGAAGGCTATAAAAAATTAAATAGTAGTAAACACAAGGTAGAGTTGAAGCAGCGCAAACTGCAATTTTTAATCATTCCTCGACATTTTTCAGGTAGAAAATGTAATTCCCCAAAATCTCATTCACATTTTCTACCAATGATCAGATAGAAATAAAGTGTTAGCCATGTGAGTCCAAGATGAACCATTCCTACAATAAATGTTATTGTAATGTTTAATATGCCAATAAAAGTTATTGATTTATTTCACTCCCTGCCTGAGAATTAAATAAATGAATGCACTATAAGTCCCTTAGTACAATTAGAGTTATGTACCATGATCATCTTAATGATCGTACAACCGTTGATTCAATTGTTGAATCATAGAGGCTGGTGCTTGGATTAATATCTAAGGAGTTAGATTGAGGACTCATCTAGCACTGTCAAATGATTATTAAGAGATGATCTCCAGTTTAATATAGAGATGGCAATCCTTTCTCTATAGGTTGATTTCTGACCGACCTCCTGATGCGAGTCCTCTGCATAGGAATAGAGATTCGGCGGTGTCTGAAAAGTTAGGTCAAAGAGATGACTTAGCGAGATCGAGATAACCAAGACGTATATCGTATATTGTCACGATATAGGCATGCATCCTCTGACAGGAGACAGATGTATTGCTATATGTATGAGTATGTATGATTGGTAGACCGATAGGTTGATGTCCTAATGAAAAGGTCCATACACTGTTGTAAAAGTCCCCCGACTAGCCCGACTAGTCTAGTCGGTGGGGTGGCCGACCGAGTATTGACTAATTCCGACTAGGTCGATTAGTCGATCGATTTTTCCTTGGAGATACCATATTTTTTTACTTTTTTTAAAGCAAACTTATTCTAATATGCTTATTGCTTTATTTACATTCAATTACTTCTTTTCTTTCATTATGATAAAATAAAAAAATGTACAAATATTTGTAAATATACAAGAGTATATGTATAAAATGACGTATATATTTAAAATAATTAAAAATTCAAGACCGATTAAAGTCCGACTAATCCGATTAGTCACCCGACTGCCGATTAATCCTTAGTCAGTGACTCATCCGATCGAGTACCGACTACCGATTTTTACAACCTTGGGTCCATATACCGGCGAGCTGGTGTACATACAAGGGCATATGAGTAATACGGTATCTCAAAAGGATTATGCAAGTGAACCGGAAGACATGAGCTCACTCATGAGGTATTGGGATCAATCAAATTCCATGCATGATCGTCTTGTTTTGGAAGTATGACAAGAATTTGTAGGTACGGTAAATACTTAAGGAAAGTATATGATCGATACCAACTCCCAATGACTGAATGAGAGACTTAATAATAAAATCATGAAGGAGATAATCTAAAAGTGATCTAAAGCTTTGGGTTTATTCAATGTCTTCCAATATGCAAGATGTACATGTATTAGGATTACCTGAGGGTTTTGTGATCATAAACGATCGTATAACCATGACGCTTTCATTCCAAGGGAGTGATGAAACATGTCTGGATTTTAGTGACTCCTCTTATTAGAAAAGTGATTGGTCTTAATCCAAATGTTGGACATTGATATGAATGTGATTAAGATGCAATGAGAAGATAGATCTACGGCCTTGATTAATCAAGCATCTATGAGAGGTCTCCGAGGTCTGGATTTAAGATGTGATCTTAATATCCAAGTCACTATATAAGGAACATACAATCCCATGTCATTATCTCCAAGTATCCGCGAATAAAGCGCAATATTCTTGAAAGAATTCAAGAATAATTCCATTGATAAATATGTATCCAAGCATTGACATATACATAATTAAATATGATTTAATTATCATGAATAACATGAATTTGATTCACATTATTTAGATGCATGAGAATGATGATACAATATAATTAAATGTGATTTAATTATCATGAACACGAATAATGTGGATAGCACTATTCATGTTAATCATATATATTATAAAAGTGATTTATAATAGATTAGAGATAGCTATTTGTAAATAACATTTGTAAATTAAAGGTTGATGTGAATTGGATTCACATTGAACATTTAATAAAAATGTAATTTACATTTTATTTTGGGTTGTGAATGCGATTCGCAAATTTCCAATGGCATGACTGATATTTCATAAATTAATTTGAAATTATTTTTGTGAAATAATTTATAACAAATGTTATTATAAATATTGAAGGGTTATCTGAGATACGTATCTCACATAATTGGAAAAGGAAAACACCTTCCTTGTGAGGAGGCGAACGACCACCTTGAGTCTTAATTCAAGTGTGGCAGTCCACTGGGCATTGCCTCTTTCCTATCCCTTCATTGCTTATTGATTTGATTGAATTAATTTATATTGATATATATATATATATATATTTAATATAATTTTAATTTAAAAAACTAATTAGTGTTGTGTTTTATAACAAAATCATGGCCATTGAAAGAAAAACAAATCAAAAAGCGCAATATCCTTCGATGCACCTCACTCGTGAAGAAGACGTTGGATCTTAGGTGGCGAGATCTGAAGATTCATCGTATTATCAAACTGGATTGCAAGGAGCACACATTTCATCAACGCACTTGCAAGTGTCTCCTTCGTTGTATCGGACTTGAGACAGAAGGTCTCTTACTTTAGAGGCACGATCACAACCACACTTTAAGAGGTATTCCGATTTCTACTTTGTGGATCAGATGAAACGATCTGAGAAATGTTCTTTTAACATGTGATTTCGCTTTTAAAATTTTCAAATTCTTGCATCGAGCAACTAGTGCAACTAATATGTCCGGATCGCATATGATGCGATCTTCATGATTCCGTAATGCGCTTAAGGTTCTTTCCATAACCTTCAAATGGTATCAGAGCCTTGTCGAGGTCTTAAATATGATCTAAAACCTTACGTGATCAAGGTTCATGTTTTGGATGCGCGGGAATCATTGTTTTTGCATTGGATGCAAGATTCGAATCAGTTTTTCGCTAAAATAAAACCTATTGTTTGTGCATTGTTTGGATGCATTTTTTGGTTATTAAAATGTATTTAAAATGTCTAAATATGTCTAAAAAACAATGACCTAAGATTGATACCAAAAGTGGATGAAAATAATTCAAAGAGTTCCCATCATGAAAGTTGTTATGCATGTATTCGCGGATCTGTAAGAAAACTATTTTTGCTTATTGTTTTCCCATCATAAAATATGAAATAAGTACTTGAATTAAGTAGAGAATCAAACCGGCAAACTGCTCAAATTTATTTGGCGTGATTCTGATTTTGTTTGCCCTAGATATTCCATATTTAGTGGAGATGGGTCAGAAGATTATTAGATCATTAAATCTCTTTCCTTAATGTGTTTATAATTCAATGGAAATCATGGAAATTATAAATTTGCCTTAGATTACTTATGACTCTTAATAATTACGAAAATATTTTATTAATCATTATAGGCCATTGAATGTATGTATCATGAAAACCCTAATTTATCCTACAATAGTTGTAGGACAATCTTTACATGCAAAGCACTCTTACTTGAATAGGATTACGGGATTTTTTTTAGCAAATCTTCTTATAATATTAATCAAAATGGTGTTGATATTATATGGTATAACTTCAGTTGAAAGGCCGAATATCATCTCAATTATAAAATTATTAGATCACATTATCCTAACCAGAGGCGGATATGATATCTAGTCGAGGATCGTTGGGGTAACTGGTTGCTCGATGAGCGGTTTGTCCCACATCTTGTGCGTACTGGCCATGACAATGGTAAGAAAGGGACAATACTTGAAATGATCATAATATATTTATCTAATTATTAAAATTTGAATAATACACATGTTAAGATTATACTATCATTCAAGTAATAATCAAGATTGTTTGTTGGTTGATTGAATTGGATTGATAATTGATTTAATCTGATTAAATTAATTATATCCAATTAAAAATACTCCATGGTCTCCTATCAAGGTGAAGGGTTCCGGTCATTTTGGTCATTTTTTGCACTAGGACCCCCATATTTCGGTCATTTCGGTTGAATTTTGATTTCGACAAGATATCGATATTCGACAGAAATTCGACCGAATTTCGCTGAAATTTGAGGCCATGCTGGAAACTCTCGGGGCTCAAATGGATGCAAATATGCCGTATGACTTTATTTGTCTCTGCTCAAGTCCTTCAATAACTTCATGGTATCATTCCACATGAACAAGATGAATTGTTCTAATATTGAGTTAATGGCTTCATTAAAGTTTGCAGAAGACGTAATGAAGAAAGATAATCCCATTGGCAATGCAGTGGTTGTAAAAGTCAAAGGGAATCGTGGGTGGAATCAAGGATCTCAGATGGGCTCGACTTAGAAGAGAAAGAAGAGTAAAGGTGTTGTCTCATCTTCTAATGCTTCCACACTACTAGCATCAAAGAAAACCGATGTGTGTCATCATATTACAAGAAGCCGAGGCACTGGAAGCGTAATTGCCCAGAGTACCTCAAATTTACGGATAAAGGTAAAGCCCCATCAAGTAAAAAATCTACTTTCATCATTGAAATCAATTTTCTTGAAATACGCGAAGGTAGTTGGATCATCTATTCGGGTGCTTTTATTCATGTATGCAATTTGTTGCACTAACTTCAGGAAACTAGGAATCTTGATGAAGGAAAGATAGTCATAAGATAGGATCTAATGCAACTATTACAACAATCGTCGTTGGGACCGACATACTATTATTATCATGGAAGGCCATATAGATATCGATATCGTTTCGGTCCGCCCGGAAATGGATATATCGGGATATATCGACTATATATCGACGATATCGGTGGAAACGTCGAAAATGGCGAAAAAAAGCCAATTTTTTGGCATTTTTTTAGAAATTAAGGTCATCCAAGATATTAAAACAACAAATAACATACAAATACACACTTATATCACACATATCGGTCCATTTATAGACCATATATCGCACATATCGGTATCGCACATATCGGTCATATCGAACATATCGATATTAGTATTGATTCTTGACTTATAAATATTGGAAACGGATTTCATTCAAGTTCTTATAACATGAAATAATACAAATATACACCTAGAAAATACATATAGATCATTTATGAGGACTATGATCCTTATAGTGCACATATCGGTCATATAGAACATATCGTTGATATTGTTAGTTGTTGACATACTATATATATTGAAAATGGAGTTCATCCAAGTACTTTGATCACTAAATAATTTACAGATGTACTCTTACTCTCTTAGATAACACATATCGATCATCTATGAACCTTATATCGCATATATCGATACGGTTGTACTGTTAATTGTTGACCTATATATATATATTGAAAATGGAGTTTATTCAAGTTCTTAGATCACTAAATAACTTATAAATATACTCTTAGATCACACATATCGATCATTTATAAAGCTTATATTGCATATATCAATAATTTCGAACATATCAATATTAATGTTGATTCGTGACTTATAGATTTTTTTGAAGAATTGACTTATAGATATTGGAAATGGATTTCATTCAAGTTTTACAACATGAAATAACTTGTAAATATACACCAAGTTGAAGAACC
Source organism: Ottelia alismoides (assembly GCA_037367405.1). Taxonomy (NCBI): domain Eukaryota; kingdom Viridiplantae; phylum Streptophyta; class Magnoliopsida; order Alismatales; family Hydrocharitaceae; genus Ottelia; species Ottelia alismoides. The sequence continues at coordinate 159,655 of JAZKJV010009666.1, read as the reverse complement.
AATGTATGCACCCTCCTGTCGCACCATACCCTACACAGGTTGGCCCCCCTTGCGGGAGTGCGAGGGCAGCGCCCCCGACCCGGAACAAAGTATATAAATCATATATTATTTTAATACTAGGTGTAGCTAGATAGGTAGTGGAATCAAGCTTGCATGAATAATAAGTTAATAACATTTATATATAGGGATATCGACGAAATATCGACGATTTCGGTCGATATCTTGTATTTTTTGTACTGAATCCATTCATTTCTGACCGATATGAGCTGATACGGCGATATATCGCCGATCTATCGGCGATATATCGTCGATATCCTTGTAAAAAGATATACAATCCAATTTCGATACCCCCAACCTCTCGATCCCGATATATCACCGATATATCACCGATACGGCCTTCCATGATCATTATCCAGTGGAAGAATCCTAGTACTTAAAGAGTGTTTTTATGTTCCAGATGTCAAAAAGAACTTAATATCTCTATCTAGATTAGTTAGAAATGGATAGTCATTTCTATTATGTAATAAACTTGTCATAAGACGTTATGATAAATATATGATAAATATATTGTGGATGGTGTTCTGACTTCTGGTCGACTCTATAAATGTGCATTGATGAAAATGTCATGAATTGTACTGCCACTAATAAAAACCCTAAACAGGAACAATAGAAATCATTCTAACATGATTTGGCATCAAATGCTTGGGCATTAATCTGTTGATAGGATCAATAGATTTATAAAAAATGGATTCTTAAATTTTCTACATGTTCAATCTTTTCCTACCTGTGAACATTGTATCCGAGGAGGACGTCTTTCAGTAACAAGGTTGCAAGATGCGCAAGTCTTCTTGACCTAAAACATACTGATGTTTGTGCTCCCTTTAGTATCGTGACCTGAAATAGATATCAATATTATTCTACATTTATTGATGGCCATTTGCGATACAGATTTATTTTCCTATTATGTCATAAATCCGAAACCTTTAAAAACTTCAAAGAGTCCATGCCTTTGATTGAGAACCAAACCGATTGGAAGATTAAACGAATTCGAGCTGACCAAGGTGGTGAGTACCTCTCAGATGAATTCAAGGGATACCTTAAAGAGAGAAATTGTCTCGAATCTCAATCCTCCTGAAACATTCCAATATAATAGTGTTACTGAAAGACACAAGATGACCATCATGGACGTGGTCCGTTCAATGATGAGCAAAGCACATTTACCACTTAGTATTGGGGGATATGCAGTAGAGCATGGTTGCAAAAGTCGGTAGTCGGTACTCGGTCGGCCAGGTCACTGACTAAGGATTAATCGACAGTCGGACTACTAGTCGGATTTAGTCGGACTTTAATCGGCTTTGAATTTAATGATTATGTTAGATATATAACTCATTTTTATACATATATTTAATCGATTTTGTACAATTTTATACTATCATAATAAAATAAAGGAAGTAATTGAATTTAAGTAAACTATTAAGCATATTATAATAAGTTTGCTTATAAAAACATCAAAAAATAAAAAAAACATGGTATCTCCAAGCAAAAATTGATCGATTAGTGTACCTAATCGGAATTAGTCGTTACTCGGTCGGCCACCCTACTGACTAGACTAGTCGGACCTACTAGTCGGGCCAGTCGGGCGACTTTTACAACACTGCAGTAGAGGTTGCAATATATATCATGAGTAAGATTCCTAGCAAATCCGTACCTAAAACTCCCTACGAGCTTTGGTATGGGACCAAACCTAGTGTTAGACACTTGAGGATTTGGGGTTACTTGTTCCATGCGAAGAACGTGGATGCAAGTAAGATAGAATCTCGCACTCGTGAGTGCTACTTCATTGGGTATGTTAAGGATGGTATTGGATACCGGCTTTATGACCTTGAGATCCAGAAGGTTTTCGTCTCTGGAGATATGAAATTTCTGAAGGATGACTTCCTTAAAAGCCAATACAAAGTATGCACGCTGAAGAAATTCACTTATGGACTCAAACAAGCTTCTCGTAACTGGAACATCATATTCGACGAAATCATAAAGAGTTATGATTTTGTGCAGAATCCTGATGAACTGTGTGTGTACAAGAAGCTTAGTGGGAACGCTATTGTGTTCATCATGTTTTATGTAGATGACATCATTATCGTTGGGAATGATACATGGATGATAACCAGTATTAAGATTTGACTGTCCCATACCTTCGAATTGAAAGATCTTGGAGAAGCCTCTTAAATCATGCGTATAAACAGAGGAAAGAGGATTTTACGATTATCTCAACATGGACACATTAAGAAGATCTTGGAACATTTCTATATAGAGAATTCTAAGAAAGGTTTCCTTCTCTTAAGACATGGTATCCACCTATCTAAAGGGATGACTCCTCAAATTGTTGAGGATAAGACATCTGACTGGATGCACCTACGCATCAGTTATAGGAAGCTTAATGTATGACATGATATGCACATGGCTAGATATCTGCCACGTAGTGAGAGTGGTAAAGCTGTTGCCAATCCTGCTATGGAGAGCAACACTAGAATGTAGTGAAAAACATCTTTAAGTATCTAAGATAGACGCAAGATTACATCTTGGTCTATGGAGATGTTGATCTCGAAGACTTAGGATACACATATTTTGACTTCCAATCTGATATTGATGATCAAAAGTCGACATCAGGATTGTGTTATGGTTGAACATTGGTGATGTAAGCTGGGGAAGCAAGAAACAAAACACTGCAATTGATTCAACAACAGAAGTCGAATACATTGTTGTATCGGATGCTGCAAATGAGGCGGTGTGGTTGCGCAAGTTCATCCGGAAGCTAGACGTTGTTTCTTCTGATACTCGAATCCTGCTACTTTGCGATAAAACATGAGCCATAACTCAGGAGACAGATCCCAGATGGCATCAAAAGAGAAAGCACGAGGAAAGGAAATATTACATCATTCAGGAGATTCAAAAGCATGGTAATATCATCATCAAGGTGGTCTCTGCCGACAACGTTGCGGATCCGCTTACCAAACCTTTGACACAAAAGGTTTTTGACCAACATGTAATGAGTATGGGTTTAAGGATTGTACCTGAATGGTCCTGAGGATTAGTGAGAGATTGTTAGCCATGTGATCACAAGACGAACCATTCCTACAATAAATATCGTTGTAATGTTTTATATATCAATAAAAGTTATTTATTTATTTCACTCCATGTATGAGAATTAAAAAAATCAATGCACTATAACACCCCTTAGTACAATTAGGATTATGTACCATGACCATTTTAATGATCATACAGTTGTTGATTCAAATGTTGAATCATAGAGGCTGGTTCTTGAACAAATATCTAAGGAGTTAGATTGAGGACTCATCTAGCACCGTCGAATGATTATTAAGAGATGATCCCTAGCCTGAGAAAGAGACCACAATCCTTTCTCTATAAGCTGATTTCTGACCGACCTCTTGATGCAGGTCTTCTGCATAAGAATAGAGATTGGGAGGTGTCAGATAAGTTAGGTTAAAAAGTTGACAAAACGAGATCGAGATAACCCAGACCTATATTGTATATTGTGCATAGTCGACACAACAAAAATGTTAGTTACCGATGCTACTGATTCTAGTCAGTTAGCACTCTTTTACTAGAAATTCTGACTCACTTTTTCCCTAATGAAATGACAAGATCACGTGAAAGATAGGTCATTACTGAGGGCAACCGAGACAGGACCAAGATTAAAAATTCAGATAGTAACTGACATTTTTTCAGCTATGCATTACACAGCTCATGTGGATCTAGCTTTCAACAACGTAGAACACATTATGAGAGATGTGAAAGGGGGTTGGTTGCTCTGCATGCCCAATGATGAAATAGCCCCTCTTAGCCCTTGCCCGCTGGACTTCTCTTTCCAGTTTGGCCATAGTTGACATTATTCGGTTCAACAGACAGAAGATGGACAAGTTTCAGACGTTCTGGTGACGTGGGTTTTTAAAATAAAAAAAAGAAAAGAATTGCTCAGGGAATAGGCGGGACGAAGGAGTGCATGGGCAGAGACCCCCTTTCCCCTCACCCCTTCCCTCGCTATTGTTGTGGCTCAGTAAAGTTAGGCTTGGATTGAGAAGAGAAGTGTGGGGCGGGCATCTAGGTCCTTGACTGGGCCCATGATATAGGCATGTATCCTATGACCGAAGACAGATGTATTGCTATATGTCTGAGTATGGACATTTGGTAGACACAGGTTGATGCCCTAATGAAGGTCCATACACCAGCGAGCTGATGTGCATACAAGGGCATATGAGTAAGTGGAAGGACATATCGATATCGATACCATGTCGATACGATATATCGACATCATATCGCCGACATCGACTCGAGATTGTGAATAAAATGGCCTGTCGATACCGATATCGATCATATCGACGATATATCGATGACCTGTCGATATCGATATATCGCCCATATATCGGGATACGGCCTTCCATTAATACGATTTCTCAAAAGGATCATACAGGTTCACTTGTGAACCGAAAGACATGAGCTCACTTATGAGGTATTGTGTGCATGGTTGTCTTCCTTTGGAAGCATGACAAGAATTTGTAGCTACGATATATATGCTTTTGAAACGTATATGATCTATACCAACACCCAATGATCGAATGATAAAACCCTGAAGGAGATAGTCTAAAAGAGATCTAAAGCTTCAGGTTTATTCTACGTCTTCCAGTATGCAGGATGTACATGTATTAGGATTACCTGAGGGTGATGTGATCATAAATGATTGTATAACCATGACGCTTCCATTCCGAGGGAGTGATGAAACATGTCTGGATTTTGGTGACTCCTCTAACTAGAAAAGTGATCTGATCTTAGTCCAAATGTTGGACGTTGATCTGAATGTGATTCAGATGCAATGAGAAGATTATATCTACGGCCTTGATTTAATCACACATATATGAGAGATCCCCCAGATCTCAATTTGAGATATGATCTCAATATCCAAGACATTATATATGGAATGTGCAATCGCCATGTCCTTATCTCCAAGTATCCACATACAAAGCACATTATTCTTAAAAGATTTCAAAAATAAATCCATTGATGAATGTGTATCCAAGCATTGTGATATAGATAATTAAATGTGATTTAATTAAAATAAATAATGTGAATTTGATTCATATTATTTATATGCGTGAGAATGATGATCCAATATAATTAAAAGTGATTTAATTATCATGAATATGAATAATGTGGATAGCACTATCTATATTAATCATATATGTTATAAATGTGAATTATAATATATTACAGAGAGATATTTGTAAATAACATTTATGAATTAAATGCTGATGCGAATTGGATTCACATTAGACATTTAATAGATTATGTAATTTGCATTTTATTTTGAGTTATGAATATAAAAAATGTACTAAGCCTTCTCCTAATATACGTAGGATGGGCTGCATGGATTCTTGCTCAAATACAAGTTGAAAGATTCGACTATCTTTTACGTTGGTCGTTGATGAAACCATAATTCTCGCTCTTTAATATTTTATTTTAGCTCTTTTTCGTGGCAAAACATCATGTGAATTCTTGTAAATACAATAACTTAGCCACTTGCATGGCTAAGTTAAGATTGTAAATTTAGCATGAATTTTTGGCAAAAATAAAAGAATAAAGGAAAAGAAAAGAATAATGTATTTAGAATAAATACAGAGTGACCCAAAGAGAAGGTCAAGCCTCGACCTAATTGCAAAATAAAATAAGTAGAAAGAGATGGGGTTCACTATGCATGGTATATACTACCTATACTTGTACTTATTATTTTTATATTTATTTTTAAATAATAAAATTAAATTATTATTTTTAAACCCTTGTACATATTTCTAGAAATAATATAATATAAAATAAAAATCAGAAAAAATAAATAAAAATAAAAATAATACATTCATCGTATAAAATACATGTGTACATACCCTTATTAATTTGTAAAAATAAAATAAAAATTAATTTATACTCCCAAAATTATGTTGTAAATATATAAAATACAAAATAAAGGTATTTATGTAAAAATAATAAAATAAAAATACATGTGCATAATACATAAGTATATTATACTTGTATATAATACTATATATTATATATACATTAAATTATTTTTCATAAAAATAATTAAAAATCATAGAAAAATACTTTGAAAAATAATAAACATTTTTATTTTATACACTATTTAATTTAAATTCATTTATTATTTTTAATTTAATTATCTTTATTTTTCTCTCTTAGCCAACTCTACTTAATTGTGGGAAAAGGCTTTGTTGTTTTTTGAAAGAAAAAAAGGCTTTGTTGTTGTTGTATCTTTATTTTTCTCTCTATTTTGTCCTCTAGCCTATTTTGTCCACATCATCGCATGCTTGTGATTGGTCCACGCCAGCTTTGTTGATCGCGATCTACTAGTCCCCCCCATTCCTTTCTTCCTCATCAGATCGGTTTTGCTCCACTTTGACAAGTTCTCCTGACCCGATCCGATTGAGTTTTCCTTCGATTGGGAGCTTCGATTATCGGGCGTGGATCCCTAATACACGCTCGATCTTCATCCTCCTGATCCGCGCCTCAGTTCACGGGTTTTCCTCTCATCTTTTTGAACTGACACACTTATAAACCCTCGGTTGCTCCACCACCTCCGTTGCTTCAGCTTTCCTTTTTCAGAGTGACAACCGAGAAAGGGAGCGGTTGCGGGTATTTTTTGGAGCATTGCACACCCAAGTCCGGCGATGCATCGTCTAAGCTTCGCCGTGAAGAGTTTCAGCCCTGGTCGCGCCGCCCACCGAGGTCATCACCGTCGTGGACTTCGTCCACCAGCCCTGACGTTATCCATCACCTGTAGGTATTCCATTTAGTTCTATTTCACGTTCGTTTAATCCATTAGCTCACATTTACACCTCACTCCGAGGATCACATCACACCCCCTTCTGTTGCCCCGCTCCGACACTCGCACACCTCTAGACGACCCTCATCCACTTTTGCATTACGCTACACAACCTTTCCCTAAATGCCAACCATCGAGTTGGAGTCGAGCATCAAGTCGAATCCTTCACCAATCAAAGACCTGACCCATCCACCCCTCCCCTGTTTTAGATGAAATATGTGCTCTAACCCTTCTCTGAACTCCATATCCGAGCAAGCACGTTCTCCTGCACATTAGAGCATCAGAAGACCTCACCTGGAGGTCGAATCATCAAGGCACGACAGCTCCAGGATGCCACGCCTCTCCAGGACCTTCTCCTTGGTCCTGGACCATTCTGAGCACCACCACCGCTGCAGACCACCTTCAGGAACGTTTCCCCCATTAGAGCAGCTCCGAAGGTCGCCTACGTCACGTGCATTTGCTGATCAAAACTTGTCGGAGGCGAGTTCTTCATCGATTCATCCAGGCAACCTTCTGACTGTTGGATTGGGACTCCTACCAGTTCTAATCGCCACTGTCCAGTCTCGAGGAGCCCAGATCGTTGGATCCATTTGAGGATCTCATCCAGAGCCGTCCATCGCCGAAGGGGTATTCCCAAATCCTGACCGTCCATCCATAACTGAAGTGTCCTCGTTCGTTGGATAGCGCCTTAATAAGGGGTAATTTTCACTTAGGCCTCTCTCTGTTTTGCATTTACCTTCTAGTGCTATAAATATTTGTCGTAGTTTAATTTACTTTGGATTATTTGCAGCATTTCATATGAACTCTATGCTGTTATGAATTAAATGATAAGTTTTTGGTAATTGCATTTATACCCCTGTGAGTCCGGATCACGTGTTATGCATGTGATTGCGTGGATTTTTTGCAACTTGTACCCTATACTTTCTACTTGTGTTATCGTTTGGCCCTGAAGTTTATTTTAATTGCACGTAGGTCCCTGCAAACTGCCTATCTTTTATTTGTTTAACTTAATAAATATCAAATTAATCCTAAAAATTATCTAAAAATTACCGTCAACTCCTGTTGACGTAAAGTATTTAGTGTAATTTTTGTGGGTTATTTCGTTGCATTTATAATTTTTGAAAAATCAGAAACTTATAAAAAGTGTCCTGTCTATTTTTGAAAATTCATAAAATTTCGAAAATTGCCTTATACATTCTACAAAAATTCTTGTTAGTGTGTTTTTGTGTGTTTTATCTAGAGTAAGAATTTTGTTCGAAAAACCTTTATAAAAAACCTAAAAATTGCAAAAGACTTAAAATCTTATAAAAACATATAAAATTCAAGAAAAATCCAAAAATTCTCATTTCAATTCACATTTATAGATTTTTACTTGTATTTTCTCATAAAATTTCTATGCATGATTTTAGGACATTTTAATTACATTTAATTTGCAATTTCATCCTGGTTGTACACTATTTACATTTTTTTGTCACTGTTTGATATTTATAAAATTACAAAAACATTTGCAAAATCCCAGAAAATTACAAAAAATACCTTAAAACCTTAAAACCTAACAATATTTTTATCCTGATTTTCTGAGCATTTTTAGCAATAAAGAAAAATCCAAAAAGATTGTTGTGTTGCTTTGTTTTCTTTATTGTTGATTTTGCTTCCTTATTAAGAATATAGAAATTTGCAAAATTAAAAACCACTAAAAATATGTTGAGTTATTTCTGAGATTTGACTACTTCATAGGTTTTCTCATGCTCCTTGTGACTGACCCTGGTTATTATACCCAGTGTTGTCAAAGGTGCTCGAGGCGCTCGCCTAGGCGCTAAGGCGAGGCGAGGCGAGCCCTAGGCGCCTGGCCTTGCTTCAGGCGAGGCGTTTTGCCTCAGGCGCTGCCTAGGCGAGCGCCTGGTCTAAGGCGCTAGGCTCTTGAGGCGAGCGCCTGAAGCAAAACTGGGGCTTTTTGCTGAATTGCTTGTATTTTTTTCTTTTTTAAATTTTAAAGTTGGATAAATATTAGTTCTGAGTAATATTTGGACATGTTAGTATATATATATGCATACAAATACATGCATCAATTATACATACACTAGCAATACACGTACATATACAAACTAAACTCTATATACACACATACACATATTTACGCATGCATATTAGTTATAAGTATTATAATTAAAAACATATTACATACATACAAACACATATATGTATATATAGACATATACGCATATACATGTAAACATATGTATATGCATGCATATCCATGCATACACAAATGTACACGTGTATATGTATACATATGTACATGTATTTACATGTACCACACATATATACATGTAATAGACATTCACTTATAAATATTTATGCATAAACACATATATGTTAGCCCTTAATTCTGCATATGCAAATACATTTATACATGTTAGTTCTAAATTCTATTTACAAGTTACATTTATATTAGTTACACATATATGTATATAAATAAATACACAAGTACTTACATATATATTTGATTGATATTAGATGTAATTTATACATGTTAATAACTAATTATACATATAAGCATATATGTTAGTCCTTAATTATATAATTATACATATATAAATACATGTTAGTCCTTAATCATATATATACATGTACATTTATACATGTTAGTTCAAAGTTCTATTTACACATTACATTTATATTAGTTTAAGTACTATAATTGCAGACATAATATATACTTACATACGCATATATACCCATATATAAATAAATATACATATACTTACATATATATTGAGTCGATATTAGATTGTAATTTAGGTGTGTGTATGTGTGTAATATTTTTTTGAAAAAATACATGCATGTACATATAAATACATACATACATACATATATGTATAGGTATATTAGATTATATTTATATAAATATAGTAATATATATATATATATATATATAGTGCCTCGATTGTCTCAGGCGAGCGCCTAGTCAAGCGCCTAGCGCCTCAGGCGTTTTGGACTCCTAGCGCCTTAGAGCGCCTTACGCCTTTGACAACACTGATTATACCAGGTAAAATAAATAGTGAACAACTTACATTTGTGCTTGATTGTTTGATCTATTTTGAGTGGTTTATTTTTCTTAATTGAGACCAATTAGATTGATTAGGGACAACGACGTTACTTATTTTCTACCTCAGATGATCTCTATCGATGGCTCATCAGTCGTTGACTACCTAACGCAACCCTTGCAAGAGTCGGATTTGAATCGTGGTCTTTTGTGTGGTAGACACATTGCACTACGACTAGACAATTAAGTGGGTACTATTTTGAGTTATGAATATGGTTCACAAATTTTCAGTGGCATGATTGATATTTCACAAATTAATTTGAAATTATTTTATGAAATAATTTACAATAAAAGTTGCAAATAATGAAGGATTATGTGAGATACCTTATCTTACATAATTGGAAAAGGAAGACATCTTCCTTGTGAGGAGGATGGACGACCACCTTGAGTCCTAATTCAGTGTGTGGTCGTCCACTCCTCATTAGGAAGGGGTTTTGCCTCTTTCCTATTCCTTCCTCGCTTATTGATATGATTGAATTAATTTATATTGATAATATTCAATATAATTTCAATGTAATTAAATTTGCTGTATTTTTACAACAAAATCATGGCCATTGAAAGAAACACAAATCAATCTCCACTATTGGATTTGTTTTGTCCATCTCAATCCATGGAATCCAAAAATATTATAAAAGAAGAAGCAAACCCAGTTCTTCTTTTTACAAAAATTGAATAGTACCTCTCTCTCATATTCTCATGCATGCCCCTTCTCTTCATCAAGAGCGGTCGTCCACCACTTTCCCTAGGGAAGATCATCGTCGTCGCCACACCATTATGACACCGCTTCGATTACTCGTAGATCTTTGTCTCCTTCGATGCACCTCGCTCGAGAAGAAGCTGGATCTATGATGACAGATCTCGTGTGACAAGATCAGGAGATTTGTCGCTTGGATTCTCAACTTGGATTGCGAGGAGCATGCATTTCATCAACGCGCTCGCAAGCGTCTCCTCCGTTGGATCAAACTTGAAAGTTGAGACAGGAGGTCTCTTACTTTAGAGATACGATCGTACCATGCTTCAAGAGGTTTTCCGATATCTACTCTATATTTCAGATGAAATGATCCGAGAAGTGTTCTTGTATTGTGTGGTTTCATTGCTGTTAAAAATTTTAAATTCCGCTGCATCGAGCAACTAGTGCGATTAGTCGCTCCCGATCGCATATGATGTGATCTTCACGATTCCATGATGCGCTTAAGGATCTTTCCATGAAAATCAATAAGATATAGGTGTAACCATACCCTCATCCATTTTAACTATGAATATGTATGTGTATACGAATGTTGATTAGTATGAAAATTGTGTTACCACATCCTTAAGAAACAAATATAGATATAAATCAGATATAAATTGGATGTGAACAATTTCAAAAATACTCTACAGATTTGGCAACCATTAAACTCAGCTGCCAAGCGAGAGTCCCAGACTCATGCATCTGCATGAGTTTCAGGTGAGGATCTTAAGCACTCTCGAGAGACATCAATGCCCTACTTCGCCGACCTCATGGATAAGAACTTATGTCCTCCGCACATCTTCCTAACGATTCTTTGATTCTGACTCTCGTTGTTTCTTTGTTCCAAATGTTTGACACCATAAACTCCCACCTAGTATCACATGCATTTGTCTTATTTTCTTCCTCCTCTCGTGAGGATCAGTTTACGAACCATTGGGACAGGGTATACAAGGTCGACTACTAGGTCAAATGTACCTTCCTTTGTGCATATCTATGCTTTGACCTGACCTTTCATGACAGAGCTGAGCCAGTGTCATTATAGGGCCTATTGTCTGTGCTTATATAATCATATGCAATTGACAGGAAGGGTGAAGTTGTGTTGCTTCTATCTTAAATATACATGTATTAGATGGCTTACAAATGCCACCAAAAGCATTTCATAACATCTATAACAAAAATGTGAAAGAATGTATAAACTTATTTTACCTATAGTAAAAAATAAATCTACAACTATATTTATATATGAAAACAGATATATGAATGCACATATTTGAGGATATTAAAGTCATAAATACATATATCTGCATGCATTCTAAACGAGCAATGAATACATATGTGAAAAATTAATACAAAATGGATACAATGGCAGATTAGGTAAGAATATATTTATATCTATTTGTATCCTAAATCAAATGGCGTTTGTTTGGAGGTAAAAATATGTATAAACTGGCATTATTAAAGGGAAAAAAGGGATAGTCATTAATTTCTAAATATTCAAAAGAGAAACTCCTATAATATATAAATAATACCCACTATAAAAGGAAAAGGATCTATTCATAAAAGAATAATAACCGCTATTATAGGGGAAGAAAAAGGTAGGACTAATGTTAAAATTAAATATGAGTACCATCATAATAAGACTGAACCAATAAACAAATTCTAACACTCCCTCTCAAGTTGAAGTATATATAATCATGCTCATCTAGGAAGTAAGAAAAGGTGCCACTTTTTAGGAAGAGATTTAGTGAAGGGATTTGTTAGTTGGAGCTCTAAAGAAATGACCTTGCCTTACAACATCAAATATGATAAGACAATCAACTTCTATGTGCTTTATGTTCAAGAAAGACAGAGTTTAAAGCAATATAAGCCGCTGAATTGTGTCACAATAGATACGAACATGAGCAATCATTGAGAAACCAAGTTACCTTAGGAAAGAGACCAAGTGGTCTATTATTATAGCTTTGTAGTCAACTTATGCACTAGGTGTGACAACCACACTTTCCTTCGTGATCACCCGATAATTAGATTACTACCAACAAGAGTAGCATATCTTGTCGTAGACCTCTAATTATTAAGTAAGCTAGCATAATATGCATCTAAATAAGCACAAACATATAAAGATGTCCATGCCTAGCATAGAAAATGTCATTTTCGAGAAGCCCTTTATGTACCGAAGAAACTCTGTGGCAATATTTGATTTCTAAATATTCAACAGAGAAGCTCCTATTCAGTCTAAATAATACCAATGGAGAAACCAAAAAAAACATAATCTCTCTATTATAGATGAAGAGGAGGCTACAATTAATGTGAAAATTAACTATGAGTAGAAGATTATCAAAAACCAATAAACAAACTTTAACACCTCCCTTAAATTGAAGTATAGACAAGTATGTGCATCTAGCAAATAAGAAAATGTGCCGCCTTTTGGAAAGAGCTTTGGAGCTATATAGTAGGAACCTTACTTTATAACATTACACATGAAATGGCAATCAATTTTTATGTGTTTAATACTTTTATGAAATAGAGTTTGAAGCAACATAAAATCCGATTTATTGTCGCAAACATAGGAATAAGTGTCACTAAGAGCCTGAGTTATCTAAGGAAAGAGCCCAACTAACGTAAAATGAGCGAAGCGATGTGGAGATTACATATTATGACATCACTTAAACGAGCGAAGATCTTTCCTTCGCTCTTTCCTAGTTGTGACAAGGTTTACTGGAGACGTGGAGAAGTAGTCGAAGACTTAGAGCACTCGTTCTTTAGATGCACGGGTTCAAAGGATGTATGGGCAGCTGCAAACATCAGTGGCACTCAGTGGGATAGGCTGGTCTCATTCTGGGGTTCTTTTAGTAGAGAATGGCTTGGCTTCATCGAAGGTAGGGTCAGGGTGTGTGCACATGTATGGGCCATCTACTTGGCTAGAAACAATTTTATCTTTAGAAGGGAGATGTTCTACTATAAGAATGTAATTGAGCATGCCAAAGCCCTAATAGAAGCTTGGCTTATGTAATTTTCTCTTCAAAAAGGGATAGGTTCTATTGTGAGAATGTAATTAGGCATTCATAAATAAGAAGAGAAACGAGATCCAATCCTCTGCCTTTTAAAAAAATTGAGTGTTATTTTTCCTAGGCCCGACGACAATCCAAAGAGAGAGAGAGAGGAGGGAAAAGATATTTGGGCCCAGAGGAGGGCCGTATGTAAAAAAAAGGAGCATAATTTTGTAAGCCCAATCAGACTGAGATATTTTGTTTAAAAAAATGGTGAAGAAGAAGTGGCGCGTACAAAAAAACCCATACGTGGAAAAAAAGAAGAAAAGTCGGAAAAATGTGAACGACTTAATTAAAAAATCGTAAAAAAAACGAGAATCCATACGAGAAAAAAAGATGTGAAAACACGGAAAAATTGAGATTATTGGCATATATGATTCTTGTTTTCCCCTTCTTCATTTTATTGTCTTCTCCCAACTTTGTCGATGTCATTGTTTTTCTGACAAGTATGAGAGAAAGGGAGAGTATTGTGTAGAGTCACAGGTCGGATCCAAATTCAGATGTCAGATTCCAGACCAACCGGTTTCCAGACTTTACAGATTATCAGATATTCAGACTCGATATTAGACTGGTTTCGAGTCTTCAGTTTCATACATGCACATGTATGCGGTCTTCTTTTCATATGTCCACATGTTTGCCATAATTGTTAGTGGTTCCCATCATTCTTGTTTTGCCGGCCAGGGTTTTCATGTGACCCATAGGGACTCCAAAGCAGAGATCCCATTGCCTATGCCATGTTGGCTAGGGTTTTCGTGTGATTTTATAGGGACTCCAGAGTAGAGATCTCATTCTCTAAGCCAAATGAGAGAGACTCAGTTCTCCGATGAGGAGACTTTTCATACTCCATTCTCTAGTGTTTGTGAACTCCGGTACGAGATCCTTCCGACATTCCTATAAGAGAGAACCCACTTCGAGGTCCCTATGAGAGAGACCCGTCTTCAGAGATCTGCGTATGGATTGTTAAGATACTGACGTTTGGTTGCCTTTATCTTAGTGTTTATTTCTCTTGTCATGTTTATGTAATTTACCCTTTGAGCTTTTCTCCTATATAAGAGAGCTCTAGGGTTAGATGGAATACAACTTTTTCTTTTCCTTCCACATGGTATCAGAGCGATGGTCCTATACCGGAGCCTGTGCCCTAGAGTCCTACCCCCACCAAAACCCTATTCCCTAGCCGCATGCGCCTGCGGCCCTCGCGCATCGCCGCAATGCACGCCGCCGCCGGTTCTCACGCGAGCCTGCGCTGCAACCACGCACATGCACCTGTTCTCGCGGATCGCGCGTGCAGCTGTGCTTGTGCACCTGCGTCTGTTCCTGCGCATCGTCGTGCCATCACGCACCTCCTCCTCCGCGTTATCATGCACCTCTGCCTATGTGCCATTACGCGTGTTCTTGGGTACCTAGGGTGTGACGTGAACATCTAGAACACCCTAGTTACCGAAAGGAATCTCCAGAAGAATGGAAGAAGTTGTGGTATGAGTCTACACCCACAACCATCTTCCTATATGTCGGTGTAGATGCCGGCATTTCTTGTTGCTGACCCAGTCTTGGAGATAGTTGTCATCATATCCGACAACAAAGCCAAAGTCCCATCCATGGGAGCCTTCAAAGATCCAACACCCATCGTCAAAATGGATGGAACCAATTATGAACTGTGGGTCATGCAGTTCATGAGTTTGATGCAATGTAATGGCAAGAAGCACATCCACTCGATAGAGGAGCCATGTGACAAGACTGGGACAAATGCCACATGAGAGGCGGATGATGTGTACGCTCGCGTGTGGCTATCCAGGACTGTATCCATGGAGAAAGCCAATGATGTCCTGAGTCAGCCTATTGCAAAGTCTATGTGGGGCATTCTTGCCGCTACATACTCTCGAGGGAAGAATGAATCGAAGATACTACAGCTCCAGCACGATATCTTCACATCGAAGTAGAATGGTCGCCCCCTTCACACCCTCTATACTTCTTTGAGGCATATGCAAGGTTGCATAAATCGGTAGTCGGTACTCGACCGGCGAGGTTACTTACTACGGATAAATCGGCAGTCAGGTGACTAATCGGATTTAGTCGGTTTGAATTTTTAAATTATTTTAAATATATAATATGCATAGATTTGTACATTTTCTATACTTTCGTAATGAAATAAACGAAGTGGTTGACTTTAAATATAACATTATTGCATATTAGAATAAGTTTGCTCATGTATTAACATAGATTTGTATATTTTCTATACTTACATAATGAAACAAAAGAAGTAATTGACTTTAAATATAACATTAAGCATACTACAAGAAGTTTGTTTTAAAAAAAGCAAAAAACAAATTTAAAAGCTTGATGTAAAAGTCGGTTGATTAGTCGGGCTGACCGACTAATGGCCAAGTAGGCCTAGTCGAGTCGGCTACCCCCCTCCCCCCCCCCCCCCCCCGACTCGACTAGTCGATCGATTTTTACAAGCTCGGGGGTATGTTTGAGAAGTTACATGGCTACATTCCCTTGACTGCTACACTAGAGTAGCTCAAGGCATACAGAGTCTCTGTGATGACTCGTGCCCAAATCCTCACTTGACTCCTACACCTTGATGGGGGTATGTCTTTCTAGCAACCCTTGATCCTGAATATGATGCAGCTCATGCCCAGATCCTCACTGATGCTACCATACCTCCAATGGAGGAGGCATATCGTAGAATGCGTAGACTATTTATATCATCTGGTAGCACTTTACAGTCTCAGACATCTTCAACTATGGCAGTATCACGTGGTAGAGGAAGCCCTACACCATATCATGGTAGGAGAAGCTCCAGCCGAGGTAGAGGAGGGGGTGGTCGATCTCGTCAGCAGTGCACCTATTGTCATTGATCTGGCCACTCAGAGGAAACCTATTATTCTAAGCATGGAATTCCTACTTCAGCCCGGGTTGTAGAGCAGACACAACAGATTGGGAGTCCATCAACTGCATCTAACCAGAGATTTGACGAGCTTGTGGCACGACTAAGAGAGATTATGCATGTTACCTCTGGGTCGACCAGCTCTCCTTCAAGGTCCTCAGAGGTAGTTGCCTCATCATCAGCATCCACGTCAGGTATAGAATATGCCTTTACTAGTTGTTACAGGGAAGACTTGTTAGAATGGATCATGGATTCAGGTGCTTCTCATCATATTTGTGGTGACATGTCAGTTTAGTGTGTTTCGTCCGACTCAGTCTGGACGATCTGTTGTGATAGCAGATGGGACACACTCCCCCATTACTGGTCAGGGGAAGATGCATTTGACTTCTGCACTGAGGCTTCATAATATTTTTTATGCTCCTGAAATTTCTATGAATTTATTATCAATTAATCAAATCACCAAAGACTTACATTGTCGTGCCATATTTGATCCATCTGCTCTTGTGTTTCAGGATATACTAACGGGCAGGATGATTGGAACTGGTCGTGAGTAAGGGGGCCTCTACATATTAATGCAGTCTCCATATGATGGTGCTACTTCTCTTCGCACTGGATCTGTCTCTCCATATATGTGGCATCTTCGATTTGGTTATCTTCCTCTGCAAAAGTTGAGTAATGTTCTTCCATAGATTTCTACTTGCTCTACTTTGCAGTGCAAGGCCTGCTAGGTTGGGAAGCATCATCAATCCACGTTCCAAAGTCGTCAGGGTAGAAGTAGTCATAGTCTGTTTGAGTTGCTCCATTTTGATATTTGGGATCCCAGTCATGTCGCAGATCATCAAAGACACATGTTTTATCTTGTTGTTGATGAGTTTTCGAGATTGTCTTGGGTATTTCTTCTTAAGAATAAGTCTGATGCAGGTCCTGTTATCCAGTCCTTTATTAATGAAATAAGGAATATTTTTTCTGCAAAGTCAAGTTTATTCGTTCTGATAATGCATTGGAGATTTGCAGTACGCAACTTTCTCAATTCCTTAGGTCTCTTGGCATTGTGCATCAGACATCATGTGCATATACTTCCCAACAAAATGGGGTGGCAGAACGAAAATACCGCCATCTGTTAGACATTACCAGAACTCTTTTGATTTAGAGTCGTGCTTCTCATTCATACCGGGGAGATGCAGTTCTAACTGCTTGTTATCTGGTGAATCGTATGCCCTCTTCGGTGCTGGGAGAGAAGATCTTGTTCTTGATTGTGTTTCCCAAGACGGATCATTTCTCACTAATGCCTCGTGTTTTTTGTTCTGTAGCATTTCTTCATCAAATTTCTCCTGGTCTTGAGAAGCTCTCTCCCAGAGCTGTCAAATGTGAGTTTGTTGGGTATTCCAGGACCCAAAAAGGATATCGTTGCTTTGACCCTTTTCGACGAAGATACTATGTCAGTACAGATGTCACATTCTTCGAGTCTATTATGTATTTTCCTCCACAGGTGACAGGTTACTCCTTCTGAGGATGGAGAAGAGGTCTATATGCCTCTTCCTCCGTAATTATCACCTACGACGTCACCTCCACCACCACCACCTCCTCTACCGCCACCTCCACCACTATCTCCGCCTCCTCCACCGTTACCTCCTCCATCTACTACGTTCTTTCCGCAAGTTTACCAACGACAACACCATGCTCATGTGCCTCCTCCGTCATCCAGCACGTTAAAGGTAAGTATTGAACATTAGAGTTTTTCTGATAGCACTGGTGATTTGCATGTACAGACTGAGGTACAAGATGTGGATACTATGTCTTCTACACATGTTGAGGAAATGGATATGCCTATTGCACTACGGCGGTAGAAATGGGCATGTACTATGCATCTTATTGGTTCTCATGTTTCCTTGGGGCGTCTTTCCAAGGATTTTCAGAGATTTGTTATGGGATTGTCTACTGCGGAGATACCACGGTCATATCAGGAGGCGCTACAGAGCAGTCCACGTTGTCTAGCTATGGAGGAGATGGCAGCCTTACAGTCATGAGGTACGTGGAGTGTTGTCCATGCTCCACTAGGTGTGTCTGTTGTTGGCAGCAAGTGGGTATTTACTGTGAAGCATCGTGCTGATGGTATAGTAGATAGATACAACGTCAGAGTCGTTGCTCGTGGGTTCACCCAAACATATGGGGTGCATTATCAGGATACTTTTTCTCATGTTGCATGTCACTCTACCTTGCGGATTCTTATTCTTGTTATAGTTCGTGATTGGCCACTTTTCCAATTGGATGTCAAGAATGCTTTCTTGTATGGAGATCTGCAGGAAAAGGTTTACATGCAACAACTATATGGGTTTGCTATTGAGGGGAAGTCCAGTATGGTGTCATTTTCATAAGGCTATACATGGCCTTAAGCAGAGTCCAAAGGCTTGGTTTTAAAAGCTCTGAGAGTTGATTGAACAGAAGGGATTTGTCAGATCCACTGCAGATCATACTCTTTTTGTTAAGAGAAATCAAAGAGGTATTGTAGTTGTTTTGGTTTATGTTGATGACATTGTTATCACTGGCAACGATGAACATGACATTCAAACAACTAAGGACATCCTTGGACAACAGTTTGTTACCACAGACCTTGGCACGGTTTGTTACTTCCTTGGCTTGGAGTTTGCACGAAATTAGCAGTGCATGGTTATGACGCAGAGGAAGTATGTTACTGATCTTCTATCTGAGACATGAATGAAAGGATGTAGACCATTTGCTACCCCAATGGATTCTAATGCTAGGCTTTATGATGATGACTCTGAGGAGGTGGACAAGAGACGATACAGAGAGTTGGTAGGGAAATTATTATATGTTACTATTTGTTGGAGTATTTGGCTCATTTGTTTTTGTTTACCCCCATTATCTTGTCTTCTCCCATACTGATCAAAATGATAATCATCGACCATGTTGGGAGAAGAAAGATAATGGAGGTATCCATTTACCCATCTACAACTCAATAGGCTCATAACCAAATACTCCAACACTATTTCCAGACCTGATATATCTTTTGTTGTGAGCAGAGTGATCCAGTTCATGGAGCAACCCACGCAGGCATACATGGATGCAGTGTGCATGATCTTGAGATATTTGAAGCCATCTCTAGGTCCAGGTCTTTTTTAGAAGAGATATGTCTTTCACAGTTACTGGGTATGCAGATGCAGATTATGTTGGGTATCCTAAGGACAGGAAGTCCACTTCAGTCTTCATTGTGTTTGTTGGTATCTCATTGGTCTCATGGAAGAGTAAGAAACAAACTGCCGTTGCTCAATCTAGCGTTGAACAGAATATAGGACCATGGCCCAAGGGAGTACATAAATGATGTAGGTCAAGTCTGACTTGACTGATCTAACGATTGAGGTGCCTCTTCCTATGCATCTCAAATGTGATAACCAAGCAGCCTTGTTCATAGCTAATAATCCAGCATTTCATGAGAGAACAAAGCACATTGAGGTAGACTATCAATACACTCGTTATTTGATCCAAAAGAGGCTTATTTCAATGTCTTATGTTGCTTCAGGTGATCAGAATGCGGGCATGTTTACTAAAGCTCTTGCAAGAGGACCTTTTCATCATTGTTGTTCTAAGTTGAGTATGATAGACATATATGCTCCAGCTTGAGGGGGAGTGTTAAGATACTGATATTTTGTTGCCTTTATCTATATTGTTTATTTCTCTTGTCATGCTTATGTAAATTACCCTTTGAGCTTTTCTCCTATATAAGAGAGCTCTAGGGTTAGATGGAATACAACTTTTTCTTTTCCTTCCACATGGATAATTAGCGACGTTCTTTATTCAGCCCTTTCAAAGATGGAGCAGTTGTCCACTTGTTGTGGTGGGCCACATTTCTCCATGTAGAGACTCGTTCTTCAGTTGCAGTAATTGACTGACGCAGTACAAAGCACATGCTCTCCGACGAGGAGATTCAGTTGACTCACACTCCAACTTGTTCGTCCTCCTCATATGCACATCATGAGAAGCAATGTCCTCGACAATAGCCAACAGTTGTGCACGTTGAGTTGATATTGTTTGTAGTGTCTTGTAGCGTGAGTTGAGATTTCTTTCTGTTTGTCCAACTGAGCATTGCATGCTCAAGCTTGAGAGGGAGTGCTGGAGTATTTGTCTATATGCGTCATTTATGTGGAAGATGGGTAAATGGATCCCTCTACGATCCATATACCACATCCAAGTCTTTAGTCAAACATCTACCAGTTGGGAGATGTAGAGACTCAGTGGGGGCAATATACAGACCCTCACACCCATTGTATCCAGTGATAGAATCAATAGCCAATCAACCCTTTGAGATGTTTCTGTCATGGTTTCATCATTCTCCTTAAGGAGTAGGGTTCCACGTTAAATCTCGTGTTCTTCAAAGTTTTTATTCTTTTAACTGATATGCTTCCATATTCCTATTTTCTAACAATAGTGATTAATTAAATTCTTGGATTGGATGGTCCTCTATTGGAAGTTCATCCCATAATTCCTCAAAAAAGATATACCTTGAGAAAATAGAAAAAAAGATAAAAAGGCTCACAATAATGGACAACCAAATGGATCGACTAATTAAAAGAAGTAGGATTTTAGGGACTTCAGTTCTTAGACTTAATTCTCCAAGTTTACAAGACAATGTCTAGACTCGATTCTTAGTAGCTAACTTGGTCGTCTCGTTATAAGTAGACTCTTGGATAATGAATTATTCTGTACTCTACATTGCGCACTCAGCTCAACTCAGACGAGGTATTGTAAGATCATGTGTCTTTTTATTTGGTAGCATGGACAACTAAAGACAGGAGTACTAGGTTGAAATAAAGCTTCGGATGAGAGATGGACTGCTAGAACAATTTTTCTTAGACATCAAAACATGGGTGGACCAAAAGACTCTATATTCAACGGGGCACAAAAGATCAATGTAGTGTCATGTAGGAGCTTGGATCTGGAACCCCAAACCCATCCCCTTGTGCCCCCGATGGGGCCTTCTTTTCTTTTCTCTACCATCGCCATTGGACAGGAATAGAGAGGGTGGCACTAACCTAGGATGCGTGCCTTCTTCGAACTGGAGCTATGCGCAACGCATGCAAGATTTTGCGGAGATTATCGTACTGCCTGGAGGTTCTCCCGGAGGCGTTGCTTGCTTGGAGGGAGTTCACGCCGCATGTAAGGACCGTTGAATTGGAAGAGGGTGGCTTGATGGGAAGATGTTGTTGCAAATAGGGACTGGAAGGAGGAGTTCCTCCAGGGAGTTTTACTGCCAAAGGAAATGAAGTGGGAGGGACGCGAGGATATGCCTGTGCCAGGAGCTCAAAGCAGCACCATGCCTGGGAAGGAGTGCTGCCATCGTAACGGTTGCCCTTGGGAAGGGCATGCCGCCTGCGACCTGGAGGATGCGTGCAAGGAGGAGGAGAGGCGACGGGCTTCGCCATTAGGAGCCTAGATCTGGAGGGTTACCCCAGAGGATGGAGTCTGGGGGGTACCGATCAGAGATGGAGTCTGGGGGGGGCTACACCTAGGCTTGAGCGCGAATAAGGGGTGTGCTTTCGAGAATCCTCTGGCGACAACTTCGTTGGAGTTTTTTTTTTGACACTCAACTTCGTTTCGCTGGAGGAACTCCTCCTTCCAGTCCCTATTTGCAACACTGGTTAGGCACCTTGATCAAGGTTGATCAAGGTTGATCAAGGTGCCTAGCCTATATTCCA
The DNA here is from genome assembly GCA_037367405.1 of Ottelia alismoides. Taxonomy (NCBI): domain Eukaryota; kingdom Viridiplantae; phylum Streptophyta; class Magnoliopsida; order Alismatales; family Hydrocharitaceae; genus Ottelia; species Ottelia alismoides. Next base: position 137,273 of record JAZKJV010009666.1, on the reverse strand, counting down.
CTGTGCCAAGGAGTTCCTCTGGTTGATCAAGGTGCCTAGCCAGATCAAGGTGCCTAGCCAGTGTTGCAAATAGGGACTGGAAGGAGGAGTTCCAGCGCAATCCACTGGTTAGGCACCTTAGAACCAGATCAAGGTGCCTAGCCAGATCAAGGTGGCTAGGCCACTGGATTGCGCTGCTTGGAGGTGCGACTAGAACCAGATCAAGGGTTTCTACTTGAAACTCTCGAAAAATTCTTGAACACATCAACAAACACGAATTATATCTGGAACAATAATCTAGAATATGCATCTACCAATCTCCAGAATGAGAACTTCAAAACAGGTGAAATTAGTGTTTCAAAATACCCTAGAAGTTATTTGAACAATCTCAAATTCTTCTCTTGAATCTTGAATGATGCATAACTATATATATAAATCTCCATAAACAAGAATCGAATCTTCTCGAATCTCAAATATAATAAGAAAATAAAAAAATCCTCGAGAATCAAACCCGACCAAGAACACCCCCCACATCCACTGTATCCAGTGAGAAAGTGCAATGCATACATCAGCCCTTTGAGGCGTTCTACCGTGATTTCATCTCGCTCTTTAGGGAGTAGGGTTCCACGTAAAATCTTGGTTCCGTGCTTTATATTTCTAGTTCTACGCTCTATTTATCATTTTCGCTTCCGCAATCCTATTTTCTAACATGGTATCAGAGCAGGTCATTATTGGTCGATTTTGATGTCTTGAAGTTTTTTTGTTCAAAATTGTTCCAAGTTCAGGTTTCAGTTTTAGGGTTTTCTTGATACCCTAGTTGTCAAAACAAGATTCAAGTGATTGAGGATTATGCAAAATCATCAAGTTTCAGTTTCTCCGGAACCCTAGTTTTCAGATAAGAATTGTTAGAGTTCTCCAAGTGAAGACTCATTCAGGTTCAGTGACACTAACAGACGTAGGACTACATAGCACATGTTCTCCGACAAGGAGACCCATTTCAACTCACACTCCAGCCCTGTTGTTCCTCCTCACCTACATGGCATGAGAAGCAACATCCTCGACAGCAACTGACAGTAAAGTATGCGTTGAGTTGATATTGTTTGTAATGCCTTGTATTGTGAGTTTGAGATTTCTGTCAATGTATCCAAGCTGAGGATTGCATGCTCCAGCTTGAGTGGAAGTGTTGGAGTATATGTGTCACATGTAGGGATGGGTAATTGGAATCCTCCAGGGTTCAATTACCACAACTAGTAGTTTAGTCCCACATCTACTATTTGTGGGACTTGGAGACTCACTGGGGGATATATAAGAAGCCCCACACCATGGTATCAGTGACAGAAACTTCAATAGAAGAATCATCCTTTTGAGGCGTTCTCTCGTGGTTTCATCCCGCTCCTCACGGTGTAGGGTTCCATGTAAAATCTTGTGTTCTTTATTGTTCTTATTCTTTATTTCTAATATTATGCTTTCGCATTCAAGTTTTTTAACAAATAACAAGTACCTTTTCAAGCATTCATTCCGAAGCACCCTCCCTTTTTTGCTCTCGTGAAGCTCGGCTTCGGAATGGGGAGGGCATTCAGCAGCTCTCGGTATTGTAGGCATGGAAATGTTAGTACCGCCCATCCCCATAAATCCACTGCATTACAAAAATAAAGAGAGAGATGCACCATAAATGCAGAATCTCAAGATATTGGTGTGTGGCAAGAATATTGGGGGGGGGGGGTGAAGTTACCAGGGCACTGCCAACCCCGAGTAGAAGGAAGGCATATACGATGGAACGGGTAAAGGTGTTACTGGAACTATTCCTGTATTAAGAGGAATCAAACTTGAAGTTCCATACAAATTCATATAAGGTCTCATGGGGGTATAAGGGTTCCCCTGCCAATAAGCCTGTCTGTAAGGAGGGAAACCACCCAAAAATATGTCTCCTGAAAATAATACATAGACAAATTAATCCCAATCTGAATCACTCACAAAACAAAACTGTATTAATAAATAACACCTACCTGTCTGAAATTTTGTATGTTGACCACATGCTACAGGGCAATCTCTGATTAGATGGTCAGGAGAGCCACACATATAGCAGGTGCGGTCCCCCTGTTTTCATATTAAACACCACAGATTCAATCAAATTTCAATTCCATAAAATAACAAGCATAAAATAAATGAGAACTTATAAGATATTATAACATGTGATGTCATGAATATGAAGTTGCATTGTTTACAGAATAAAACGAAATCTCCTGATAATTCTTGTGCTTAGTCTTGACATGCAAGATGGTGATAGAGTCCAATCCTCATAGAAATGTAATATGCTTTTAAAAATTAGAAGTGTAAGATTTCATAACTGAAAAATGTAACCAAAACAGTGAAACAAATCTCAAGATATGCAACCAGGCTATCAGAGAATACTTTGTTGGATCGAGAAGCATTTTCCTTAAGCTGTAAGCACTCTGCCATCTAAAACTAGTATGCGTGCTTTTCAGGGATTTTTTATGATTAATAGGAACCTATCTATCTGTAATTTTTCACCCTTAACTCATAAATGTAAATATTAGAACAATTTACCAGTTATATACTTATATTACATATGATCCTGCGATGAAAGATATAATAGGTATCAAAGGTAATAACGATTTCCACTCAAAAAATAATAATTCTTGTCCAAGGAAAAATTGAGAAGGAAAGCTTCTAAACTCACGAATTTTCCAAGAGCCCTTTCCTTAATGGGAACAACGAGCCTGAGAATGTTTCTAAGGAGTTTTTACAAAAGAGTGCTCCGAATTAATGATATTTAAAAAAAGAGTGTTCGTAAAATTTACACAGAACCCCAGATCAATTATTCCGTTGACAAAAATAGTCTTCCATCACCCCCTTGTTACTACCAATGTTAAATCTAGCATTCCATTCAATATAATTTGAAAATCTACACTGACGCACTTCAATTTCCTTCTTTTCTTATTACCTCCCTATTTACACCACATCCATCAACACCTCCTCCTTTCCCTCTTTCACGCCCCTGACGGAGCACCGCCCACACTCAATGGAGTTTCTGCATTAATGTGAACAACAAACCTAAGAATGTTTTAAGGATAGTCTACATAAATGCTCTTGTTAACATCAGCATCAGTCTGCATCAAGGTTAAGCTTTGAGTCCATTTCTTTTTACTTTGATTATGTACGAGTTGACTAATCACATTCAAGATGAGATAACTTGGTGTATGTTGTTCACAGATGATATTGTGTTGACCGATGAGATGAGAGATGTGTTAGAGTATGCGTTACATGTAGAGATGGGTAATTGGATCCCTTCATGGTTCAATTACCACATCCACAAATTTAGTCCTATATCTAGTGTTAGTGGGACGTCGGTCTATCCGTGGGGCTATATAAGAATCCACGTACACATTGTATCAATTGAGAGAAAATAAATAGAATAACCAGTCCTAAGTGGCGTTCTCCTGTGGTTTCATCTTGCTCCTTATGGAGTACGGTTCCATGTAAAATCATGGTGTTCATCTTATTTATCTATCTGTTTACCTCTGAAACGCTTTAGCATTATCATTTTCTACATGGTATCAGAGCGGTTTAGATTTTCAAGAATTTATTTTACATTCTTAATGTGTTCATGATTCGATTATAAGAGCTGGTATAATTTTGAGTGTTCTTGAATATTTATCCTTGAAGTTTTTTATGTTCTTGATTGGTTCAAGTTCAAGATCTAGGATTTGTTCTGAAATCCTAATTCTACGTATTTTGAATATCGTCATCAAAAGTTTGAAGAATTGTCATCGAAGTTCTGAAAACTGTCCAAAGTTTAAAAAAATTAGGGTTCCTGCAACCCTTAAAATTGTCGAGCGGCATTTCTAAAACCATGATTCTGCATGGATTTCGTGATTCCAAGCCGCAACCAGCAAGCCCTATTTATCACCACCTCCATCAACACCCTCCCTCCTCTTTCATGGCTCTGCCAAAGCACCACCCCCATACTAAATGGAGTTTCTACATTAACGTGAACAACAAACCTAAGAATGTATTAAGAATATTTTACGTAAATGCTCTTGTTAACATCAGCATCGGTCTGCATCAATGTTCAGCTGAGTCCATTCCTTTTTACTTTGATTATGGACGAGTTGACTAGCAACATTCAAGATGAGATACCTTGGTGTATGTTGTTCACCGATGATATTGTTGATTGATGAGATAAGAGATGAGTTAGAGTATGCATCATATGTAGACATGAGTAATTGGATCCATCCAGTGTCCAAGTACCACATCCATAAGTTTATTCCCACATGTATTGTTATTGGGAATCCAGTCTGTCTATGGGGCTCTATAAAAAGCCACCCACACATTGTATCAGTTGAGAGAAAACGAATAAAAGAATCAGTCCTTAGTATTGTTCTCCTGTGATTTCATCTCGCTCCGCGTGGAGTAGTTTTCCATGTAAAACCATGGTGTTCATCTTATTTATCTGTTTATCTCTGATACGCTTCAGTACTATTGTTTTCTACATGGAATTAGAGCGAATTAGATTATCAAGATTTTATTTTATATTAGAGCGAATTAGATTATCAAGATTTTATTTTATATTCTTGATGTGTTCAAGATTTGATTAAAAGAGCGGGTATGATTCTGAGCGTTCTTGAACATTTATCCTTGAAGTTTTTTATGTGCGTAATTGGTTCAAGTTCAAGATCTAGGGTTTGTTCTGAAACCCTACATATTCCGAAGATCGTCATAGAAATTATGAAGATTATCATCAAAGTTCTGAAGATCGTTCAGAGTTTAGAAAATTTATGGTTCCTGTAACCCAAAAAATTGTCAAGCATTCTGATACACTGATTCTGCATGGGTTTCGTGATTCCAAGACTTAGCCAGCAAGCATCTTTTTCATATCCTGAAAAATTTCGATATGAGGTTCATCCAGCAAATATACGCGAGTTCAGCCATCGCCAACACCGATTAGAAACCCTACGCCAATTCCGAGTTTGTATTTTAAAGAATTATCCTATCACTGTCGATGCCAATCGCAATTTGATCGGCCATCTACATGTACTGTTTGGGTTCACGAAACCCTAAATTCTCTACGCATACACAATTTAGCGATGTTGTACATACCTCCATACGTGAATACTAGAAGATGTAGCAAGTGTAGTGCTCCAAGCGCATCAGTGCATCACATGGACCATATTGTCCAAGTACATCCAAAGAACCTAGAGCCACACACTCTAGGCCCTCTTCTCCATCATCCACGCTCCACGCCCACGCGTACATCTTCCTTGATGAGCGCGCTCAACCCTTGGCACGTGAGGTCTCATCAACGGTGGTAGCGCAACCCATCAGCACCCCACAATGGAGATAGGTTCTCCTATCAAGAACGCTATCATCGCTCGAAGAGGAAGAAGAAAAGCGAGGCTCAATAGCACCACGTCGATGACATCTTCGTGCTTCTCACAGAAGCCCAACTCCAGGCGACTCCATCAACCCCTTGCACGAGGAGTTCCAGCAATCATCCCCATCAGAGATGCACATGACATCTTCAGGCAGAGATGCAAGGATGGGTGACTTCTTCAGAAGCCAAAGCAACGGTGTCAACAAGACAAATAGAAGGTGGCAACCCTTTGCACGAAAGGTACCCAAAATGGCAACGATAGGTTCATGGAAAGGTACGCTAGTCCTGATAGCATGGTGGAGAAGAAGCCGACCCTCGGGCTTTAATAGCCACTTATTTCACCTTTCAATCTCTAGCTTAATGGGACTATTTCCAAAAATGAAAAGGGTTGAAAATGAAAGGAAAAAGGAGAGATGAGCATAAAGGTTTTGGGACAATTTTTGGATCGCATGTGAAAGAAAAAAACGCAACAGCCTATTTAAAAAAAGGGGGAGGAAAGCCCGATCTAGGTTGCATCTATAAACAAACAAACAGAGAGATTTTTTTGGGGGAAAATACAAGCATACCAAAAAAGTCATACGCAGAAAAAATATCTTGAAAGAAAAAAAGACGACTATTAAAAAAGAAGAGGAAGAAGTCAAGAAAAATTAAGACGACTTATTGGTTTTATTATTTTTCCCAATTCATGTCTTCTCCCAACTTGGTCGATGTCATCTATTCCAACTAGTATGGGAAAATGGGGAGTATTACGTAGTGTTCTACATGTCCGATTTCAGAATCTGCAGATCGTCAGATTCAGACTTTACATAGTGTTTCAGAGTCGACAGTTCAAGGCATTACAGGTATGCGTTCATTATTTGGAAGGTCCCCATACTTGATCTGGTAGGCTCAAGGTTTTCATATGATCCATAGGAATTCCATAGTAGAGATCACATTCTCTAAACCATTGTAGACTAGGGTTTTTATGTGGATCCATGGGACTCCAGAGATCCCATTCTCTGAGCCAATATGAGAGAGTGACCCAATTCTCCGACGAGGAGACTTTCAGACTCCATCCTCCAGCGACCGTAGACTCCGACGAGGATGTTTCCATCCCTCCAGGGTCCAATAACCACATCCACAAGTTTAGTCCCACATCTATTATTAGTGGGACTCCGGTCTGTCTGTAGTGCTATATAAGAAGCCACCCATCCATTGTATCAGTTGAGATAAAATGAATGGAAAATTCAACCCTTAGTGATGTCCTCCTGTAGTTTCATCCTGCTCCTGACGGAGTAGGGTTCCACGTAAAATCACAATGTTCTTCATCTTATTTATCTGATTATCTCTGATATACTTCCGTACTATCGTTTCCTACAAGATGGAGTAAATGAGAAGCTGGAGGTTTGAAGACATGCCTTAGAGACTAAAGGATTTCGTATAAGTAGAGCTAAGACTGAATATATTAAGTGCACATTTGATGGAAACAGCGGTGAAGGGCTCAAACTGAAGATTGGAAAGAATAATATTCAGAAGAGAGATTATATTAGATACTTGGGATCTATTTTGCAACAGGATGGGGAAATTGATGGTACTCATAAAATAAATGCATGTTGGCTAAAGTAGAGAGGAGGTTCTAATGTTCTTTGTCATAAGAAAATCTCTCTGAAAATGAAGGAAAGTATTACAAAGCAACCATGTTGTGAGACCTACTAAGTTCTATGGATCAGATTGTTAGCATGTGAACCATAGACATGTGGAGAGTAGAAATGAAAATGCTAAGGTAAATGTGTACTCATCCACAAAAAGATCAAATTCAGAATGATGCGATTAGAGGGAAAGATGGCGTAGTTCTGATAGAAGATAAGATGAGAGAAAACCGCTTAAAATAGATTGGCCCATGGTTTTAAAAATTGAACCGGACATCAACATGGATAGGTATCGATTTTTAGTTTTTATGTTCAGACCAATACAACCGACCGGTTGAACCAGTGATGACATCAGCAATTCATAAAAATCAAAAAATATGGAATCATTATATTCTTTGTTTGATAGTAAGGTTCAACTGGGTCGAACCGAGTTAGACCGGTATATCATACAGATAAATCTAAAAATACTACATCACACTTTTAAAGGGTTTATACAGTCGCGTCCTTTTAAGTTTTTCTAATAATGCATATCCCTCTTTTTTTACAATTGCATGTTTGCACCTATGTTTTTACAAAATACATGGTAGTGACTTTTTATTACTATGCATATGCTCCTATATTAAACTAATATAAAAATAATATTGTATTTTTTAAGAATATAGGAGCACAAGTGAAATTTCTAAAAAGTTAGATGTATAAATGTTATTAAAGAACACAAAAAGACATGATAACCATATTATGTAAAATTCATAAAAATTTAAAATACATAGATGTGATATAAAATTAACAATTTTAGAAATTTGTAAACTCTAATTAATGACAACGTTGTTAATTTGTTGCTTCTAATAATACGACTATGACAATGTCTTCTTCATCTGTTGTTGGACGTAGACAATATCATGCACAATGAAGGAAGAGAGAGTTGATAAAGAGTCATTGACACATGTGGAAGGAGAAGAGATAAGGAGTACTATATTACGAGTTAGAACAAGGCTAGATAATGTATAGTTTTTTAAAAAATTTTAATTTATTAGATTACAACAACAACAAAGCATTTTTCCACATTAAGTAGGGTCGGCTACATGGATTCTTTGCCTCCATTCATATCTATCTTGAGTCATTCTCGGGCTTAGATCTAAAAAACTAAGATCTCTTCGTATAGTCATATTCCAACACTTCTTGGGCCTTCCTCGCCCTCTTTTAGCCGACTCAACATTCCAAAACCCACATCTTCTCAAAGTGCATCAGTTGGCCTCCTTTGCATGTGGTCAAACCACCTCAAGCGATTTTCTCGCATCTTATCCTCGATTGGAGCTACACCAACTTTCCTTCTGATGGCATCATTCCAAATCCGATCTTTACGTATGTGTGTCCACACATCCACCTTATCATTTTAATTTCTGCTACTGCCATTCTCTGCACATGTCTATGGTTCACAGGCCAACATTTAGATCCATATAGCATAGCAGTCCTCACAGCTGCTTTGTAAAACTTTTTCTTTGATTTCTTATCACATATAACAGTAGAGGTTCCTCTCTACTTTAGCCAACCTGCATTTAATTTTCCCATCATGTTGCAAAATAGATCCCAAGTGTCTAAAAGAATTTCTCTTCTGAATGTTATCATCATTAATCTTAACCATGATTCCTTCATCACTGCTTCCATCAAAAGTATACTCCATATATGCACTCTTAACCCTACTTATACGAAATCCTTTAGTCTCCAATGCATGTCTCCAGACCTCAAGGTTCTCATTTACTCCATCTCTAGTCTCATCAATCAATAAAGTAATCATCAGCAAATAACACACACCAAGGTATCTCATCCTAAATGTGACTTGTCAACTCGTTCATAATCAAAGTAAAAAGGAATGGACTCAAATTTGAACCTTGATGCAGATTAATGTCGATGTCAAAATATTCAATCTTCCCAGACTGTGTCCTAAAGCCCGGGTAAATGAGGAGGGTTGCGTTAGGTAGCCGACAGCCAGCGTAAAACTGTCAGAGACAATTTCCTAAATAGTACTTTTTTTCTAAAAAAATACTATTTAAGAAGTTGCCTCATGACAGTCGGATCTTTTCAACATGGATTTAAGCAAACATACAGATTTCATTGGGGCGTTCCCTACTTGCGACGCGTTGCATCGCCCGAATGCAATGAAAAATTGGCAAGGGCCGCTACATCGCAGCCTGGATGTAGTTCAAGATTTGCAAGGGTTCTCGCATGAGGAACGCATGCGGGTAATTAAGCTAGTTTCGCTGCATCACCGCCCGTATGCAGTCCAAAATTTACAAGGGTTCTCGCATAATGGACGCATGCGAGTAAAGAAGTTAGTCCAAAAGAGATTACAACGGAAGTTGCGGATTGGTAGTTGGAATATTGGCACTTTAACTGGAAAGTTGATGGAGATAGTGGATACGATGGAAAGAAGGAAGATTCATATACTATGCCTTCAAGAGACTGAATGGGTTGGAGAGAAAGCAAGGGAGATTGAGAAGACATGCTTTAAACTTTGGTATTCAGGTAAAGATAAGGGCAGAAACGGTGTTGGAGTAGTTGTTCATAAGGATTTGAAGGATTGTGTGATTGAGGTGAAAAGATTCGGGGATCGAATTATTTTGCTAAAATTGGTGCTTGAAGAAGAAATTATGAATATCATCTCAGTTTATGCACCGCAAATTGATTTAGAGGAAAGGACTAAACAAGCTTTTTGGGAGGATTTGGATAAGAGTCTACAAGGAATCCCACAAAGAGAGATGATTTGCCTCGGTGGAGATCTTAGTGGATATGTGGGAAAAGATGCTTCAGGGTATGCTAGTGTTCATGAAAGACATGGTTTTGGGGATAGAAATGAAGAGGGAAAATCCATCCTGGATTTTGCAACGGCATATGATCTTTTCATAGCAAACACTCTCTTCAAGAAGAGGGAGGAACATTTAATTACTTATAAGAGTGTGCAACTAGAACACAGATAGATTACTTTGCGTTGAGGAGAAGAGATAGGCTGTGTTGTAAAGACTGCAAAGTAATCCCAGGAGAGAGTTTGACAACCCAACATCGTTTGTTAGTCTTGGATATACAAATGAAAGGGTTGGTAAAGAAAAGGAGGGTTTCTAAGATAATTAGAACTAGATAATGGAATTTTCCACTGAAGCAAGTGAGCTTCAGGGAGAAGGTTTTAGAAGACTTATGTTGGGATTGTAGCGGTAGTGCAAACGAGATGTGGAAGGCTGTAGCATCTTGTATCCGAAAGGTAGCCAAAGACATGCTAGGCGAGTCAAAGGGAGGAGCTCCATGTCAAAAGGAGGCTTGGTGGTGGAGTGAAGGTGTGCAAGAGAAGCTAAAAATAAAAAGAGCTTGCTTTAAAGCTATGTCTAAGGATAGAACAGAGGAAACTGTCACAAACTACAAAATATCGAAGAAGGAAGCAAAGAAGGCCGTAAGCGAAGCTAAGTCAAAAGCTTATGAAGTTTTGTATAAAAATCTCGACTCTAAGGAGGGACAAAAGGATATATTCAGGTTGGCTAAAGCAAGAGAAAGAAAAACCAAAGACCTTTCTCAAGTGAGATGCATTAAGGACGAGGAAGGTCATGTGCTTGTTACTCAGAAAAATATAAAGACTAGATGGGAGCAATACTTCCATAAACTTTTCATTGGGGAAGGAAATAGAGTTATCACTTTGGGTGATCTAGCTTGTAGTGAAAGTTACTTGAATCGTACATGCTATAGACGAATACAAAGAAAGGAAGTAGAGGAGGCTTTGAAGGTTATAAGACCTGGAAAAGGTGTAGGACCGGATGACATCCCTGTAGAAGTATGGAGAGTTTTAGGTGAGCGTGGTTTGACTTGGCTTACGAATCTATTCAATGTTATTTGGCGAAGCAAGAAAATGCCTGAAGATTGGAGGATGAGTATCGTGGTGCCTCTTTATAAGAATAAAGGAGACATTCAAAATTGTTCAGATTATAAAGGTATTAAGATGATGTGTCACACTATGAATATTTGGGAACGTGTGATCGAAAGAAGGTTGAGGCAAATTTCCAATGTAAAAGAAAATCAATTTGTATTCATGCCAGGTCGTTCAACGACTGAAGCCATCCATTTGCTGAGGAGAACAATGGAGACTTATAGAGCCAAAAGGAAGAACCTCCACATGATCTTTATTGATTTGGAGAAGGCTTATGATCTGTCCCACGGGAAAATGTTGTAGAGAGTGTTGGAGAAGAGACAAATACATGTCCTATACATTAACCTCATAAAGGACATGTATGATATGGCTTTATCTTGTGTAAGGACCCCGTCTGGGAAGACTGGATATTTTGACATCAACATTGGTTTACATCAAGGTTCTGCTTTGAGTCCATTTCTTTTTACTTTGACTATGGACGAGTTGACCAGTCACATTCACGATGAGTTACCTTGGTGTATGTTATTTGCTGATGATATTGTGTTAATTGACAAGACTAGAGATGGAGTAAATGAGAAGCTTGAGGTCTGAAGACATGAGTTGGAGACTAAAAGATTTCGTAAAAGTAGGGCTAAGACGGAATATATGGAGTGCACCTTTGATGGAAGCAATGGTGAAGGAATCGAAGAGAAGATTGGTGACGATAACATTCAGAAGAGAGATTCCTTTAGATATCTGGGATCTATTCTGCAACATGATGGGGAAATTGATGGAGATGTTACTAATAGAATAAATGCAGGCTGGCTAAAGTGGAGAGGAGCCTCTGCTATTCTCTGTGATAAGAAAATTGCTTTAAAGATTAAAGGAAAGTTTTACAAAGCAGCTGTGAGACCTGCTATGCTTTATGGATCTGAATGTTGGCCTGTGAACCATAGACATGTGCAGAGAATGAATGTAGCAAAAATGAAAATGCTAAGGTGGATGTGTGGACACACACATAAGGATCGGATTCGAAATGATGCAATCAGAAAGAAAGTTGAAGTAGCTTCGATCGAGGATAAGATGCGAGAAAACCGCTTAAGATGGTTTGGACATTTGCAAAGAAGATCAACTAATGCACCAGTTAGGAGATGCGAGTGTTGGGATGTTGAGCCGGCTAAGAGAGGGCGAGGACGGCCCAAGAAGCGTTGGAAAGAGACCATACGAAGGGATCTTAGTTTTGTGGATATAAGCTCGGGATTGGCGCAAGATAGATCTGAATGGAGGCGAAGAATCCATGTAGCCGACCCTACTCAATTGTGGGAAAAGGCTTTGTTGTTGTTGTTTCCCAGACCGTGTCCTTACACAAGATGAAGCCCTATCATACATATCTTTTTTAATTTTTATGAGGTTAATATATAGGACATGTACTTGTCTCTTCTCCAAAACTCTCCACAATATCTCCTGTGGGACAAAATCATAAGCCTTCTCTAAATCAATAAAAAACATATGAAGGTTCTTTCTTTTAGCTCTATAAATCTCCATTGTTCTCCTCAGCATGAGGATGGCTTCCATAGTTAAGCGACATTGCATGAACCCGAAATGGTTTTCTTTTACTTTGGAAAGTTGACTCAACCTTCTTTCGATCACACGTTCCCAAATTTTCATAGTGCGACTCATCAGCTTGATACCTCTGTAATTTGAACAATTTTGGATGCCCCCTTTGTTCTTATAAAGATGCACCACGATGCTTCTCCTCCATTCTTCATGTATTTTCTTGCTTCGCCAAATAATATTGAATAAATTTGTAAGCCAAGTCAAACCATGCTCACCTAAAACTCTCCAAACTTCTATAAGAATGTCATCAGGTCCTACACCTTTCTAATGTCTCATAACCTTCAAAGCCCCATCTACTTCCTTCCTTTGTATTCGTCTATAGCTTGCACGATTCCAGTAACTTTCACTATTTGCTAGATTTCCGAAAGTGATCTCTCTATTTCCTTCCCCAATGAAAAGCTTATGGAAGTATTGCTTCCATCTAGCCTCTGTATCCATCTAAGCAACAAGCACGTGACCTCCCTCATCCTTAATGCATCTCACTTAAGAAAGATATTTGGTCTTTCTTTCTCTTGTTTTAGCCAGCTTAAAAATATTCTTCTGGCCCTCCTTAGAGTCGAGATTTTTGTACAAAATATCATAAGCTTTTGACTTAGCTTCGCTTACAGCCTTCTTTGCTTCATTCTTTGTAGTTTGTGATAGTTTCATCTGTTCGATCCTTAGACATAGCTTTAAAGCAAGCTTTTAATTTTTGAACTTCTCTTGCACCCCTTCAATCTACCACCAAGCCTCTTTTTGGACTGGATCTCGTCCCTTTGACTTGTCTAGCATCTCTTTGGCTACCATTCGTATACAAGATACTATCGCCTCTCACATCTCATTTGCACTTCCGTTACAATCCCAAGATAAGTCTTCTAAAACCTTCTCCTTGAAGCTTTATTGCTTCAATTTAAGATTCCACTGTCTAGTTCTAGTGATCTTGAAAACCCTTCTTTTTTTACTAGCCCTTTTATTTGCACATCCATGACTAATAAGCGATGTTGGGTGGTTAGATTCTCTCCTGGGATTACTTTACAGTCTTTGCAACGTAAAATAATCTATTTGTGTTCGAGTCAGGCCACTCTTATAAGTAATTAAATGCTCCCCCTCTTCTTGAAGAGAGTATTTGCAATGAAAAGATCATAAGCGGTTATAAAATCCAGAATGACTTTTCCCTCTTCATTTTTATCCCTGAAGCCATGTCCTCCATCAACACTAGCATACTATGAAGCATCCTTTCCCACATGTCCATTAAGATGTCCACCTAGGCAAATCATCTTTCTTTGTGGGATTCCTTACATAATCTTATCCAAATCCTTCCGAAAAACTTATTTAATCCTATCATCTAAACCAATTTGCGGTGCATAAACTGAGATGATATTCAGAATTTTTTCTTCGAGCATCACTTTAAGTAAAATAATCCAATCTCCAGATCTTTCCATCTCAACCACACAATCCTTCAAATCCTTATAAACAACCACTCCAACACCATTTCTACCATTATCTTTACCTGAATACCAACGTCTAAAGCCAATTTTCTCGATCTCCCTTGCTTTCTCTCCAACCCATTTTTTTATTAAAAAATAGATGATTGAACAAGTGATTTTGTTTAATTGGTTCAAACGAGTTTTGATTAGTTTTTATTTTCAAAAGAAAAACAGGTGGTTAAATCATTTTTCTTGCGGTTTTTGGTTTAACTGGTTGAACCAGCCAGTTCAGTTTGGTTTTTAAAACCCTGATTTGGCCATTTGCAAAGGAAGTTGGTTGATGCACCAGTTAGAAGATGTGAGATTTGGTATGTTAAGTCGATCAAGAGATGGTGAGGAAGGCCCAAGAAATATTGGAATGATACTCTGAAGGGATCTTAATTATTTGGATTTAAGCCTGAGAATGACCCAAGATAGATCCAAATGGAGGCAAAAAATCATGTATCCAGCTGTACTTAACTGTGGGAAAAGACTTTCTTGTTGGTGTTGTTGTTATTCCTGAAAACTTGCGGTATTACAAAAATACATGGTTCATAACCCTCATAGCCATGCATGCACCATTACGTCAACCAACAACTGAACCACGAAGGCCTCTAATAGCAACAAGGGACTAAGGGAACCTCCACGTCTGTCATCAAAGAAACTACGATCTTCTTTGAGACGTCTAAAAAACTCCTCAATATATAGAATCTTCACATTAGTTAGTACTTGTTTTCTTAAAGAATCCTAGATGAGATCTCAGAGCGAAACACTCCTACCTTCATCATGTCTATGTATCTCTTCTAGTCATCATGGTCACACACTGAAATATGATTTATATATAATGGTATAATTTACTTAAGTTGGACAAATGACATACACATTATTGAATGTTGAAGTCTTCCTTTTTAATATTTTTAACCAAAAAGGGGGAATACCCGCGATGGTACATGCTTCTCTTTTAAAATATTTATGGAACTGCCTAACGATATAAGTATACGATTGGCATAATTTATAAATCAAAGTATGATAGCCATCCATTTTAACATCTATAGTTCTTACCGAACAAAACATGTCGTCACAACCAATGGAGAATTCAACATTTGTGACATCATCAAGGCGATGAGGTCGTTTCAGCTACAGAGGTGGTTCGTCTAGAGGAGGTCCTGCCTGACTCCGGTCGTGGTCGTTTTCATACCTCGTGTATTTACCGCCACAAAGTGGTCACCCATATGAAAAATATTGGCAAAGTTTGGGAAGCCTCCACAAACACACATGGCATATGATTATGATCATACAGCAATAGAGGTAGTAGCACGGGATAGTAATGAACAAACAGCTCAACTATCAGTCTTTGAGTATCCACGTTTAATAGGTATGCTGCAATGCTCAAAGGCTCCATTCAGTGAGCCAATTCATGTTGCTCATCTTGCAATTCCATCAGGTACCATTACCAATACTGCAACTGCTCATGTTCCTACTTGGATCAACGACTCAGGTGCATCCACTCATATGATAGGAGAATGTAGCTTATCAACATCCTCACAGTCCTCTTCCACTGTGAAGTTAGTCAGAATGGCCAATGGGGCCCATTCCCATATTACCACAGTTGGAAATATGGAGTTTTCCAAAGTAGTGCAGGTAACGGTATCGTGTCGATACAATATATCGATGATATATCGATGCCATATTGTCGAAATCGGACTGATTTTGTGAGCAAAATGGCCTTGGAACGGCAAATATAGGCCATATCGATGATATATTATCCACTTGTTGATACTGATATATCGTCGATATATCACTGATATATCACGATATGGCTTACTATGCTCCAAACTCCATCTTACTGGGGTCCACTATGCCCTAGATTTTCCTCTCAGCTTACGTTCTGTTCAAAAGTTGTGTGCTGAATTAAATTGTCGTGTGATTTTTTATGAGCTATTTTGCTATTTTCAGGACATCCATACGATGCAGATTTTCGGTGGAGGACATGAAAAGGATGGACTCTAATATCTTGATATCCCGATTGATTCTACATTTGTTGGTATCGTGTCCATCTCTTCTGAATCTCTCCTATGGCATTATTGTCTTGGTCATCCGTCTGCTCAGTCTCCCTCCATGATGTTCCCAAACTATTTCCACTAAAGCCTTTTGAGTGTGAAGCCTATCAGTTCGGAAAACATCATAGGGTGCCCTCCCGGTCAGAGTTGAGACTCGCTAATATACTCCATTTGTGTTGGTTCACTGTGATATATGGGGACTATATTCGGTCCACTCTATAGGTAGTCACAAATAATTTGTTGTTTTTCTTAATGATCACAACAGATGTTCTTGGATCTATTTAGTAAGGATAGATCCGAAAAAAAATAAGATTGTTAAATCTTTGATCTCATTAATAATGCTTTCTCAAAATGTATTCAGATTTTCAGGATGGAAAATGCTCTTGAATTTACTCAACAAGATTTGGTGTCCTTTTTCGATTCTCAGGGGACATTATGCAGCACACCTCGTGTGCCTATACCTCTCAACAAAACACTATTCTCGAGCAAAAAATCCGTCATCTTCTTGATATAGCAAGGTCTCTTCTATCACATATGAAGGTTCCTAAAACCTATTAGGGGGATGCCATACTCACAACCATTCATCTTATCAACAGGGTACTTTTGCATGTCTTAAAGGGTGTTACCTCTTTTTCTTTACTTTATTCTAATGAAATACCGTTTCCATTGCCTCTAAGAATTTTTGGTGCACAACTTTTGTTCACAATTTTCACACTCCAAATAAATTATATGCTCGTACGGTAAAATTTCTTTCTTGGTTATTCATGAACACAAAAAGGTTATAGATGTTATAATTCGATTGGACATCATTATTATGTCTCTGCAGATGTCACCTTTTTTGAGCAGACAAGAGATTTCACAATCTATCAGTGTTATATCCTTAGAGTTATCTCCACCACCTATAGTGTACAAAAGATGAACTATTGGTAACCATGAATATGTCACATTGTTAACTCCATTTTTTGTAGGTAGATACATCCAGTGTTCAGGAAAGCGGTCAAGTAAACCACATACTCGGTTGGGTACTCGTACTCAGTAGCCTTGCATTTCGAGTATGATGAAACATCAATGTAAATGGGTTGACCCGCATACTCGATCGAGAATATTTCATATGTGGCCACCTACTCGACCACATTTCTAATAAAAAAATTTTTAACCTAAACCCAAATAACCTCACCCGCATAATAACATAAAACCGCATACTCCCCACATAAAACTGCATACTCTAACGCATAAAACAGCATGCTCCATGCATACTTTCCCGACTAAGGATATTAATAGCTTATTAAATATTTATTTATATTTGTTAATAATAAAAAAATATCAAACCGCATACTCCCTGCATATTTTCCCGTATACCGCATACTCTCTATGCAGTGACCCCTCCGACTGAATACTGCATAACGCCTTCATGAACATTGGATACATCTTTGAATGTCCCTCCCACTGCTTGGTTGGATGCTCCATTGGATCTACCCATAGCTCTACGGTGAACTAAAAAGCAATGTACTATTCATCCTATCTCCTCCTATACATATGTTGATAGACTTTCTAGCTATGACAGACAGTTCACATATGCCTTAATGGTGATTATTGTCCACATGATTATAATGATGCTATATAGGACCATGGTTGAAAAATGACCATGGATGAGGAGATGAATGCCCTTCAGTCCAAAGGAACATGGGATCTTGTACCTCGCCTAGAAGGAGTGAGACTCGTTGCCTATTGTTGGGTCTTCACGATAAAACATCCTCTTGATGGGAAGATTGACATATTGAAAGCACAATTGGAGGTGAAAGGTTTTACACTCACTACTGAGATTGGTTCTCTTGGATTTTAGATAATGAAATCAAATTACTCAGTTTTCTTCAGATAACGGACCAGTGGAACTGTGATGATCTTGGCTGTCTATGTTGATGATATGATTGTAACTGGTGATGGCCAAATAGGAATTGCAGAGACCAAGGCCTTCCTGATTTGATACCAACGACCTGGGTTAAATTCGATACTTCTTAGAAATATAGGCTATCTGTACAACGGAAGGGTTATATTTGTCTCAGAGAAAATATTGCAGACATTCTTACATGTTGGAGTATATGTATTATGCATCACATATGGTGTAGATGGGTAAATGGATCAATGCAGATCCATTTACCACATCCAGAGTTTTGTCCCATATCTACTAGTGGTGGGACTTGGAGGGTCTGAGGAGGCTATATAAGAAGCCCCAGACCTCATGTATTCAGTGAGAAAGTACAATGCATAAATAAACCCTTTGAGGTGTTCTCCTGTGGTTTCATCCCGCTCCTTAGGGAGTAGGGTTCCACATTAAAATCATGTGTTCTTCCAAGTTTTATTTCTTTATCTCTGATCATGCTTCCGCATTATATAATCTAATATGGTATCAGAGCGGTTTCGATTCTCGTAAGTTTAAATTATTATGTGTTCGAGATTGGATTTGTGATATTCTTTTCTTGAAGTTTATTATGTATCATTCAAGTTTGAGATTTATATCTAGGGTTTTGGAATCCTAATTTTGCAAGAAAAAGGGTGTATCCTCCATTCGATTCCAACAAGAAAAGTTCGATCTTTCGCCAACTAGGGTTCCACCGCTCCTTTCCAGTATACATGACAGCTAGGGTTCCAAACTGGAACCCTAAATCCCTCATCTTCAGTGGCGAAGGATCCCCTTCTCTCTAACCACACCTCCAACGATGAGGCTCCAGACGACCTACTCACGCGCATCTCCAGACGGAGGAGGCCCATTGGGGAGAGCCTCCATGTGGAGGCCCATCGTCGTAGCTCCAACGGCTCCCCTCTAGTCTGCCTCTCCAGACAGCAGCGGCGCATGGCTGTGATCTGGTAGAAGCATCGTCCAGATGCGATGCCTCCTCCGAACAACAACAATCGAGGGTGGCGCGATTTCCACCACCCCGATCTCCTCTCGCACAGGTGGCGTGAGAACTCGACCAGGTGGTGATGGCAGCTCGTGCTCCAGGCAGACCCCTCCTTCCCTCAATATCCTCCTTACGACGGCTCCTTCATTTCAGCAAGTGGACGTGGCGCCTACCTCTTCTCCTTTCATGTGGCGCAATTCCATCATGTAGTCTTATCTTCTAGTGGCGCACCTTCCAACGCATCGGACATCTCCAGGAGTTGATACTCTCCTCCAAACGACGCGAGAAGCCTCGAGGAACTCCAAATGCTTCGAGGATCTCCAGGTAGCAGACCCTCGATCCTACTCCTTCGATTTCTACACAGATGGATCTCCTTTGTTTTTCTACAGTTTCGTAGAAAAGGGGCGACGCAAGACCTTCTTTTGGGTTCCCACGAAGGGAATCCTAAATAGCAGTAGTGCCAAATTGTAAAGGCCAAGTTGGGCCGAGAAAAGAAAGGAGGGAGAGGATCTGATGCGTTTTCTAAGCCCAAGTAGCTTGTCGGTTATTTAAAAAAATATTTCTGATGTAATTAAAAAAAGAGGGGGGAAGCCGCACAGTTTCAGGTGGGGCCCTTTTTTCTTGGGCCGAGATTTTTTGTTAAAAAAAGGATCTTACAAAAAAAATCAATAAACAAATTGATTCAAAAGAAAGAAAGAAAAACAGTGAAAAATTGAAATGAACGGCTCATTTGGAAAAAAAGGGACGACTATTAAAAAAATTGAAATAAAATAGCAGAAGAAAAAATGATTTGAAAAAAAATGAGCAAATAAGCCTAGAAATTGTGATGGCTTATGTGAGTTTTTTACCCCATTTTTCACATCTTCTCCCAACTTGGTTGAGGTCATTGTTTCTGATTAGTATGGGAAAAGGGGGAATATTGTGTAGAGTCACAGGCCTGTTCCAGATTCAGATGTCAGATTCCAAGCCAACCAGCTGTTCAGATTATATAATTAATCATATTTCAGAATCGACGTTCAAAATCCGAGTCCTCTGTTAGAAGTGCACATGTTTGCCATCTTTTTATGTGGTCCCATCTTTATTTTTTGTCAGAGATTTCATGTGTTCCACAGGGACTCCAGAGTAATGATCATATTCCCTATGACATGTGGGCTAGGATTTTCATGTGGTTTCATAGGGACTTCAGAGTAGAGATCCCATTCTCTGATCCAGTATGGGAGAGACCCAATTCTCCGATGAGGAGACTTTTTCAGACTCCATTCTCAAACGATCGTGGACTCCAACGATGATGTCTCCACGGTTTTCTCAATTCGGTCCTTTCAGAGAAGGAGCAGTTGTCCACATTATTGTGGGCGGCCAAAGTTTTCCAAGTGGAGACTCATTTCCAGTTGCAATGACTCTAACAGATGCAGTAGAGAGCACATGCTCTCTGACGAGGAGATTCAGGTTGACTCACACTCTAGCTCGTTTGGTCCTCCTCACCCGCATGGCATGAGAGGCAACATCCTCGATAGCAGCCGACAGTTGTGCGCGTTTAGTTGATATTGTTTGTAGTGTCTTGTAGCGTGAGTTTGAGATTTCTTTTTGTTTGTCCAAGCTAAGCATTGCATGCTCCATCTTGAGCGAGAGTGTTGGAATATATGTGTTATGAGTCACTTATGGTGTATATGGGTAAATGGATTGCTCCAGTATCCATTTACCACATCCAGAGTTTTGTCCCAAATCTACTAGTGGTGGGACTTGAAGAGTCAAATGAGGCTATATAAGAAGTCCCAGACCTCTTGTATTCAGTGAAAAAGTGCAATGCATAAATCAGCTCTTCGAGGCGTTCTCTCGTAGTTTCATCCCGCTACTTAATGAGTAGGGTTCCATGTTAAAATTTCGTGTTCTTCCAAGTTTTATTTCTTTATCTCTGATCATGCTTCCGTATTATATTTTCTAACAATACAAAGGCATGTTTGTGTGGGTACAAACCATCTACTGTCACTATAAAAGCATGAAAGCATACCACTTCTCCATATCACATTTTTTAGGATCCTACCCGCTACAAGAGTTGTATGTAAACTGCTTTATCTCATTGTTACTAGACCTGATATATCTTATGTGGTTAGCAGGGCTAACCAACATATGGACAAACCCTGTTGCAGTCATTGGCAAGAAGTTCTCAATGTACTTCATTATCTTAATGGGTCTCCAGGATGTGGTTTTTTTAAAGAGCAAATGGTCATTCCAATATTATTGCATATGCTAATACAGACAATGCAAGCTCTCCAGATAACAGACGATATACTACGTGGTATACTATGTTTGTTGGAGGAAATCTTGTTACATGGCGTAGCAAGAAGCAGACCATTGTATATAGGTCAAGCATTGAAACAGATTATAAAGCAATGGCTCAGGCTACATGTGAGATCACATGGTTAACCTCTTTTCTAACAAAGATTGGTCTACCTACTACCGTCCCAGTTCCCCTACATCGTGAAAACAAATATGCCATGTATATTGCAAGTAACCTGATTTTTCATGAAAGAACTAAACACGATATGCACTCCATATGGGTCCACCAATCAACAACGAGTTGATATCCTCACAAAGGCACTTCCCAAGAAGCAAACACTTGAGCTTATATGCAAGTTGGGCATGACTGATAGTTATACTCCAACCTGAGGGGGAGTGTTGAACTATTCTGTTATAATATTGTTTTTCAATGTTGGAATATTATGTTAGAATATTACTAGAATCTCTTAATTGTTGGAATATTCTCTTATAATATTCCTAGAATCCTTTTATTTCTTTATTGTAACCCATCAAGGTTATTATTGTATTTTCTGTTATCTGTCACCTTAGGGTTTCATCCTATACAAGGAGTATGGAATAAATCAATCGATTCTATCCACAGAAATGATTAATGAAATCAAGGTTTTATTGACATGCAATAGAGAAAAATTAAATAGCAATTGAAGAGATAGAATTAGAAGTTTAAGCATAGGGAAGTAAGTAAAAGAACAAGCTTGTAAAAGTCGATAGATTAAGCCGACTAGTCGGACCAACTAGTTGAGTCGAGGGGGTAGCCGACTTGACTAGGCCTAGTCGGCCATTAGTCGGTCAGGCCGACTAATCGACCGACTTTTACATCAAGTTTTTTATTTTAAAAGTTTTTTTGCTTTTTTTTGAAAAAGCAAACTTATACTAATATGCTTAATGTTATATTTAAAGTCAATTACTTCTTTTGTTTCATTATGATGGTATTAAAAATGTAGAAATCCAGTTAATACATAATAATATATGGTCAAGCCCTTGCCACTCTTTTAAAGTCAATTACTTCTTTTGTTTCATTTAAGGTCAAGCCCTTGCCACTCTTTTCATTTCCTTTTTTAAACCTGAATTGGAAATTAGATCTTTAAACATGTACCATGGTTTGTGAGCATTATCTTGTCGTGTATATTAATAACAATAATTTTATCAGTAACACTTGTTTCTTTTCAACGTTGATGTGTTACTCCTTTCGGAAAAAAAAGTTGATGTGTTGCACAAGAATCCTTTATTTGCTTAAGATGTGTGAAGAATTCTATTCTATTATAGATCTTTTTAAATATCATGCAATTGATGTCCATATTGGAAATTCACCCCAATATGCCTATTTGTTTAACCCATGTCTGGCTATGGAAGGACAGATACACCCTCACCATCGCCAACAATTATGGCATGAAAAATCTAGCTTTGAGATGGTCGAGGCGTACACCTCGAGGCGAGGCGGTCCTTTTTAGCCTCGAGGTGCACGCCTCAGTCCAATCCAGTGAGGCGTGCGCCTCAGAAGGTTGAGGCGTTCCACCTCAAGACGGTCGAGGCATTTAGTGAGGCATTTTTTTCTTTTTTGAGGTATTTTTTATTATTTGAGTGGTTTTATTTGGTAGTTTGAGAAAACTATAAATATCTGCTTCTTTAGTATAATGATTATACGACATAAATACCTAAATCTGGTGTTTCTTTCGTGACCATGACTTCATATTTACTGTTATTTATGTCTAACTATTTCGCAAATTCTTACTATTTCTCTTTCAATGAATGAATTCATAAATATCAAATCTAACAATACTCCTAAACTTAATGAACTTTGCAATATATCAAGCAAAACGAAATAGATAGGGTTCACGATGTACCATGTTGCCATATATTATATGCTTGACATATAACATAAATTTCTTCATCGTAT
This sequence comes from Ottelia alismoides, assembly GCA_037367405.1. Lineage (NCBI taxonomy): Eukaryota > Viridiplantae > Streptophyta > Magnoliopsida > Alismatales > Hydrocharitaceae > Ottelia > Ottelia alismoides. The sequence goes on along the minus strand of JAZKJV010009666.1, from coordinate 114,150 downwards.
ATTTAATCGTTCTTTTAATTACAACAGTATTTCAAAGTTTACTTAAAATGGATAGGATTAATGTTTCTCGTGCAGCCATATTTGTATGTTAGACACATAACATAAATTTTTTCGATGTATATTTAATTGTATTTTTAATTATAACAATATTTCAAAAATAGATATGTATTATTTAATTCTTTCACAGCATTTATAGATTATGAATTCCTCCTTGATAGGATGAAAATGTGTAGAAAGAGATATGATGTTCTATCTTCTATTCTGGTATTCTTATCTCTATTATTTCGTCAATGTTTATAGTGATACGTATAATATATAGAGAAAATAACACATATTATATTGTCATATATATAACTATAGTTTTCTGGATATTTTTCTCTAAAAACTGAGGCTTACGCCACGACCACCTCGAAGCTACGCCTCGCTTCGATTCTGAGGAAAACATCTCGTTCCGTCTTTCGTTCTTTCAAACCTTGCCAACAATAGTATCACTATTTACATACATTTTAAGCATTCTTGCATGGAAAACAAAAAGATTAAATTGATTACTAAAAATTTAACTGATATTCACCTTCCTCTGCCTCGAAGCCAGTACACCGCCATATTCTGCAAGGAAAAGAAATTTTACGGATAATGCTGCAACAAGAGTAGAGGTAATGTGAAATAAGCATTAACCATTGCGAGCAATTTTTTTACCTGAGGAATTACCAAGCAATCCCTTCTTTTTCCTGATAGCCAGATTACCTGTTTAAATGCAAGAAATGGAATGAAATTTAATATCAAAACAAGTAAATGTATAATAAGAAAGCAACAAAATATAGGTTGAACAAGCTTTGAAGAAGAGCAGTTGTTAAACTTAAAAAAAAGTGTACATCTAAAGACCGGAATAATTCTGAAAATACTCCACATCGACCACTTATTCTTCCAGATGTTGGACCTAAAATGGCAATGAAAAATCTCAACTCTAAATGTGTTAAAATTAAATTTCTTAAAAATGATTTGGCCTCTTCATCTTTGCTTTTAATTTTGACCTGATCCTCTCAGTGTCATTGAAAACAAACAGAATGTATAGAGAAAATGCATAACTGTGAAAACTGATGTAGTTAAGAAACCATTCAAGACTCCAAGATTCTAAAAGAGGCCACTTGGTGATGTTGAAGGCGGTCCTATGAGCGATTATGATTTTTTTCATTTTATTGAGGATTTAGCCAGTTGGCATGGCCTTGGCACCATCTTTGAGGCAATTATGAGGCATATCTTCTAGAGTAGTCCCAATATGGGCATCTCTTGTTGTACAACTAGTGGACTGGAATTCTGTGCCACTACTTCGTAGGGAAAATGGCTTGGGTGCATTGAAAGTAAATGAGATTAATATAGCCCTCTACTTAAAGTGATGGGTACAGAGATTTCCATGTTGGTGAGATTTCAGTTCCCACTCTACAGTATACGGATGACGCCATTTTTTTAGGGCAGTGCAGCCGAGGTGCAGGGTATGACCAGGGTTCTTGAGCTTTTCAGTATGGTCTTGGATTGAAGATCAATCATGCCAAGTACGTATTTGTGCCTTTTGAGATGGACAATTGGAAGGTGGCAAGCTTTGAGACTGCCTTGGAGACACATAGAGGGACTCTCCCTATCACGTACATTCGATTGCCTTTGGTGGGTGGCAAGCTGCTACGAGAAGATTGGCAGAGTGTCATTGACAAGCTGGAGAAGAAGCTGGCAAGCTGACGTGATGCATGTTTGTCTCGAGGTGGTCACCTTTTTTTGCTGAAGGCAGTTCTCTCAGCTATCACGATATTTTTCCTCTCACTGTGCCTCCTACTCGTCGAGGTAAAAGGGAAACTTGAGGCAATCATGAGACATTTTTCAGGGCCTCGAATAGAGATTTACATGGGATGACTCTAGTTGGGTGGAGCAATGTTATGCAGGCAAGGGAGGATGGTGGGATGGGGATCTGCAATCTGGAGATGATGAATCGGGCACTGTCGTGAAGGGGGTGATCTGAATTTGGGGAGAAGGGACTGACTTGTTGTGTAGAACGTTGCGTTCTATTTACGAGGTTTTGATTGATCCCATGGAGCTAGATGTAGGTGTTTCGTTGCCTTCCAACTTATGGAAGAGGATTCACTCTGTGGTCCTGGATGTAATGTTGTTATTAGGCATGTCTAGGTGATGGAGGTCATTTAAGATTTTAGAGAGATCACTGAACTGGTCATGGCCCCTTGAGGGGCCGCTTCCCGCATCTTTACGCGTTGGCAGCTAACACAGAGGTGTCAGTCAGAGATTGTTGGGAGAGCGATAGTTGGATACCTCCCTTTCGTACTGAATTATTTAATTAGCAATTCATTGATTTCTTGCTTCTGCTTGAGTCACCACCAGCTGGCGTAAGGATGGATGGGTATACTGATCGCTGCTTATGGGAGGATGGACGGTTCATTGTGTGGGAGGCCTATACAGCTCTCTATCCCTAGGAGAGTCGGGATCAGGCATTGGTCTTGAATCAATTCACTGATTTATGGCACTAAAGGGCATCTTAGCGAATCATAATTTTCATTTGGCTGCAATGATGGAAACGTGAAGGAAAATACAAAAGCATGATTTCTTCTTGGTTGTGACGGCACGTGTGTGGTGCGAAGGGGCAAAGGAGTGTGCCAAGCATGTTTTCTTTTCATGCATTGTTGCTAGGAAGGTATGGGTTAAGGAAAATGCGAAGAGAATTGTGGTAGTGATGTTGTTTGATTTCGAGGACTCCATGAACGTGCTTGGTGATGGAGACGGTCCAACCAAAGTTTAACTGGCTACCATCCCATGGCCCTTGTGGTTGGCCCGGAATGGTTCTATATTCCAAGGAGAATGATTGTATATGGAAAATGTTTTTGAACATGCAAAAAGATTATATACTTTTTAATCTATGTAAATGTAATATGTTTACTAAATATATAAAAGTTGATGGGTAGGCATTTTTTCAACGCCTTACCATTTTTCTCTAAAAAAATTAAAGTGGTAGCTAGGCTCAAGGAAGGATAAGTATTTGATTTGCAAGCTAATCAAAGTTCTCTACGGTATCACTACCCAATGCCATCTTCCTACAAGAATAATGCCTCTGCATCTTCTTTTGTTCGAAGGGGTTCGTTCAATTTTTTAATAACTTTCAAGTCGTATGCGCCATTTTTCAAGGGATGGATTCTCATTCAAATTTTGGTCCGATGACTAGAAATGTAGTGGGCCTTTCAAGAATGTTTCCCTGAGTCTCTGACTATATGCTTTTATCGATCGCTACATGTTGGTTTCTGAGGCGTGGTCTAGCGATACCCAGCTCCCTTCTTTTCATTTTGTTTTTCCCCATCAAAGGCTAACAGAGTTCTTGAAACTGAGAGAGGAACTTGCTCCCATCGTGGGCCCCTTAGGCCCCATTTGTTTGGTTGGAAAGGAATTACAATGGAATTGAATTAAGACAAGAATGGAATTAACAATAGAATGGAAAGGAATAAGTTTTTTCATTCAATTACTTGGTTCATATTAGGAATTGAAAGATTTATTATGAGACATATGCCTTTCTTATGTTTGGAAAGGGAAATGAATAGAAAGAAAATAACCTTCCTTTTGATATATTTTGTTAAGTAGAAAAAATAATCCGTATGCTCCAAGTTATTTTTTCATATATTTGATATATTCCATATAAGTAATCAATAGTCAAATTTAAATAGAAACTACATTGATTTGTTCCATACAATTGATACATTTGATATATTCAAATCCATATTCGCTAGAATATTTTATTACCATATCAGTATCCATGTTATAAAAAAGTTGAAAATGTTATGTGTATCTGTATCCACAAAAAATAAAAAAAAACATATCCATGTCCATTTACATTAAAATCTAACACATATCCATATCCTAAAAAAATCAAAGATAATATGCATATCCATATTTATATTTGCAAAAAAATAAGAATTCATTTCCATGTCCTTATCCATGTCCGCAAAAAAAATCCTCATTCATGCCCATATCTATATCCGTAAAAAAAATAAAATCCATATCTGTATATGTATCCGCTAGACTATAATCATTATCTATATTTTATAAAAGACATAAAAAATGCATAGGTATCCATATCCATATTAGAAAAAAAATCCCATATCCCTATCCATATCTGTATCTGCAAAAATAAAAAAAACACATATCCATGTTCGTACTGCAAAAAAATCATATTTGGTTTATTTTATCTATATAATAGATATATCTAATAAATATGTATTCGTATCCACTAGAATATCTTGTAACCATATTGTGTCTGTATCCTAAAAAATTTGAACAATATATCTGTATCCACAAAAAAATATCGCGTATCCATGTCAATATCCATATATGCATATATTTGTAACTTATCCGACCTTTTGCATCCATATATTTGTACCCATGCCGGTGTCTATATATCCATGTCCAAAAAGATCAATATCCATCTCGGTATCCAAAAAATAATCAAAAAAGAAAAAATGCATATCCATGTTGGTAATCATAGTTTGTAACAGTGGTATATTAATTAAAAAATATTGAGGAAGAATACATCCAGTGGCATTTGGAAGGAATGGAACCCCAATTCCTAGAAGGGTACTTAGGAATGACTATTCCCATGTATGAGGGGATCTGATTTCTATTGTAATCATTATTCCTAATTTAATATGTTCTAACAAACACAGGAATGGAATCGACAGTGGAATGGTGATTCCAATTCCTCCTCTATTCCAGCATAAAACGGGGCCTTAGTGATGATAATCCAAGATTAGGTGTAATAGTGATTAATATGTGAAGAAAGCTTACTTGGCTAGACTTGGCATAATGGTGATAAGTTTGTGAAGAAAGCTTTATACAGCTATCTATAGACTTGAGATTTTTTATCCAGGGGACATTAAAGGTGCCCTTAGGTGACAATTTTCCTTTGGATGTTGAAATGTGGGAGACTTATAACCGGTGCCGTAGAGAGAAGTTTCCTTAGAATACTGGCGATTAGTATGATATCCGTGGAGCTGACACAGAGGAATCGGTTCATTTTCTTCAGACTTCTAAATGGGTGAGAAGATTGTGGTAAGCAAAATCACCTCTCGAGAATATTTTGATATCTCCAGTTACGGATCATTTCAGTTATTGTGGACCAGATGGAAATAATATCTTGTCTATGGGCTACTTGGTTGGCCTAAAATGGTGTTGTCTTTCGTATGGAGAGGTTTTATGTTGAGTATCTTTTCCACCATGCCAGTACTCTTCTTAAGTCTTGCCTCTTGTAATTATCTTGTTATGAGTTAATATATATGAGGTAGGCACCAATCTAGATGCATAATTTCTCTTGCATAAAAAAGAGAGAACTATGTGGAAAATGTGGTGGATTATAATAGGCTTTGTATGAGGTTAGGCTTTTGTAATCTGTTTTGTTTACTTGAGAATATATATAGTGAGCATGCACCATTATGGGTGCACGTCCATTTTTTCTTTAAAAAAATGACAAATATATTCTTTCTACATCATGTTTCCAATGTGGTGGTAGTTAATTTCATCTTTAACGCTCTCACAAAAATAGAAATATTTGCAGTAAATGCGATAGCCTTGTTATCGTTTTTAATCTACATAAGAGTTTGAACTATGATCTATAAATTCTCAAGAACATAGGTAGCCTTCATTTGCTCACTATCAGCATCATTATAGATGGATCCTGATTTAATTCGGGGGCTATCTCCAAAAAATGACTAACCTTGCTCCCTATCATAGCGATATCTGGACAATTTGACACAAAAGAGCTTCCAATAAGTCATATTCCATCGAGCACCCACCGTATTAAAATTATGAAGCATATACATATTTAAATCAATGAATATGTAGATCCATGAATGCAACAATAGCCTCTCTAACAGGTTTAAGATATATTTTCGTATAAAATACTACAAGTTACTCAGCCATGGCCGGTTGATTAATCTCGTATTCATCATGCTAAAAGCCGCAAATTAAACCCCTTGCTTAACCAATCCAATAAAAATCACCTGTAATTCTTTGTTTTTATCTTGTATTATATTGAATATATCTTACCATTAAAATATTCCCTTTTAATTTCTTGTAATTATTTTATCCTCAAAAACCCCTAAAAATTAGGTAGAATAATTGTCCATAATTCACTGACCATTAAAACCACTAAAAATACAAAAACATTTCAAAAATCAAAATCGGTGATTTTATCCCCCTAAAAATACCCCCAAAAATACGTTTTGTACAAATGACCTCTTTTGGCTTTTGACCAACATGAAAGTTGTAGATCTCGTCGAGACGAGCAACTTTCATGTTTTGACTTTTTCCAAATTCGGCCTCTAACTATTTCTTTTCTATTTTTCTTTGTAATTATTCTTTGAATTTTTCCATTGGGCCATGTTGCGCTCTCTGGAGCGGCCACGTGGCCAGCCTCCCCTCTCGCCACCCGGCGCCTCCTGGGCCGCTGGATCCTCTCAGCCCGCCCCCATCTCACCCGTCCATCCCCGCTCCATCCACAACCGTCTGATCGGATCTCTGATCAGATCTGATCCGCTCCTTAGCGACCCAACCTCAGCCACTCGATCCCCTTCGCATCCTACGACTCCCAACTCCCCACGTCGCCTACAATCCCCAGCCGTCCGATCTCTCACTCATCCAACGCCTATCCTCGCGCCACGTCCGCCCTCTCCCTCAGGCCGTTAGATCCTTCTTATCCCACCATCATAACCGCCCGTTAGCGCCCTTTCCTCCACCGTTCGATCAGATCCTTGGATCTGATCATAGCCTTCCACCAACGCTCGCATCCTCGCCGTTGGATCGCTAGATCCAACGGCCAGGAAGTCGTCTTCCACCTCGCGAAACCCCTCCCCCCGACCGTTTCACTGTGCGAGCCCATCACCCCCTTCCTATTTTGGAAGGTGACTCCTGCCACCCCTCCTTCTAACGGCCGCCCCACATCGCCCTTCCCTCCGCCATCCCCGTGCGACCATCATCACTCACCGCCATCACTCCTCCACCATTAAACCCCCCATCGAAACCCCCCTCCTACCCATGTAACCGCCGTCCTCCTCCGCCTACAAAAGCCCTTGCCCCGCCACCGTCTGGCCTCGTCCACCATTTTGGGCTCTAGACCAGTCTCCCCCGCCTCTCCGGTGACAGCGGAGAGGGCGGGGCATCGAGGCGAAGAAGGCTATGGTCCGGTGTTGACCCGCGGATCATCCACCGCGTATCGGTGACCTCCGGGCACCATCGAGCTCCCTGCCGAGGCCGGGCAGGCCAGGGCGACGACCCTGAGCTCCCAAGGAGCTCAACCCCAGGCTACCTCCTTCGCCCAACACCTTGCTCCGGCGAGGTGAATTTTCTCGTTATGTCTCGACTTTTTCCTATCAACCACCATCACTGCAACCCTCATCGAACCTCTTCATTCGCTCCGCCAAACCACCTGCATTCTCGTCGACCACCCTTCTCTCCTCCAGAACCCCCTCGCGCCTCGACCTAACTCCTTCGCCGTCACGACGGAGAACTCGCCCGAGCCACCACCTTCTCCACCTCCGTCGGCTTCCATCTCACTCACTCACTTCGCACATCACTCACACGAGCTTCGGCTATGACTAACAAGTGCAGGAATCCTCAATGGCCGAAGTTCGCATCGGAGCTTCTTCGAGCCTCGATCCTTGCGAAGCTCCACCGACAGCAACCTCCGATCAGCCACGGAGCTTCACCGTGCATCTAGGACTTCCGCCGAACCTCCATCGAGCTCCCACGACCATCAGACAAGCAACGGGAGCTCGGCGGAGCCAAGGGCGGGTCGCCGGAGCCCCGCCTCCTCCGGGGACCCACGATGAAGGAGATGCTACAGGTGCCGTTCGATCCAGTGGATCGAACGACCGTAATGATGCCACGTCGACGCCCGAGCCTCGCTTCCAAACCTACTGGCTCGGTTCTACCGAGCCTCGTTTCGAACCATCGGATGCGGCCACGTGTGTCCGAGCCTGAGGCCTCCTCCTGAGCCTGGGCCCTCACGTGCACCGCACGTGAGGCTTGGGTAATTTGCATGAAAGACCCCGGATCGCTTGATAATAGCAAAATGGTCCCCAGGCGCGTGCCTTACACGTGTGCGCCTGGGTATTTTACAGGAAGACCCCGCAAGTTTCACAAAATGACAAAAAGGCCCCCGCACGCATGGAAAATTTACTCAAGGGCCTAGACGGCTTTTGGTAATTGCATTTAGGTCCCTCCAGGGACGTAAATGCAATATTTATCCCTTTATTTTATTGCATTTTTATTACATTATGTCCTTGCACTGTTTTTATCATAACTTGAGCATCGTAGGTCCAAATTGCATGATTTTAGTGTCGTTTTGATCCTTATTTTGTCCTCTATATTTTAGCATGCTTAATTGTCTCATTTGCTACTGTTTCAATAGAAGTGAATTTTTATGTGAAAAATGGGACACTGCTCTCCTTGCCTTGCTTGGATTGGATGACCACTTCTAATGTGATGATTAATTTGACATTGATTTCTTTTCTATTATGTTGCTTATAATTTTTAGGGTATAATTGTAGTCTTTTATTCAGCATGCATATTCTCTTGCATAATTGCTCATGCATCACTCTATAATTGCATAGAAACTAATTAAAAATAGCACGCATCATGGCATCACTTTGTACATAGCATAATTCATCCTGAGGACCTGAAATTCAAATTAATTCACATTGTGCCTTCATTGATCAAAATTCGATTAACATGTTAGGCAGTTGTGTCCCTGTGTTCGACCTTGGTACACTTGCCAAGTTAAAAAATATTCCACGACATTCAAAGATCGTGATCTTTGCTGAACCAAATTCGCCTCCTATACTACGATTAATTCATCACTCTTAAAGAGGCAGGGCCCATGGTGATCGAGGACGCTTGATCCTCATGGAGGCGTGAAGTCGGAAACTTTCGCTGAAAAGGCCACAAAAGAACCTGTGAAGGAATTGGAGGATTTTAGCAGTCAAAATTGCATTGCATTTTGTAAAAAAAAATTAGATAACTTGCATCTGCATATTTATTTTCAGTCTTGCATATTGTACTAAAAAAAATCCCCCCCTGACACGCACACACCTACACTGCACATGCACACTCACTTCCACCATTCCCCTGTATATTCCTCTCTCTCTCTCTCCCTCCCTCTTTCTCTATATCTCTCTCTGTGAGAATATTTCACGAACCCCCCCCCCATATCTTTGTATCATATAACACACCCCCCTAATTCAGACCTTACTTAGGCTTTTTGTAGCCTAAGTATAGGGGGAACCTGCCTGCTCATCCCTCCCTCGTTCTGTCTTCTGGTAGTTGGGCCGATTTTTACTTAAGTACAGGGGGACCCTCCTCCTCAGACCCGCTATATCACCATATATTTGAAACGAGCCTTGGCTTCATGGCACTTGTGCTATGAGGACATAGCAAATTTTAAGTATAGGGGGGTATACCGTATAATACTGTATATCTACTTTAACCTTAGCTCGTATTTTTAAAACTTTTTGAAAATTATTTTTCGGGCTGGGTTTTGGTAAACCTGTGAACTGAGTTTTGTAAAAACCTTGTAAAAATATTTTCTTAAAAATTTGAGGGATTAATCTTTGTAAATAACCCTTTTTCAAAAAAAAAGATTTTAAACCCATAAAAATTTGCAAAAGCCAAAAATCACACAAAAATTCACTAACCTAAGGAGTTGGTGTATTCCTGACACATTCACATTCACTCAAGGCTTGAGAGGACACTGGATCTCCGGGATCTCGAGAGTCTGAGTTAACATGCCTTTGTCATTAGGGTTTTTAAGACTTAAATATCCACACTTCCCTGGTTTGAAAGATTTGAGTGCTATATTGCACTCTTCATCTCTACCTTCAAGAAAATATGATCAGCACAATGACCTCCACAATTGCATGATTGATGAGATGAGTTGAGTTATCACTTGAGGAGCTAGGACTAGAGATTTGAGTTTAGACCCGATCTAATGATATTCGAGGATGGGATAAAGTTAATGAAGGCTTCAGAAAACCTGAGTGCCAGCAAAAACCCTAGCCAGTATGTGAACAAGATTCATATGCTATCTCTTGATATTTACCTAAATTTGCCAGGGTGTGATGAAACCTAATGATTATTGTTGACAAGTGTGCGCCAACTTTTGGTAAAAGCAGAGGAGCTAGCCAACAAAAGAAATGAAATGTCAAAGAAAAAGCTCTGAATACCAAGGTCAAATTACAAATGAGCTTCCACCAATGGCGAGCGCTCCCAAACATTTTCAAAGTGTCCACTTGGACCAAGTGCTAATTAGGACCAGGAGTCGGGCTGACACCAAAAAAGGGCTCTGCATCGTAAATGCTACAAGTCTGGGTGTCGAAGGTATCTTAGATACTCAAAAGAGACACACCCCGGTGTACTCCCAGAAAAACAAGTGCAGACGACTCCAACTCTCTTGACGGACGCATTGGTCAACAATTTAAAAATTTTTATTTATGTTGAGTAAAAGGCACTCGAGAGGCTCCTTGTTCCAATGTGAGGGTGAGAAAAATAGACACAATCCCATGTCCCTCCATCGTCTGGTCGTCCATCTACACTTTCAAGTCTGACGAACTAATGAGACGGTTGACTGAAGCAAGAATAGACTTATTCCCTAGTATTGAGGATTAGGTCTAGAGGAGAGTTTTTTGGACTGGAACCTCGGGTGATGCCTCGACTTGACTCTCATGAAATGCAGTACACTAAATGTCATATCCTTATATTATATGTACAAAAAGAGAGTCTGATAATAAGAGAAGTTGGATTCCTTCTGACTAAAGCTTGGATAAACCCAGAATTTCAGATCACTTAGGTCAAGGGTCTTTAAAAGATCGAGCCTTGAAAAGTTCACGCGCACTGTCAGGAATTAATCCGACTCCTTCATTCTTTAGATGCTCGAGGACGAGCATGGTTTAAGTATAGGGGTATGATGAATCTCGTATTCATCATGCTAAAAGCCGCAAATTAAACCCCCTGCTTAATCAATCCAATAAAAATCACCTGTAATTCTGTGTTTTTATCTTGTATTATATTGAATATATTTTACCACTAAAATATTGTTTTTAATTCCCTTTTATTTTCTTGAAATTATTTTATCCTCAAAAACCCATAGAAATTAGGTAGAATAATTGTCCATAATTCACTGACCATTAAAACCACTAAAAAATACAAAAACATTTCAAAAATCAAAATCGGTGTTTTTATCCCCCTAAAAATACCCCCAAAAATACGTTTTGTACAAATGACCTCTTTTAGCTTTTTGACCAACATGAAAGTTGTAGATCTCGTCGAGACGAGCAACTTTCATGTTTTGACTTTTTCCTATTTCGGCCTCTAACTATTTCTTTTCTATTTTTCTTTGTAATTATTCTTTGAATTTTTCCATTAGGCCACGTGGCGCTCTCTGGAGCGGCCACGTGGCCCGCCTCCCCTCTCGCCACCCGACGCCTCCTGGACCGCTGGATCCTCTCAGCCCGCCCCCATCTCACCCGTCCATCCCCGCTCCATCCACAACCGTCTGATCGGATTTCTGATCAGATCTGATCCGCTCCTTAGAGCCCCAACCTCAGTCACTCGATCCCCTTCGCATCCTACGACTCCCAACTCCCCACGTCGCCTACAATCCCCAGCCGTCCGATCTCTCACTCATCCAACGCCTATCCACGCGCCACGTCCTCCCTCTCTCTCAGGCCGTTAGATCCTTCTTATCCCTCCATCATAACCGCCCGTTAGCGCCCTTTCCTCCACCGTTCGATCAGATCCTTGGATCTGATCGTAGCCTTCCACCAACGCTCGCATCCTAGCCGTTGGATCGCTAGATCCAACGGCCAGGAAGTCGTCTTCCACCTCACGAAACCCCTCCCCCCCCCCACCGTTTCACCGCGCAAGCCCATCACCCCCTTCCTATTTTGGAAGGTGACTCCTGTCACCCCTCCTTCTAATGGCCGCCCCACATCGCCCTTCCCTCCGCCAACCCCGCGCGACCATCATCACTCGCCGACATCACTCCTCCACCATTAAACTTCTCATCAAAACCCCCCTCCTACCCACGTAACCACCGTCCTCCTCCGCCTATAAAAGCCCTTGCCCCGCCACCATCTGGCCTCGTCCACGATTTTGGGCTCTAGCCCAGTCTCCCCCGCCTCTCCGGTGACAGCGGAGAGGGTGGGACGTCGAGGCGAAAAAGGCTATGATCCGGTGTTGACCCGCAGATCATCCACCGCGTATCGGTGACCTCCGGGCACCATCGAGCTCCCTGCCGAGGCCGGGCAGGCCAGGGCGACGACCCTGAGCTCCCAAGGAGCTCAACCCCAGGCTACCTCCTCCGCCCAACACCTTGCTCCGGCAAGGTGAATTTTCTCGTTATGTCTCGACTTTTTCCTATCAACCACCATCATTGCAACCCTCATCGGACCTCTTCATTCGCTCCGCCAAACCACCTGCATTCTCGCCGACCACCCTTCTCTCCTCCAGAACCCCCTCGCACCTCGACCCAACTCCTTCGCCGTCACGAAGGAGAACTCGCCCGAGCCACCACCTTCTCCACCTCCGCCGGCTTCCATCTCACTCACTTCGTACATCACTCACACGAGCTTCGGCTATGACTAACAAGCGCAGGAATCCTCAATGGCCGAAGTTCGCATCGGAGCTTCTTCGAGCCTCGATCCTCCGGCGAAGCTCCACCGACAGCCACCTCCGATCAGCCACGGAGCTTCACCGTGCATCTATGAACTTCCGTCGAGCCTCCATCGAGCTCCTACGACCATCATACAAGCAACGGGAGCTCGGTGGAGCCAAGGGCGGGTCGCCGGAGCCCCGCCTCCTCCGGTGACCCGCGATGAAGGAGATGCTACAGGTGCCGTTCGATCCAGTGGATCGAACGGCCGTGATGATGCCACGTCGACGCCCGAGCCTCGCTTCCAAACCTACTGGCTCGGTTCTACCGAGCCTCGTTTCGAACCATCGGATGCGGCCACGTGTGTCCGAGCATAAGGCCTCCTCCTGAGCCTGGGCCCTCACGTGCACCGCACGTGAGGCTTGGGTAATTTGCATGAAAGACCCTGGATCGTTTGATAATTGCAGAATGGTCCCCAGGCGCGTGCCTTACACGTGCGCGCCTGGGTATTTTACAGGAAGACCCCGCAAGTTTCACAAAATGACAAAAAGGCTCCCGCGCGCATGAAAAATTTACTCAAGGGCCTAGGCGGTTTTTGGTAATTGCATTTAGGTCCCTCCAGGGACCTAAATGCAATATTCATCCCTTTATTTTATTGCATTTTTATTACAATTATGCCATTGCACTATTTTTATCATAACTTGAGCATCGTAGGTCCAAATTGCATGATTTTAGTGTCGTTTTGATCCTTGTTTTGTCCTCTATTTTAGCATGCTTAATTGTCTCATTTGCTACTGTTTCAGTAGAAGTGAATTTTTATGTGAAAAATGGGACACTGCTCTCCTTGCCTTGCTTGGATTGGATGACCACTTCTAATGTGATGATTAATTTGACACTGATTTCTTTTCTATTATGTTGCTTATAATTTTTAGGGTATAATTGTAGTCTTTTATTCAGCATACATATTCTCTTGCATAATTGCCCATGCATCACTCTATAATTGCATAGAAACTAATTAAAAATAGCATGCATCATGGCATCACTTTGTACATAGCATAATTCATCCTGAGGACCTGAAATTGAAATTAATTCACATTGTGCCTTCATTGATCAAAATTCGATTAACATGTTAGGCAGCTGTGTCCATGTGTTCGACCTTGGTACACTTGCCAAGTTAAAAATATTCCACGACATTCAAAGATCGTGGTCTTTGCTGAACCAAATTCGCCTCCTATATTACGATTAATTCATCACTCTTAAAGAGGCGAATTTGACGTTCATCACCGGTCCCAAGCCCGGGTAAATAAGGAGGGTTGCGTTAGGTAGCCGACAGCCAGCGTAAAACAATCTGAGACAACTTCTTAAATAATATTTTTTTAAAAAAAATATTATTTAGAAAGTTGCCTCATGACAGTCGGATCTTTTCAACATGAATTTAAGCAAACATACAAATTTCGTTGGGGCGTTCCCTACTTGCGACGCGTTGCATCGTCCGAATGCAATGAGAAATTGGCAAGGGCCGCTACATCGCAGCCTGGATGTAGTTCAAAATTTGCAATGGTTCTCACATGAGGAACGCATGCGGGTAATTAAGCTAGTTCAACTATATCATCGCCCGGATGCAGTCCAAAATTTACAAGGGTTCTCGCATAATGGAGCATGCGAGTAAAGAAGTTAGTCCAAAAGAGATTGCAACGGAAGTTGCGGATTGGTAGTTGGAATATTGGCACTTTAACTGAAAAATTGATGGAGATAGTGGACACGATGGAAAGAAGGAAGATTCATATACTATGTCTTCAAGAGACTAAATGGGTTGGAGATAAAGCAAAGGAGATTGAAAAGACACGCTTTAAACTTTGGTATTCAGCAAAAGGTAAGGGTAGAAACAGTGTTTGAGTGGTTGTTCATAATGATCTGAAGGATTATGTGGTTGAGGTGCAGAGATTCGGGGATCGGATTACTCCACTAAAATTGGTGCTTGAAGAAGAAATTTTGAATATAATCTCAGTTTATGCACCACAAATTGGTTTAGATGAAAGGATTAAACACGCTTTTTGGGAGGATCTAGATAAGATTTTACAAGGAATCCCACAAAGAGTGATAATTTGCATAGGTGGAGATCTTAATGGACATGTGGGAAAAGATGCTTCAGGGTATGCTAGTGTTCATGGAGGATATGGTCTTAGGGATAGAAATGGAGGGAAAAGTCATCTTGGATTTTGTAACAGCATATGATCTTTTCATAGCAAACACTCTCTTCAAGAAGAGGGAGGAGCATTTAATTACTTATAAGAGTGGGCCAACTAGAACGCAGATAGATTACTTTGCGTTGAGCAGAAGAGATCGGTCGTGTTGTAAAGACTGCAAAGTAATCCCAGGAGAGAGTTTGACAACCCAACATCGTTTGTTAGTCTTGGACGTACAAATAAAAGGACTAGTAAAGAAAAGGAGGGTTCCTAAGATCACTAGAACTAGATGGTGGAAACTTCCACTGAAGCAATCGAGCTTCAGGCAGAAGGTTTTAGAGGACTTATCTTGGGATTGTAACGGAAGTGCAACCGAGATGTGGGAGGCAGTAGCATCTTGTATCCGAAAGGTAGCCAAAGAGATGTTAGGCGAGTCAATGGGAGGAGCGCCAGGTCAAAAGGAGGCTTGGTGGTGGAGTGAAGGGGTGAAAGAGAGGCTAAAAATTAAAATAGCATGCTTTAAGGCTATGTCTAAGGATAAAACAGAGGAAACGATCACAAACTATAAAATAGCCAAGAAGGAAGCAAAGAAGACTGTAAGCGAGGCTAAGTCAAAAGCTTATGAAGTTTTATATAAAATTCTCGACTCTAAGGAGGGCATGAAGGATATATTCAGGTTGGCCAAAGCAAAAGAAAGAAAGACCAAAGACCTTTCTCAAGTGAGATGCATTAAGGACGAGGAAGGTCGCATACTTGTTACTCAG
Source organism: Ottelia alismoides (assembly GCA_037367405.1). Lineage (NCBI taxonomy): Eukaryota > Viridiplantae > Streptophyta > Magnoliopsida > Alismatales > Hydrocharitaceae > Ottelia > Ottelia alismoides. Next base: position 98,518 of record JAZKJV010009666.1, on the reverse strand, counting down.
AAGGATATAGAGACTAGATGGGAGCAGTATTTTCATAAACTTTTCATTGGGGAAGGAAATAGAGAGATCACTTTGGGTGATCTAACTAGTAGTGAAAGTTACTTGAATCGTGCAAGCTATAGACGGATTCAAAGAAAGGAAGTAGAGGAGGCTTTGAAGGTTATGAGACCTGGGAAAGGTGTATGACAGGATAACATCCCTGTAGAAGTTTGGAGAGTTTTAGGTGAGCGCAGTTTGACTTGGCTTATGAATCTATTCAATGTTATTTGGCGAAGCAAGAAAATACCTGAAGATTGGAGGAGTGTCGTGGTGCCTCTTTACAAGAATGAAGGAGACATTCAAAATTGTTTAAATTACAGAGGTATCAAGCTGATGAGACACACTATGAAAATTTGAGAACGTGTGATCGAAAGAAGGTTGAGACAAGTTTCTAACGTAAAAGAAAACCAATTCGGATTCATGTCAGGTCGCTCAACTATTGAAGCCATCCATTTGCTGAGGAGAACAATGGAGATTTATAGAGCTAAAAGGAAGAACCTCCATACTTTATTGATTTGGAGAAGGCTTATGATTCTGTCCCACGAGAGATATTGTGGAGAGTTTTGGAGAAGAGACAAGTACATGTCCTATACATTAACCTCATAAAGGACATGTATGATACGGCTTTATCTTGTGTAAGGATCCCGTCTGGGAAGACTGGCCATTTTGACATTAATATTGGTTTACATCAAGGTTCAACTTTGAGTCCATTTCATTTTACTTTGATTATGGACGAGTTGACAAGTCACATTCAAGATGAGTTACCTTGGTGTATGTTGTTTGCTGATGATATTATGTTGATTGACGAGACTAGAGATGGAGTAAATGAGAAGCTTGAGGTTTGGAGACATGAGTTGGAGAGTAAAGTGTTCGTATAAGTAGGGCTAAGACAGAATATATGGAGTGCTCCTTTGATCGAAGCAATGATGAAGGAATCGAGGTGAAGATTGCTGATGATAACATTCTGAAGAGAGATTCTTTTAGATATCTGGGATCTATTTTGCAACATGATGGGGAAATTGATGGAGATATTACTAATAGAATAAATGCAGGGTGGTTAAAGTGGAGAGGAGCCTCTGTTGTTCTCTGTGATAAGAAAATTCCTTTAAAAATTAAAGGAAAGTTTTACAAAGCTGCTGTGAGACCTCCTATGCTCTATGGATCTGAATGTTGGCCGGTGAACCATAGACATGTGCAGAGAATGGTTGTAACAGAAATGAAAATGCTAAGGTGGATGTGTGGACACACACGTAAAGATCGGATTCGGAATGATGCGATCAGAAAGAAAGTTGGTGTAACTCCGATCGAGGATAAGAAGCGAGAAAACTGCTTAAGATGGTTTGGTCATTTGCAAAGAAGATCAGCTGATGCACTAGTTAGGAGATGCGAGTGTTGAGATGTTGAGCCGGTAAAGAGAGGGCGAGGACGGCCCAAGAAGTGTTGGAAAGAAACTATACGAAGGGATCTTAGTTTTATGGATGTAAGCATGGGATTGACCCGAGATAGATCTGAATCGAGGCGAAGAATCCATGTAGTCGACCCTACTTAATTGTGGGAAAAGGCTTTGTTGTTGTTGTATAAAACACTACAAGTAACATGTTTTGAAACATATCAACTAAGACGCGATATGTCATCTGCTATTCATCGCCACCTAAATCCCAACAAACTATTTCAAGGACCCAAGATCCTTGGTCAGAAGGCAGTAGTCATATGCACTTGAACTATCCTTTAACATTGATATCATCCATGCATACAAGCATCACCACTAGACCCTTTGTTGTCTGCATAACAAAATAAAGTTCAACACTCTCTTGCATGAAGCTAATCCTCTCAACAACCTCAAAGAGATTCTAAAAGCATGCTTGGTAACTATATTTCAAGCACGAAATGACTTTGTGTAATCTATAAAATTAGAATCCATGGCCCACCCTGCTTCAATCAAACCCCAATTAACATACTTGTGAAGATTACCACATAGGAAGTGTAAAAACGAGAATGCATAAGCATGCCAGAAAAAAAAATATAAACAGTGGAAGAACACGGAGATTTTACGTGGACCTCTACTCCATGAGGAGCGGGGTAAAACAACAGGAGAATGCCTCTCAAGGGCCAAGTATTATGTTATTTCTCTCTCTCTCCCTCTCTCTCTCAACCGTTACAGGTGGTGTGGGGCTTCTTATATAGCCCCACCAGTAAGACCAAGTCCTACTTACAAACGATGTGGGACTAAACCTGTGGATGTGGTAATTGGACCGTGGAGGGATCCAATTACCTATATATGATACATACTTTAACACTCCCCCTCAAGATGAAGCATGTAATGCCTCAACTTGGACAAATAAAATGAAATCACTCAAGATGGAGCATGCAATAGGCCTTCCTCTTTTTTTTTAATTGGCCTTCATCTTCCTTTTTCAGAACTGGGCATATTGGACTTTAAAACAAAAAAATAGCCCTTTCTAACATTTTTTTGCACTCCAGCAAAGGCCTAAATTGGGCTCAAAGGTTTAAAATGCACTTTCTTTTTTTTACATTTCGACCAATTGGGCTTCAAAACTCCTACTCCCCCTTCCTTTTTTTATAGGACCTCCACTCCTTTTGTTTGATACAACAAGCCAACAAGCCAACTGGGCTTTACATCAACAACAACAACAACAATAAAGCCTTTTCCCACAACAAAGACTTTACAAATGAACATACAGAGAAAAATTGCATGGACCCAAGTTGTTCTCCACTCCTCTCTTTTTTTCTTAAATGAAATTGCAGCATGGCTATTAAAGCCAACTTGATTAGCTATTAAAGCCCAACGAAGGGCTTTTTTCTTCAATGAAACCTTGGGTTCTCGAGAATTTACAGCAACTTAGAGATGGAGTAGTCAACGTCGTTGCGCACCACAGAGGGAAGATTACAGGAGATGCAGCGACAGAGTGGTTGTTGGACCCTTTTCTTGCTACTAGAGGGAGGAGGGACATGGAAGGAGAAGCGTTGTTGCCTACTGGAAAATCCCCTGGAGGAGATAAGCGACGCCACCATCATGAAAAAGGGTTCCTCGTCTGGGAACCCACTACCACTATCGTGAGGGAATCTTTCATAGTAGCATGAGGATGAAGTGCATTGGGGGCCTACACGAGAAGAGGAGGGTGATGTGGGAAATGATGGTTGAGGCACATGGCAGGGTTGAGGCATGTGTGAGAGGGCTCTGCCATCAAGGGGCCGCCTTGACAATGGCTGCTAGTAAAGGGGTAGGGGGCATCCAATTTTCTACTTAGAGAACGGGGTTGGCAGAGCTGCCGAGGGGTTGGAGGGCAGTATGGAGGGCACACCCATGTAAGAGATGGCATGGAGTTCCATCGTGAGGGTTGGCAGTGCTGCCAAGTGGCTGGACACCATGTAGAATTAGGATTTCAATCAGAAAATCTTGAACATGACATAAAAAATCTTGAAGAACAAAAACCTAATATCGAATTCGCTTTGATACCATGTAGAAAACGAGAACGCGTGCATCCGAGATAAAGAAATAAAAAGGTAGAAGAACATCGGGATTTTACGTGAAACCCTACTCCGTGAGGAGAGAGACGAAACGAAGGGAGAAGGCCTCTTACCTCTTACGAGCTTGTTATTATGTTATTGCTTTCTCTCTCTCTCTCTCTTTTAATTGTTATAGATGTTGTGGGGCTTCTAATATAGCACTGCCAGTTTGACCAAGTCCCACTCATAGACGACAGGGACTAAAAATGTTGATGTGGTAATTGGACCCTGGAGGTATCCAATTTCCCGCCTATGATACATACTCTGACCGGAAGCATTATTCACATGAAGTTGATAAGTCGTCAACTCTATAGGAAATAAAGTGCAACGAGGTTCCCCAAAGTACAGTTTAGCCACCTAGGGGAACTTGTTGCACGAATTCGCTCTATATGTCTAGGTAAAGCCTAGAAAATCTCTTCGGAAATATATTAATAATGTGGTGGTGCATTCTAAATCAATCAATAAACCAGCGTTGCCACATCAAGATAAGAACATGGGTGAATATTGACCATTTATATCAAAGTCAGATAGATAAGTGGAGGGATTCTTGGGATTCACAAATACTTGTAAATATCCTTGAACAGTCTATTAATAGATCGAGACATGATGAAGCACACTAAACAAAGATGTAAAACAAAGAGTCACTCATCTCCTATTTATTTCTTAAAAATGCATCACATTCTCTCCAACCAGAAAGTCTTACGAGAATTCCTATACTTTCCAAAAAAAACCTCGAACCAGACTTCCATGTTTGAGCATATATTCAATCGATCCACCTAACTAGACACTTACTAATAAACACCCATTTGCAATTTACCACAACTAAAGAAAAGATTGCTCATTAGTCATTGCATGCTTTCATGCATCATTAAGCATTGGATGTCATTGAGGTATCAGCATAGCTTACATCACCAAAAAGGGATATTGAGTGCATATACTACCTTTGGGCAACAGGTATGCCCAGGTCATGGTGTCCATCTGCCTTAACCGCACAATAGTCCACATTGTAGTATCACTATATACATCCCAACCATGAGAATCTGTGTATGGGTGCATGTCCATAAACTGTTAAGAGTAACATGCATAAATCTGTTGCCAGCACTATTTTTAAACGCCTAATAACATGAATGAACAAAGCGAATGAACACATAATTACCAACAATTGAACCAACTGAGAATAGTAGAGGTTATAATCTAATACTGACAAAGACAATGGTAACGTATAATCATGTAGTAAGATTGATCATGGCCTATAGGACCCATGAGTCACCAGTGAAGAAGAGGGTGAGGGACGCAAATCCAAGCAGCACATGGAGCACAAGGGAATTTCACCAAGCTCAACCAAGGAGTCGTACATTGTAAGAAGAATGGGCCCTTGATTTGCATGTGATGGATGAACAGATCCGAACACCCATAATCCTAATGAGAATTTGGGCTCTCTGTCTACAAGAGGAAAGAGCTTTATCTCTATACTATAGAAGCTAAACCTAGATTCCGCCTCCCTGATTGGATGTCATTTCCTAATGGAGGAATTCTTCTCCATACATAGCTTATTATTTGTAAAATTGCCCTTGAATGCCAAACCACGAGTCATCTCATGGGTGCTAGCGTAAATACCAACAATCCTTAAAGACAAAAGGGTGATGTGTTGGAAGACGCCCACCCAAAAATTTTATTTGCACAAATTAACGTATATCAATTACAAGGACCAGCAATCACGTAAGAATATGTCTACTCTATAACGTTATCAACATACAATCTCTCACCAGGAAAGATTACCCCTTTCCTGGCCGACCACATGACACATAAAATGACTGCAACCCAAGTTATCTATGGAATCCTAAGAAGTAGAGGCACAACTCATCGAAACAGTGGCCAAATCTACAAGCTCTTACACCTTCATAGATGTGCCACATAAGAATAGGTGATCAATGTCCTTAGGCATCTCCATGCATTGTTGAGTCCCCTGAAGGAGCTAACCACTACGAACTCCCATTGCATCATCCATAAAAACACCCTGAAGGGCAAATGAATCTTCCACCTTCAGATATTCCTCTACTCATAGGAAATGATGTCTGGATCCAAGATTGTGGTCACGTATAGGCATTTGTATGCTTTCCATTGTGGTCACATATATGAGTTTGTATGCTCTCCAAACAGAAAAATCACCATCATCCCAATACCAATGATCTGGCCTACAAATGGGCACCCCACCCCAGGAATAGCATCTACAAGCATCAAGAACTCAGCCACTCTTTGATTAGACAACTCCTTACATAATTGAGTGCAGCAACCACCCTATCCAAAGCCTCTACCACAAAGACCTCCATGGCCTCTACCACAAAGACCTCCATGTTTATCATTTAAGAAAATGTTGAGATACTTGTTATCTTTTATTCGCTTACATATTCTCTTTTCATTCTGTCCACTCTTTTTCATTGTGTCCACTCTATGTAATTTGCTCAATAGGTTTCTCCTCTATATAAGAGAACCTTAGGGCCAAACAATAACTCTATTTCCCTCAACATGGTAGAGCAACGATCCTAGACCGGATCATGTGCCCTAGATAATTCCCCACATGCAAGCCCTATACGTGTCGAGTCACCTCCCCTTCCTCTGTGTGTCGTCGTCATTGTTCCCCTCTCCCCTGGCCCGCTACCTGCGTTGCAGCAGCACTCGGTTGCTGTAGGGACCTTGGATCTCCGCCCAGCGCCGCTGCACAACGCTGACCCTGGATGCGGTGTTATTTGCCCTTGGTTAGATCGGGCCTATTTTTGGTCTGATTTTGCTCCATTTTTGTTCTGGTTAGGGCAAAATCAGGCAACAATGGATTTTGTCGAGCCCTACCAGGGACAAGTTTGCTTATGGCTGGTTGTGGTATGAGTCTACACCCATAACCACCCTCTTTGATGTTCGTGTAGACGCCCTATCATTTGTCTACAATCTCAATCCTGTACTAACCTGACAATATATCAGAAAACAGAGTTGATATTCCAACCACAAGTGCCTTTAAGGATCCAGCACCTATTGTCAAGATGGATTGCACAAACTACGAGTTGTGGGCGATGCAGTTCAAGAATCTCTTGCAGAGTCATGGTAAAAAGCATATTCTGATACAAGATGGGGCGGAAGACAAAACTGGTACCAATGCCTCATGGGAAGCCGATGATGCTTATGCAAAAATTTGGCTATCTTGGATTGTTTTTGTAGAAATAGCCAATAGTCAGCCCACATCAAAGGCAATGCAAGGCATCCTTGCAAAGACTTATTCTCAAGCGAGGAATGAGTCGAAGATATTGCAATTCTAAAATGATATCTTTACGATCAAACAAGGTGATTGTCCTCTTCATGCCCTATACACATCTCTTAAGGGCATGCTTGAGAGACTTCATAGCAACATACCATTGATGGCCTTACTAGAGCAGCACAAGGTCTATCGTGATTCAGTTATAGGTGTGGTCTTTCTAGCAGTACCTAACTCTGAGTATGACTCAGCTTGCTCTCAGCTACTCATAGATGCTACTATACAACCTGTAGGTTGAGCAGACTGAGTATCCCCTCTGCCACATCTTCTCAGACGTCATTGGCTATGGCAACTTGATGTGGTAGAGGTGGCTCGTCTCCATTCAAAGAATGAGGCAGACGAGGCAGAGGAAGCGCACACCAACCCAGCACTATTCTTACCATCACCAATCAGGCCACTCATAGGACACATGCTAATCTAAGCAAGGTTTTCCCCCATTAACGTGTGTTGCTCAGTAGGTTCAGACTACTACCGATTCGACCAACCATCGTTATGATGACTTTGTTGCCCGTCTAAGAAATATCATGCCACCAAACACAAGATCTTCTAGTATTGGCCCATTAGATGTTATGTCTGCATCCGCTAGTACTTCAGTTATTATTCATCCATTTACTAGTCGCTCTAGACTAGATCCTTCGGAATAGATAAGAAACTACGGATGGAGTGTCTCATCAATTACGTGGAGATCGCTCACAGTCTGGTACCTATACTCATGTATAGTCGGGCAGATCAGTGGTCATTACTGATGGGACACGGTCTACTACTATTGGACGGAGGGAAGTTCATTTGACTCCCTTCATTCATCTACAGGACATTCTTTATGTACATACCTTCTCAATGATTTACATTATCATGCTATATTTGACCCTACTTCCCATGTTTTTCAGGATATACTCACGGGTAGGGTGACTGAATGTGGCCATAAGCATGGAGAGCTATATAGTTGACCCAATTTACTTATGTTGGTGGCACCTCTTTTTTCTATTGAACCGATTTTTTCGTACACTTGGCATCTTAGAATTGGTCATCTTCCACTGCAGAAGATTGGTCACATCATCCCTAGCATCTCTACCAAGTCCAATTCTCATTGTGAACCATGTCAACTTGGAAAGCATCATCGATCTAGCTTTCCAAGTCGTCAAGGTCATAGTAGTCAGTCTGTTAGACTTGCTTCATCTAGATATGCGAGATCCAAGTCGTATTCCTAATCATCAGAGGAAGCAGTATTATTTGGTCTTTGTAGATGATTTTTCCAAACTATCATGAGAATTTTTGTTAAAGAATAAGCCTGATGCTAGTACTTTGATTCAACTTTGATTCAGAATTTTGCGATTGAGATAAAGAATATTTTCTCTGCTTCTATTAGATAGCATTCGTTCTAATAATGCTCTGGAGTTCTGTACTACACAACTGTCTCAATTTTTAGCTCACGTCACATTATCCATCAAACTTTGTGTCCCTATACTTCTCAGCAAAATGGTATTGCAGAACACAACCACCATCACTTACTAGATATCACCAAGATTCCTCTCATACAGAGTCAGGCTCCTCATTCCTTCTAGGGTGATGCAGTGATGGCAGCATGTTACCTAACCAATCAGATGCTCTCTACCATTACAGGTGAAAAGGCACCATTATCCCTTGCCTTTCCTAAGAATGACCTTTTCTCTCTTAGGACACGGGATTTTGACTGTGGCATTTGTCCACCTTTTGCATCTCGAATGTGACAAGCTCGTTCCTAGAGTTGTCAAATGTATGTTTGTTACATACTTTCATACCCAAAGAGTTATGTGTTTTAATCATATACATGGAAAGCACTACATCAGTTCTGACGTTACATTCTCTAAGTCCACCATGTACTATTATCCTACAGGTGACAGATTGACTCCCTCAGAATCTGAGGATAAGGTTGTTGCCTTCCCCAACACGCCTCAGGTAAATTCTAAAAATTTGATTTCGACTGATGGTACTAGTTGTATCAATGATGAGCAGGGACATTTACAGGATGAGCATGAAGATATACAGGATGAGCAGCACCACAGGAAAATGATCAGGGGTGGCATATTGCTGCGGAAATGCAAGCATTCTTGTGCGTGATACCCCCTCCCTGGTCATGTGTCTCTGGCCGACTTGTGCCAAAGTTCAGCCAATTTGTTGTGGGATTATCTATCATTGAAATCCATTGCACAAATCAGGAGGTTCTCAAGGTGAGCCCATGTCGCCTAGCCATGGAGGAGGAGATTGTTGCTTTACAGTCATGTGGTACGTGGAGCATTGTTATAGCTCCTGCAAATGTGTCCAAGGTCGTAGAAATCGATAATCAGTACTCGATCGGCAATGTCACTGACTAAGGATTAATCGACAATTCGGCGACTAATCGAATTTAATCGGCCATTAATCGATTTTGAATTTTTAGATTATTTTAAATATATAAATCATTATTATACATATATTCTTATGTATTTGCAAAGATCTGTGCATTTTTTATACTATCATAATAAAATAAAAGAATGACTCTAAATATAACATGAAACATATATGAATAAGTTTGCTTTAAAAATGCAAAAAAATAAAAAAATATCTATGTAAAAGTCAACCGAGTTGTCGGCCGACTAGGCTGACTAGTCAGTCTGATTAATCATGTTGACCGACTAATGGCCGATTAGACCTAGTCGAGTTGGCTACCCCCTGACTCGACTAGTCGGACCGACTACTCAACCTAGTCGGCCGACTTTTACAACAGTGGATGTATCTGTTGCGAGAAGCTAAGTAGGTATTCATTGTAAAGCACCGAGCAGATGGCAACATAGATCGTTACAAGGCAAGGCTTGTAGTTCATGGGTTCACCTAGATGTATGGGGTGGACTACCAGGATTCTACACTACTGATCCTTCTCTTAATTGCAATCACACGAGATTGGCCTCTATATCAGCTCGATGCGACGAACGTGTTCCTCTGTGGTAACCTACATGAGGAAGTCTACATGCAACAGCCACTTGGGTTCGCTTCTGAGGGAGAGTGACAGAAGGTGTGCAGATTTCATAAGAGCCTTAAGCAGATTCCAAGAGCATGGTTTCAGAATTTCTCAGACGTGATAGAGCATAAGGGATTCATGAGATCAAGTGTAGATCAGTCATTGTTCATTGTTTGTTCAGAGGTCTCAGATAGGTATTATTGCTATAGTAATTTATGAAGATAATATTATCATTACAAGGGATAATGAGATAATGTGCAGGGTATTTAAGCAGCTAAGGATTTTCTAGGACAGCCGTTTATAACCAAAGACCATGGCAGAGTTTGCCAGGAACAAGCGAGGTCTTGTGACGATCCAGAGGAAGTATGTTATGGATCTTCTCTTTAAGATAGGCATGGCGGATTGTAGGGTAGTCGCTAGTCCTCTGGACCCATTCATTCTCTCATTGTTCTCTACATGATATCAGAGCAACGATCCTAGATCGGGCCTCATACCTGAAAATCTATCGCCGCCACCAATCCTTGTCATCCCCCATCCCTTGTAGTCCCTTCCTCTCCGCGAAGGGCCTCGAGGGAGGCCCCAACTTGTTGTGGCAACCCCTCCGCCCCACCTTTTTCGATAGAAAAGAGGGTGTGCTCCTGAGACGGGAGTCACCACAACCAGTATTCATTTATAGAAAGAAAGGATACATTACCATGAAGCCCAAATATTAAAAAGAGCAATACAATGTGAGACTATATTCTCAAAGTAGAACCTCTGATTTTTTAAAATCATGTCATTCCGCCCAACCTATATGGCCCAAAGCACCGCAAAAGGTTTAGAGCAATTGTTGGGAAAAATGAATGGCTTGTTTATTCCATAAGCCCTAGGCTCTCTTATATAGGAGAGTAGCCTATGGGTAAATTGCATAAAGCATACAATGAAGAAAATAAAACAGAGAAGAAGTACATATGCTACTACTATATGCGTTAACACTCCCCCTCAAGCTGGAGCATAGATATCGATCATGCTCAGCTTGGAAGCACACTTCTGAAATGGGCCTCGTAGCAATGCTTTGGTGAATATGTCCGCAGTCTGATTCTCTGAGGTAACATGAGACGTAGCAATGAATCCTTTCTGAATCATGTCACGTATGAAGTGACAGTCCACCTCAATGTGCTTGGTCCGCTCATGGAATGCTGGGTTGTTTGCAATGAACAAGGCAGCCTGATTATCACATTCCAAGTTCATAGGAAGTGGTACATCTAAACATAGATCTGTAAGCACAGCTTTCACCCACATCATTTCTGTAGTAGCCTAGGCCATAGCCCTATATTCGGATTCAGCACTAGATCTAGCTACCACAGTTTGTTGCTTCTCCATGAGACTAGGGCATCTCCAACATAGACGGCATACCCTGAGGTGGACTTCCTATCCTTGGGACATCCTGCATAGTCTGCATCTGCACATGCTGAGATAGAAATCCCCTTTCCTCTCTTGAATAGCAGACCTGCACCTGGAGAAGATTTGAGATATCTAAGAATCATATGGATTGCATCCATATGCACCTGGCGTGGTTGCTCCATGAACTGGCTCACACGACTCACTGCAAATAATATATCTGGTCTAGTGATCGTGACATACAACAGTTTGCCTACCAGTTCTCTGTATCTTCTCATGTCCACCTCCTCTGTGTTATCTTCATAAAGCTTCATGTTGGGATCCATTGGTGTCGTAGCAGGTCGACACCCAAGCATACATGTTTCACTCAACAGATCTGAAACATATTTTCTTTGTGACATTACTAGTCCATATGAATTTCTAGCAAATTCAAGCCCCAGAAAATATCTAAGGACACCAAGATCCTTAGTGACAAATTCACTACCCAGCATTTCTTTCGCCTGCTTTATGCCCTGCTCATCATCTCCTGTAATCAAGATGTCATCAACATAAACCATAATGACAATGATACCTCTAGCAGTCTTCTGTACAAACAAGGAATGATCAGCATTAGAGCGTTTGTATCCTTGTTTCTCGAAGAGATCCGAGAGCTTCTGAAACCATGCTCTGGGGCTCTGCTTAAGGCCATAGATAGCCTTATGTAACCTGCATACCTTGGAACACTCCCCCTCAACAGCAAAACCAGGTGGTTGTTGCATATAAACTTCTTCCTGCAAATCTCCATATAGGAATGCATTCTTCACGTCCAACTGATGAAGCGGCCAGTCTCGAGCAACTGCAACTGACAACAAGATCCGTAGAGTGGAATGACGTGCCACAGGCGAGAATGTGTCAAGGTAATCCACCCCGTATGTCTGTATGAAGCCACGTGCAACCAGACGCGCCTTGTACCTGTCAATAGAGCCATCTGCATTGTGCTTCACTGTGAACACCCACTTGCAGCTTACCGGGTTCACATCTGGAGGTATAGGAACCAAACTCCAAGTTCCTCTGGACTGAAGTGCCGTCATTTCTTCCTCCATTGCTAGCCGCCATCTGCTATCTTGTAGAGCATCATGATGATTCCGTGGAATATCAATAGTTGAAAGTGCCACAACAAATGACCGGAAATCTCCAGATAGCCTCTCAAAAGACAAAATTGCTGATAATGGATATTTGGCACAGCTCCTCTGCGACTTGCGTAGAGCAATGGGAACATCCAAATCAGTTGTAGTCTCATCTGGCCCCTGCACCATATCCTGCTCAGACATATCGTCAGATCCATCAACAGTTATATTTTCATTACATACCATAGGCGAGCTAGTGGACGAGTCATGACCATGAGCGGGAGGACGCCTGCGGGTATAGTGGAACGGTAGCAGTGAGATAGGTGGTGGTGGTGGTGGTGGTGATGGCATATGAGGTGGTGGTGGTGGTGTCATGTATATGGCATCAGGAGGTATAGGTGCTAGTTGCTTATCTCCTGAGGCTGAAAAATACATAACAGATTCAAAAAATGTAACATCTGCACTGATCATATACCGCCGACGCAGAGGATCAAAGCACTTGTACCCCTTTTGAGTTCTGGAGTACCCAACAAAGACACACTTGACAGCCCTAGGAGAGAGCATGTCAGTACCAGGCGACAACTGATGGACAAATGCAACCGACCCAAACACACGAGGAGTAAGAGTGAACAGATCCTTGCCAGGATAAATGAGTGAAAACGGAATCTGTTCATTCAAGACAGAAGAAGGCATACGGTTGATTAGGTAACATGCAGTGAGAACTGCATCACCCCAGTTGGAGTAGGGAACATGACTCTGTATAAGGAGTGATCTTGTGACATCAAGAAGGTGACGGTGTTTTCTTTCAGCAATCCCATTTTGTTGCGATGTATGAGCACAAGATGTTTGGTGAATAATCCCTTTTGAGGAGTAATAATTGGCAAGAATATTGGAGCACAACTCTAAAACATTATCACTTCTCACAAACTTCACAGATGTGGAGAAAACATTTTGTATTTCATTCAGAAAATGGATAATGATATTTCCTGCTTCAGATTTATTTTTCATCAGAAACACCCATGACACTCTAGAGAAATCATCCACAAATACTATATAAAATATGTGTCCCTGATGATCGGGTACACGACTCGGACCCCAGACATCAATATGAAATAACTCAAACATGGAGGTACTACTCCGACCTGGACAACTGGGAAAGGAGGACCTCTGATGCTTTCCCAACTGACACGCCTCACACTGAATAGATGTGTGAGGGAGACCATAGGGTAAAACTTGACGCAACTTCTGAAGCGGTAAATGACCAAAACGCAGATGCCATAAGAAGGTTGATACTTGTCCAAAAGAAGAGGATGAGGATCCAGCAAAAGGAGTCTGATTCAGGCGGTAGAGGCCTCCTTGCTCATAGCCACGACCAATCACGTTGCCCGTATGGATGTCCTGAAAAATCAATGAAGATGGATCAAAAATTGCCCGACAATGTAGATCCTTCGTAATCTGACTAATTGAGAATAAACTCATTGAAAAATCAGGTGCATGTAGCACATTCTTGAGCTGTATAGAGGGTGTCAATCTAATCTCCCCCTGACCAGTGATGGGGGAATGAGTGCCATTGGCAATCACTACTGTCCGACCTGGAGGGATCTGAGTGTATCCTGAAAGCAGACTCTGGTCGCCACATAGGTGATGTGTAGCGTCCGAGTCCGTAATCCATGGTAAAGTATCTGATCGACTACTGTTCAGTGCAAGTATACTACCTGAGGTACTGGTAGAAGCGGAGGCGGAAGCAGCGGCATCAGACTGAGGCTCTGTAGTCGGTGCTGGGCTAGATGGTGGAATAATGCCCCTCAGATCTAGATCGTCGAACCGTTGGTCTAAGTAGCAGCAGATGGAGGCTCTATCTGCTCAGCAGCTCGTGCGGATGCAGGAAATCCATGCTTTGAGTAGCATGTGTCTTCATTGTGTCCAACTCTGTGACAGTAGGTGCATGTCGGTCTAGTGCGGCCACCTCTTCCACGAGGTCCACGTCCACGGCCCTGCTGATGAAATCCGCGACCTCTGTTGGCTGCCATGGCTGAAGAATTCTGACTAGGGACTGTGGAAGGAACTGTGATCCGACTCAATCTATGAAAAGCTTCCTCCATGGGAGGAATAGTTGAGTCAGCCAAAATCTGTGATCGTGCTGCCTCATACTCTGGATCGAGTGCAGCCAGGAAAACACCCATCATTGTCGCATTTCTGTACGTCTTCTGCTGTTCTGGCGTGGCAGTAAGGGGCATGAAGCTATAAAGCTTCTCGAACATTCCTCTCAGTGATGTATAGAGAGAATGTAAGGGGCGACTATTCTGCTTTATTATAAATATGTCATGCTGAAGTTGCAGAATCTTCGTCTCGTTCTTCGCCTGAGAGTATGTTGCCGCCAGAATATCCCACATATCCTTCTCTGTGGGTTGATGTAGGATGTCATTGGCAATTTCAATTGCCAACGTACCAGATAACCAAACCTTGGCGTATGCATCATCAGCCTCCCAAGAGGCATTGACTCCAGTCTTCTCTGCAGGCTCAGGTTCGGTAAGAATGTGCTTCTTACCTGTTGACTTCATCATACTCATGAACTGCATTGCCCACAGTTCATAGTTTGTACCATCCATCTTGACAATAGGCGCTGGACCACGAAAGGCGCCAATAGATGGGATATCCGCCTTGCTTTCTGACATACTGGAGATGGAAGACTGGAGCGATTGACCGAAGATAAGCTTTGTCTACAATAATATAGACGGGATTAGTTGCATGTGTAGACCTCAAGCAACTATGCCCATGAAGATGTGTGTGCTAAGCCCTACACGCACGCAGGAGTCACGCACAGGCACAGGTGCTACAGCGCGCGCGCAGGGGATATGTGCACTGGACACGCACTAGGGATGTGCAGGCGATGCACTGGGTGTGCACAGGCGCACATGTGATGCACTGGGTGCGCACAGGCGATGCACTAGGCCGGCAGGGAGGCGCAGATGATTGCGCACAGGTTCACGGTGCGCAAGGATGCGCGCAGCACGGTGGAGGCGAGACGAGGCGAGGCGCCCAGGTTCACGGTGAGACGCGCAAGTGTGCAAGAAGGAGGCGCACACCAACGCACAACACGCGTGTGCTAAACGCGATGGCGCACAGCAACTGGAGAGGCGGCGCCGATGGAACAACGCCGAGTTCGGGCGGCGCCGATGTAGCGAGAAGAAGAGGGCTGGCGGGTGTGGTGGGGTTAGGGTTAGGTTTTCGAGAACTTCGGTCTAGGACCGTCGCTCTGATACCAAGTTGGTAAAAATGAATGGCTTGTTTATTCCATAAGCCCTAGGCTCTCTTATATAGGAGAGTAGCTGTAGCATCCGGTTTCATATCAAACCCGAAGTCGTCCGATTTTGGGTCTAATGAACCCAAAAACGTTGTCGGTCAATACTAAACAACTTAAAACGATCAATTAATCGTGAATCAAAAGTTGTTTGGGAGAAATCGACAAAAAAATCGGTCAATCCGTAACACGTGCCGTGAAAAGCCGCGACGCAAATTCGGAAACCGCGAAACAAACCGAGACCGTCATCAGATCCGATTCGACGATACAAGACCAACGGAATCGACCGTTCGTCAATCAGAAGCCGTTTGATATTTTAAAATCGTAAAATTTAACCTCAAACCGAAATCCGTATCCGAAAATTTCGGGTATTCAAAACCCAATCGAAAGTATATCAATATGGTACTCATATTGACCGTCGTTCAGAGACGATCAAAACAAGATATTGTGCGTCGAAATCCGAGATCCGATGCGCAATTACGGGCAAATTTAAGTTTTCTCAAATAAAGAGAATTTTGTAAAAAAAAAATAAATAAACAGTAACAGCCGACTACTGTCTACTACTGCCTACTGTTGTAAAAAAAAATTAGAAATTCCAGATCATTATTTAGTCACCAAAGTTGGCATTTTTTTTCCTCCACTTGGCTTGTAAGCCATCTCCACTTGTCAACTCCACTTGCCCTTCTTTCCTCTATATAAAGCTCTAGCCGCGTCCTCTATTCCCCCCCCCCCAAATCTGCCCCATTTCAGCCTCAGCCGACTGGGCAATTCTAGTTTTTTTTTCCATCCATTTCTCCTCAGTTCTTCTGCAATTGGTTGCTAATGAGGCAATCGGAAATTGCTGGAAGATGCTGCAGCTCTGCTACAGCCATACTACAGGAGCTTCTCTAGAAAAGGTTGCATGCAAGCTTCTTCTCAAAAAGCTAAGAGGTACAATCCCTTTCTCTTCTCCTTGCTGCCAAGCATGTATCATTAGACCATATTTTTGATATCAATTGTGTTGTTTACATCATAAAGTCTCAAATTTATTTGCTGAAATATATGAGAGTTTGCAAGCATGTTTTGTGCCTAAAATTTGAGATTTGACCTATATATATATATATATGGGTTTAACGAATATCAAATTCTGAAACCAAATCTCTTTTTCCACCCCAAGGTGTAAAGATTTATTACACTTTGAATTATAAATTTTTCAAATCTATGATCTGATCTCTAAGATTATATATTTTTTTTAAAAAAAAAATTCAAATACCCAGATCGGTGATTTGTCCATTATTTAAAATTGAATCTCTGATTAAAATTTGAATCAGAAACTTTTTAATATAAGATATGATCTCTGCTAATAAACATCTAATTTAAAGAATTTTTTTTAACAGTAAAGATATGCTTGTGGTAGAAATATGGGTTATGTATTAATTAATGCATGAAAGAGATATCATTTGAGCCAAGAATGAATCGATGGTACCTCCAATTCTTAACAAAACCTCTCGAATCCAATTATTTTGTGTACACAATTATTCACGGCCAGACAACATCATTATTTTTGTAAATTCAAATTAATGGCTTTGGTATCGAGAGTTGCCCTGTTGGAATATACGATCATTTGTGCATGATATATGACTAATGAAACTCCTTAATCAACATAGGTGACCTGTCACACTTTTCATTCTTTTCATGAGGTCGTTGTAGTTACAGTGTGAATCATATAAGTGAATGCTGACACATCATCCGCACAATTCCACCAAAAAAATCATTAATAAGTTACTTATCAAATGCTAATATTCAATCAAATTATAGATATATGTTGTAGAATTTTTATTTGGATTTGTCTTATTTTATCACTCTTCTTGAGATTATCATACTTTAAAGAAGGCCATATTATAGGTGAAGAAATAGAATTATGCCTAGAATGGATGGATCTCAGTTGTCCTATGTGGTTATGCTCACACATAAATTTTTTTTCTTTGAAAACTTGAATAGAAGACCATACAGATTAAGGAAAAAGAGGTTATGGGTGGAAATACTAATTTACACAGATTGGGAGGAACATAAATTCATTCCCTGTAATGGAAATTCATTTATTGAAGTTATTTAATATTGTAGTGTCATCCGAAGGGAATGTTGTCCAACTTCTTAGATAAATGTTTCACTTGATTCTCTACAAATTAGGTTTTATTCTTTTGAAATTGTATGGGATAAGTTTCGATGATCTGTATGAATTCTGGAAGGCTTCTCTAAGTAGGACCTTGGAATTTGGAAACCACTTCATACTAGGAAAATGCATATACTTAGTAAGTTCATCCTCACAAAAGGAGACACTATCCAGTTGATAAGAACAAGGGATTGATCGATAGTTGCGAAGACATTTATCCCTTTCCGGGATGGTAAGAGATCGTGCAATCATAATCCTTCAGCAGCTCGAGCCATCTACGCTGCCTTATGTTCAGCTCCTTCTGATCAAAGATGTACTTCAGACTCTTGTGGTCTGTGAAAATCTCGAAGTTCACCCCATATAGATAGTGGCGCCAGATCTTCAAGGCGAAGACAACTGCCGCCAACTCCAAGTCATGTGTGGGGTAGTTCCGCTCGTGCGGTCTCAACTGCCGTGATGCGTAAGCAATCACCTGTCCTCTCTGCATCAACACTGCTCCTAGACCTTCTCCAGATGCATCTGTGTAAACTGCATAATCCTTAGTGCCTGAAGGAAGAGCAAGAATAGGCGTTGTAGTCAATCTCTCCTTCAGTGTCTGGAAGGCCTGCTCACATGAATCGTCCCAAATGAATGGAACTCCCTTCTGCGTCAATCGTGTCAATGGACGGACGATGCGTGAAAATCTGCTGACAAAGCGTCTGTAATAGCCCGCTAATCCGAGGAAGCTCCGAATCTGAGTGACTGTCTTGGGCTGCTCCCAAGACATAACTGCATCTATCTTCGCAGGATCTACCGCGATACCTGCCCCAGAAATGATATGCCCGAGAAACGAGACCTGGGATAACCAGAACTCACACTTGCTCAACTTGGCATATAGCTTGTGCTCTCGTAATGTATCTAAGACGATCCGTAGATCATTCGCATGATCCCATTCATTCCGTGAATAGATGAGCACATCATCGATGAACACCACTACAAACTTGTCCAAGTATGGACGGAAGATACGGTTCATCATATCCATGAAAGCCGCAGGTGCATTGGTGAGTCCAAACGGCATCACCACAAACTCATAGTGTCCATATCGAGTCCTGAATGCTGTCTTCGGAATGTCCGACTCGCGAATCCTCAGTTGATGGTAGCCTGAGCGAAGATCGATCTTCGAGAAAACCGAAGATCCCTGGAGTTGGTCGAACAAATCATCAATGCGCGGCAAGGGATAACGGTTTTTCACCGTTCTCTTGTTCAGCTGCCTGTAATCGATGCATAGTCTCATGGATCCATCCTTCTTCTTGACAAATAGAACCGGAGCACCCCAAGGTGAAGTGCTCGGCCTCACGAATCCCAAGTCAAGCAACTCCTGCAACTGCACCTTCAGCTCCCTCAACTCGGCTGGTGCCATGCGATATGGTGCCATAGAGATCGGCTGCGTATCTGGCAACAATGTGATCTCGAACTCAATCTCCCTCTCAGGAGGTAATCCTGGTAGCTCATCAGGGAACACATCTGGATATTCAGATACCACTCTGATGTCCTGTATCATCGGCTCCTGATCAGATATCTCCCGAACAAATGCAAGGTATGAATCGCAACCCTGATCAACAAGTCGCTGGGCTCGCAATACTGAAATGTACTCCATGGTGGAGTCATGTGTAGTACCCTCAAAAGTGAATTCGGGTAGATCTGGAATCCTGAAGACAACCGTCTTCCTAAAGCAATCAACAAGTGCATGATGAGTGGATAGCCAATCCATGCCTAAAATCAAGTCGAACTCATCAAGCTGTAGGAGTAGACAGTCTGCGATCATCTCGTAACCGCCAATCAGTACGGGCAAGTGCCTGACTATCAGAGATATGACAAATAACTGGCCACCTGGCCCTCGGATGTGATATGGAGACGATAGCGTCTCTGCAACTCTATCTAAAGAAACAAGCAACCTCGAAGCAAGGAAAGAGTGTGTCGCGTCGGAATCAAATAAAACATGGAAAGGTCGGCCCAAGACTGAGACCATACCTTTCACTACAGTAGCGGCTGAACGTGCCTGCTCCTCAGTAACTGCATGTATCTGCCCCTGTCTGGCTGGTGCGGCACTGGAGCCTGCCACACTCTGCATCTGCCTCGGCTGCTGTCGCCTAAAGTTGGAGTTCCTGCCGCGGAAACTCCCTGAACGTTGTGTCTGGGGCTGTGACTGTGAAGGCTGTGGCTGAGGCTCGCCAGAAGCCTGTAGGCACTGTGCTCGGTAATGTCCCCACTCGTGACATCGGTAGCACCGGACTGGTCGAGTAGAGGGAGTACCTGTGTCTGTGCTCCGAGTTGGTCCTGCAGGTGGTCTATCTGCTCGCTGCGACCCAGACGGTCGAGTGGACTCTGTACCTCGTCCGGCAAGTGCTCCTCCTAAAGTAGTCGATGGAGAAGAGCGAGCACTGCCAGAGAATGTCGAACCTGTAGGTCGGAACCGTCTGGCTGACCTCTGCTGCTGAAATGGTCGACGTATCGGCCCAAAATATCGCCGTGGTCTAGGCGGTGCTCCAGACGAGCTCCCGTAACGTCTCCCTCTGATGTCCTCGAACTTCTCCGCAGCATCGGTAGCCTCGGAGATAGAAGTGATGTGTAGTCCAGCCAGCTTCTCTTGTACTTCCTCTCGCATGCCGCCAATGAACTTTTCCAGATTCTCTTCTGGAAATGCGCCAGCTGCTTGTGTATGTCGTGACAACTCTGTATATCTGATAAAGTAATCCCTGGCTGTCATCTGTCCCTGACGAAGCTCTGCAAACAGTCGGCGCTGGGACTCCTTCCACTTCGCAGAAAAGAAGTGGGCTCTGAACCTCGTCGCAAAATCGTTCCAAGTAGGCTCTCGGCCTAACTCGGACACTACGGCCTCCCACCATCGCTCGGCGAAGTCTATCAGTGAATACTCTATGAAAGATAGCCACGTGTTTCGTGGCGCATGAATCGCCCTGAGCACCTTCATTACTCTCTTCAGCCACTGCTCAGCATCATCTGGTGGACCTGTGCCCTCGAACAAGGGTATGTTGGCCCGCTGATAAGAAGTGAAGACTGACTGGTGCCTGTAAATGGCTGCATACTCGTGTGTATCCTCGTCAGCAAAGTCAACAGGGTCCTGCTCCCTGTCTAAGTCTGCATCCTCCTCAGCTCCATGCTCTGGAATGTCCTCTAGTGGATCATCAGGATGAGGCTGCTCCACCTCAACGGACTGGTGCTGGTCCTGTCGTATCCCATCCTGGGATGGATAGTACGTGAAATCTGACAGGTCCTCAAATCTCATCTCCATGTCCGTCTGCCTATCGGCAATCTCAGTCTGCTGGGCCAATATCTGCTCCTGCTGGCCTCTCATAGCAGCCTGCTGCTGCTGAAGATCGGTAAGTGCGCTCAGTATGCGTGCCAGCTGATCAGAAGTATCCTGACCTGGTCGAGATGCCATGGCTCTGCATGAGAACCATAATTAGTCATAAAGGATGCCCTAGACAGATATTTATCATAAATGCTTTTCTCTTCTTGGGATATAAGATGAAAATTAATGAAATTGGTGACATCTGTGGTTATTGAATATGAATGTCATATTTCCCTTTTCGAACTTACGACAAGTCGGTAGACTGTCGCTATTCGAGAACTTAATGCGATCGGAATTGTAATATCGCGAATGTGCGTATCGGGGTACCACTGCTCTGATACCAAACTGTGAACCCCCGAGGATCCGGGTACCCGTTTACGCGCATTTCGCAATAATTCATTTGCATGAGATCGCATTAAGTGACAGAAAAATAGGGAAATTTTTCGCGCGGATAATTTTCCACATGACATTCACAATTATAACCACAAATTATAAGAACAATTGTCACCAAAATCTTATTTCATTAACTTCCATATATTTCACATGTACAAAGTCTGACAGTACATTCAGTTAGATTTTTGGGATATACTGAATGTACTGTCAGACTTTGTACATGTGAAATATATGGAAGTTAATGAAATAAGATTTTGGTGACAATTGTTATTATAATTTGTGGTTATAATTGTGAATGTCATGTGGAAAATTATCCGCGCGAAAAATTTCCCTATTTTTCTGTCACTTAATGCGATCTCATGCAAATGAATTATTGCGAAATGCGCGTAAACGGGTACCCGGATCCTCGAGGGTTCACAGTTTTTTTAATTCTACAAAGGAATGCCATGAAATAAGTCACATATTATATATATATATATATTTATTTATTTTCATAAGCCGATATTCTTTCCTTTAAAATCTATAGAGTAGCATTCCTATTTAATCAATCATTTGTCAAAGTCCAACAGTAATACTGATTTCAAGTTTAAGCTTTATACTTAATCAAGATCAACTTAAAATAATGTTTAAGTTTAAAGTCTAATCAGTCAGTTGAATCTTTCCAATTCATCAAGAAATTCAATATTTTTGTTGAAATTAAAAAAAAATGAAGTACAGAACACAACCAGAAAATCTTAACTTTTATACAAGTATTTTTGTTGAGCAGAAAATAGATAATGTGTTTATATTTATCTTAACTTTTATATAAATATTTTTTCCGAGCAGAAAACATATAATGGGTTAACCTCGAAATCTTTCAATCTAGCCAACTAATTGTCATATTTAATTACGCATGATGGGTAAAATAGATTTCAATAATCACCAAAGAAACCTTGATGATAAATATAATCCAATTATTAAATTTCACTATTATCGATGTTTATGCATCATAATACAGGTATTGCTTTTAAAATGCATCCCATTATCGAAACTAGTTATTAAATTCAGGCTTTTAACAGAACCTGTTGATTAATCTACACCGATTAGAATATTGCAACTGATTTGATATCAATGACTCCAATTGTATAATTTAGTTACAATTTTCAAGCATTTCACAGAACTTAGTACAAGAATATGTGCAGCACTTCTTTTACAAGAAAAAATATTAGATCAAAATTCAATAAAACTAACAAGATTTCATCAACTTAAATTAATAATACCACAAATTCTAAGGAATGCCATGCACGAAGGAATGATTTGCATGAAATCACGCAACATGCATGTGATTTATTACCGTAGCCTATGGGTAAATTGCATAAAGCAAACAATGAAGAAAATAAAACAGAGAAGAAGTAGAGATGCTACTACTATATGCGTTAACAGCAATCATCTGATACACCCAAGCTCACAGCGCGAACCGATCTCCAAAACGGCTCTAACTCGCTGGCCTCCACCCAAGCAACCCTTGACTCCCTCCAAACCTGCATGGAAGCCGTGCATCTAAAGAATAGGTGATCCGCATATTCAACCAAGCCCTCACACATGCCACATCTGTGTATCCCTCCAAGCCAAGCAATCTTCCCCTTCTTTTGTCGCATAATCAATTTCTTCTCAGACACCATAGGAAAATCTCACTCTTTGTGGGATCCTGGCCGCCAAAATAACCTTCATGTCCTGGCCTCCACCCCACTTGGTTGCCGCACACGACCCCTCAAGCTCCTAGGTTGTGTCGTCGCCCCTACAAGCCATCCCAAGCCCTACTAGGATGCCACGCATGCCATCCCATGCCGTTGTGGGTGCTTCTGAGGTGCAACCAGCACCTTCTCAAGTGTCGCCAGGCCACTCACGTGCTCTAAGGTGCAGCCGACACCTTCTTGGGTGCTATCACCACCATACAAGGCAAGACCAGTGCAACTACATGCATCAACAACATTTTGGTGTGCTGCTTCAGGGCTTCCAGCCCCTCCTAAGGTGCATCTAGGGCCCTTAGACCCCTCCCATACCACCGCACATGACTTTCCAGGACCTTTTTATGTTCGTGCATGAATTATAGGGCATTAAACCCTAAATTTATGATTGCTTGAATTCCTGCAACTACTCTTTGATCTATTACTCTTACCGCGATGGCATCAACTCTTACGAAGACCGAACCCCTGTACGTTGCATCTTCTATGATGGTACAAGCGACTTCTTTAAAACTTAAAGGCACAGATAACTATGTGCCCTACTCTCGAGCCATCACGGTGTTCTCGATGGCAGGGGGGATTCTGTCACCTGCCTAGTTCTTCTGAAGAACTTTGCTCACAACAAGACTACTACTATACCTCTAGCTCCTACCTCAGATATTGTAGCAACACTACTTCGGCTAAAGCACCAACTTGGATGATTGACTTCGGTGTGTCTACTCACTTGACTGGAGAAGGCAGTTTTCTGACGTCTTCTCAACTCTCTTACACTGTGAAGTCCGTTTGGCTAGCCAACGGTACTCATTCGCTTATTACTAATGTTGGGACGATGGAGTTCTCCTCCAAGATCAGGCTCTCTGGGTTTATTGCGCATTCGATTTTCCTTTAATCCTCTTATTAGTTCATAAGCTATGCACCGACCTGATACTAGGCATGCGAGTGAGCTCTTTGAAAGCATGACAAGCTTACGTGTAATGAGCTTGCCTTCGTAATTTGACTTCAAGACGCATGAGAAGGTTGCATAGACCAAGATTCTTAGATATACGGAATCCATCTGAGAACCCAGAAGATTGTCCTTCAAAAATGAAAGAGCAGTATAAAGGGCACGGGGACGGTCGTTCTTTAACTAATATGTTGCCAACGCATGTATAATCATGAAACCAACATAGACTCAATCAGCTAGTGGTTCATTTACTATTAGATGGACCCTCGCAAAGAAGTGAGGATAAAGTTCACATGCTGAAAAAGAATCCACCTAGGGTAGCCATTGGTGGACGTGGGAGCAGACCGATGAAATAGAATAGGTGGTAGGAGACAAATCAGGGGGAAGGGAGAACTCAACTTTCCTGCGAGGTCTTCCTAGCTGAGTTTCGCCCTCGGACTCTTCTTTCCGATCTCTACGCATTTCACCATTTCACCGGAAACTCGCATATTATAATTATATATTTAACATGAATAGTCTTAAGGCTAAGTATTCATGTTGCTTGGTACTTTCTACCGTAACTATACATCAACTATATATCTAAGACTTGATAGCAGACAAAAGCCACCCACCACTATTTTAATCAGAAATCTGATTTAATATTATCAAAAATCCCAATAAAAATCTAGTTAAACTATTTAATTAAAATAAAAAGGTCCTCTCTTTGAATAATCTGCATGCGAGCACAGTCATTAGCCGATGCTTATTCCTCACGTCATTGCTTCTTCTCTAAGCCAATAGATCAAAGAAAGAAGTTAGAAAGGAGATTTTTTAGATTCTAGTCAGGCATACTCAAATCAAAGGGGGCAAGCAAAGATGATCGACAGCATCCTTCACAAGAGGTTACTAAGATAGCAGTCATCACAGCAAAGAAGGGGAGGAGACCGAACCCCACATCTCCTCAAAGGCTACTAGAATTGCATCAAGTCGATTCACCTCCAAAGAATAAGGACCCATGTTGAATTGAATGTTCGGGTAATATTTTATCAGTTCCATTGTTGTTTTCAGGGCATCCTGACAATGCAGATTTACGGTGGGGACATGAGAAAAATGGCCTTTATTACCTTGATACCCATGTTGATTTCACCTTTACAGATGATGTATCTGTATCTGTTCACACCTTCCTATGGCAGTTGTGGCGTGGTCACCAATCTACTCCAGCTCTTTCCCAAATGTTTCTCGAATTGTCATCTCTGAAACCTTTTGAGTATGAAGCATGCCAATTTGGCAAACACCATCGGGCTTCATTTCCTCCTAGGATTAAGCCACATCGATCGTTACCTTTCTCTTTAGTCCATTGTGATATTTCGGGACCTCGTTTTGTTCGTCCTACTGCTGGCCATAGATACTTTTGTCGTCTTTATAAATGATTACAAGTCTTCTTAGGTCTATTTGATTAAGGGACGGTTAGCAATTAATATTGTTAAGTTATTTCAGCTTATTAAAATATCTTTCTCAACATGTAATTGACTATCAGGATTGATAATGCTCTTGAGTTCATCCAACAGGACTTGATATCATTATTTGCTTCTCAGGGGACTATTGTATATATAGAGGGAAAAGAATGAATTGCATTAATGAGAGGCCCTAGGGTTCTCTTATATAGGAGAGGAACCTATTGGGCAAATTACAAGACGAGGACAAAAGAAATAGAAAATCAGAAAAACAATAAAAAGATAACAAATATCTCAACAAATACAGATATCTCAACACTCCCCCTCAAGCTGGAGTGTAGATATCGATCAAACTCGGCTTGGAACAACATCTCTGATAAGGCCCTCTGGCTAGAGCATTAGTAAGGAAATCTGATATATGGTCCCCAAAGCTAACATGTGTAATGGTGATAAGACCCTTATGTATCATGTCACGAGTGTAGTGAGTCTAGTGACAGTCCACCTCTATGGGCTTCTTCCTCTCATAAAAGGTTGGGTTGTTGGCAAGAGAGAAGCATGATTGTCACATTGGAGGTGCATGGAAAGAGGCACTCTATTGTCAGGTTAGTAAGAACAGATCTAACCTACATCATCTATGTGTTAGCATGCGCCATGGCCCTGTACTCTGACTCAACACTCGATCTGGAAACCACAGTATGCTTCTTGCTCTTCCATGAAATCAAGGAATTCCCTATAAACACAGCAAAGCCTGATGTAGACTTCATATCCTTTGGACACCCAGCATAATTTGCATCTGTACATGCGGTAAATGAAAGAGATGTGACTCTACTGAAAAAGAGTCCTATACCATGTAAAGTCTTCAGATATCTCAAAATCATATGCACTGCATTCATATGTGCATGCCGGGGATGCTCCATAAACAGACTCACTTTGCTCATGCCAAATGATATGACGAGCCTTGTAATGGTCACATATAGTAGCTTGCCAACAAGTTCCATGTACCTCCTCTTGTTGACCTCATCAGTGCCATCATCATAGAGCTTCATACTCGGCTCAATAGGAGTAGCGGTAGGTCTACAATCTGCCAAGACTGTCTCTGAAAGAAGGTATGTAACGTACTTACGCTGGGTCATGACAAGCATGGTTTAAAAAACCGAATCGGACCGGTCGGTCGGACCGGTTGGACCGAGAACCGGTCCTGACCCGGTCGATTCGGCCGATTTTTTTGTAATTAATTTAAAAAAAATAAAAAATAAAAAACTGGGTCTGACCAATGGTCGGACTGGGTTGTCCTGGATGGTTGGACAGAGTTGACCCAGATTGACCCAGTTTTGATGGTTTGGTAATTTTCAAAAAATAAAGGTTTAAATAATGAAATAATGGGGTTTTTTTATCATGTATGCCCTTCTTAATTTCTGCGATATAAGGTATGTCCCTCTCTTTTTTGGAATATACGTTGTCCCAATACTTTCTTTAAGTAATTTTCTAAATGCAACTATAAATAAATGGTTACAATATTATATTCATATATAATTCTAGAAAATGTGATCAACTTTATAGCGTTTTACTCGAAATAGACGATCATGTTATTCTATTTAAAGATTTGAAATTTCTAATGATTATTTCATTGATATATATACATACTTACATATATGTATCTGATTTTATTGGTTAAAAAACCGGTTCGACCAGTCTGACCAGTAAATTAAGCTTGATCCAGTTTTTTCCAAGTCGATAAGAGTGATGACATCATGTAGATGTCACCACCGGTCCGACCGGTTTGGACCGATGGTTCGACTCGATTGGACCAAATCAAAGACTGATCGGTTCAATATCCGGTCCGATTTTTAAAACCTTGATGGCAAGACTTTACTGGTTCTTGCTAAACTCCAGTCCAATGTAACGTAAATGTCCAAGGTCCTTGGTCACAAACTGCTGACCTAGAAAGTCTTAGGCACCCTAAATACACTGATCGTCATTCCCTGTAACAATAATGTCATCAACATAAACAGAATGGCAATAGTACCTCTCTATATCCTCTGCACAAACAAGGAGTGATCAGCAATCAATCGCACAAACTCCCTCTGCTTTATCAAGTCCGAGAGCTTCTGGAACCATGCTCTTGGACACTGCTTAAGGCCATAGATAGCCTTGTGTAGCCTGCAAACCTTCTAACACTCCCCCTCAATAGCAAACCCAGGTGATTCATGCATATAGACCACCTAGACCTCCTCTTGTAAATCACCATAGAGGAAGGTATTCTTCACATCAAGTTAGGTATTGGTATAGGGGAATCTTGTGTCACAACAACAGAAAGTAGAATACGCAGAGTAGAATGTCCGGCAACCGGGGAGAAAGTATCCTGATAATCCACACCATATATCTTGGTGAACCCTCGTGCTGCAAGTCTCGCCTTATAGAGATCCACACTTCCAAATACATGGTGTTTCACAGTGAACACCCATTTACATCCCACCAAAGATGCATCAACTAGAGCAGAAACAATACTCCACTTACCGAGTGACTGTAGTGCGGTCGTCTCTACTTCCATAGCCAACCTCTACTTATTGTCTCGAAGAGCCTCCTGATATGATCGTGGTATCTCCACGACTGATAGTGTCAAGGTAAACCTCCAGAAATCCTCTGATATTCTGCTCAAGGAAATCTGGGATGCAAGAGGGTAAGTAGAACACATACGTTTCTATTTACATTGAGCAATCGACACGCCAAGATCATCTGTCAAGTCCTGAGCATGTAAGTTTCCCTCTGAGAGGGCATCTGCTCATCCTGTCAAAAATCCTACTGCACAAACAACTCAGTAGTGCCATCAGTAGAAACAATATGCTCATTACATACTTGAGGCATGTTGAATTATGAGCAAGGCCTGCGAGCAAGGGGAATTGAGCGAGACCTGCGAGTAAAAACATCTAGCAAAAACTGAACCACAGGAGTAGGCGGTGGTGGTGGTGGTGCTGGTGCTGGTGTCTGAGGAGGTGGTGGAAGTACAGGAGTTGAGGTAGGTGGTGGAGGACCAGCGGTAGGAGGTGGAGGCATGTATATCGCATCTTCATAGTCAGATGGAGCAAGTTTGTCACTTGTAGGAGAAAAATACATGGCAGACTCAAAGAAATAAACGTCAGCACTAATAAAGTACTTCCGCCTTAGCGGATCAAAGCAGTGATACCCCTTCTGGGTATGAGAGTATCCGACAAACACGCACTTGACAACTCGAGGAGAGAGTTTGTCACGACTTGGAGAGACATCATGAACAAAGGCAACATATCCGAACACACGAGGTGTAAGGGAGAAAAGATCCTTCTCGGGGAAACATAATCAAGAAAGGAATCTTCTCTCCCAACATAAACGAAGGCATACGGTTCACCGAATATCAAGCAGTAAGGACAACATCGCCCCAGTAAGCATGAAGAGCACGACTCTATATCAACAAGGTTCTTATGACATCAAGTAAGCGGTGTTTGCGTTTGGCAACACCGTTCTGATGTGAAGTATAAGCACATGAGGTCTGGTGAACAATGCCATGAGATCTAAGAAACTCAGAAAGTTGTAAGGCGCAGAATTCCAATGCATTGTCAGAATGGAGATCTTTGACATTGGCACAAAAAATATTCTATCTCACTAATAAAATACTAGATCACAGATCCAGTCTCAGACTTATCCTTCAATAAAAAGACTCAGAAAAGTCTAGAAAAATCATTGATAGCAACAAGATAAAAACAGTGTCCATGGTGATCAGGAACACGACTCGAATCTCAAATGTCTAAATGAAGGAGCTCAAATAACTTAGAATTGCTCCGACTCTAATGGGATGGAAAGGAGGAACGATGATGCTTCCCAAGCTGGCATGCCTCACACTGAAAGGAGGATCTCGTAGAAATCTGAGGGAGAACATGACATAACTTGTAAAGAAGAATGTGACTAAAACAAAGGCGACACAGATATGGAGAGATTGGTCCAGTAGGTATAGTAGAAACACTAACATAAGGAGGTCAGATCAGTCTGTAGAGCCCCTGCTGCTCACGGTCACATCCAATCACCCTGTCCGTGAGTATGCCTTGAAACACAAGAGACGAAGTGTCAAAGATGGCACAACAATGCAGATCCTTAGTGATCTGACTAATGGAAAGTAAATTCATCGGAAAGGCAGGAGCAAATAGAACATTCTGAAGGAGCATGAATAGTGTCGAATGCATCTCCCCTATCATGTATGGGGTAAGTGATCGCCATTAGCAATGACAACCCATTTGTCAGGTGGTATAGTCATGTAGGACCGCAATTGCACTCTGTCTCCACACAGATAGTGAGAAGCACTAGAATCCATAATCCACTATGTCATGTATGCATCGGCACTACTAGTAAAAGCATAGGTGATACATGCTCGAAGAGGCTCTGATTGCAGCTGCAGTATCTGTAGCGGTGGTGTCAGCAATAGGAGTCGTGATCTCTCGAATACGAGAAACAATATTATCCAAGCGAGGATCAGCATGGGGAGCTGAAGTCTCTGAAGACACAATCTGCTCTGCTACTCGACCATAACAGGATATCCATGCTTATGGTAACACGTATCTTCTACATGTCCAGGCTTGCGACAGTAGGTGCAAGGACCACGTTGACGTCCTCTACCTCGAGGGGTGTATCCTATGGACTGGATTGCCCCTCTCCCCCGGCCACAAGAAATGATCATCGTTGAAGAGGGTAAAGAAGTGTTCGTCGAAGGCATGATGATCCGACTGAGACGGTTATAGGCCTCCTCTATGGGAGGTACGGTATCTCCAATAAGAAGCTGAGTATGCACAGCATCATACTCAGTATCAAGTCCAGACATGAAGACTACAACCATCGTGGAGTTCATGTACGTCTTCTGTTGCTCAATAGATGTCGTAATAGGCATGTAGCTATGAAGCTTCTCAAACATGACACGGAGCGAAGAGTAGTAAACATGCAGAGGGCGGTCATTCTACTTGGCATTGTAGATATCAAACTGGAGATGAAGAATCTTGGCCTCATTCTTCGCTTGAGCATAGGTGGATGCCAAAGTGTCCCACATTGCTTTGACGGTGGCTGAGTCAGAATATCATTAACTATTTCTGTGGTGAGGATCCCACAAAGCCAAACACGCGTATACGCGTCATCTTGCTTCCAAGAAGCATTTGCCCCAGTCTTATCAGTTGGCTCTGAATATGTCAGGATGTGCTCCTTGTTGCACTGTATGAGGTGAAAAACTGCATGGACCACAACTCATAGTGGGTCCCATCTGTCCTAGAGATAGGAGTCGGGCCCTTAAAGGCTCCTAGCGGAAAAATATCACCATTGTACTTTGACATGATGGAAAGCGACCAAACAATGGAACTCAAATGGGGAGTAGACCGATATGAACAAGTCTACACGGTCATACGGAGGATTGGTTGTACATGTAGACTCATACAGCCACCTTATCAATCATCGTTGCTTGCTAGGGCCGGAAAACACAATCTATAGGCCTGAAATCGCAATTTCTGATCAAAATCAGATCAATCCAAACTGCAGATCAAGTAGCAGAGGTGCATGGAGATGCCTGGAATGAACTACCAAGGCTTGGGAGGGCCTACAGGCAGGGTGGGATCGGATCCCAACACCACATGATGGCTGCAAGAGGGTCATGGAGGCGACAGGGGCCTAACACGGCGGCTGAGGGAGGGGGTTGGCAACGGCGAGACCCGACGCGGTGGCTGTGAGGGGCCTAGCGGCAGAGGGGGCCCAACACGGCGGCTGCGAGGGGGTGTAGGGTTAGGGTGGGATATGGGAACTCCGGTCTAGGACCGTCGCTTCGATACCATGTAGATCGAAAAGAATGAATTGCAATATTGAAAGGCCTTAGATAGGAGACGAACCTATTGGACAAATTACAAGACGATGACAAAAGAAATAGAAAATAAGCAAAACAATAAAAAGATAACAAATATCTCAACAGATACAGATATATCAACAGTACATCAAACTTCATGTCCGGATACCTCCTAGAAAAATGGGGTAGCGTAAAGGACTCTTAGAGATATTCTTGATAATGCTCAGTCTCTACTCCATCAGATGAAGGTTCCAAAGTCCTATTGGGGGATGTCATTCTTGTCGATGTCCATCTCATAAACAAGGTTCCATCTTCTATTGTAACATCCGAAATCTTCACAAACCCGAACTCGACCCGATTTGGGCCCGATTAACCCAATAAAATTGTTGGTCAATACCAAACAACCTAAAACAATCAATTGATCGTGAATCAAAAATTGTTTGGGTGAAATCGACCAAAAATCGGTCGCATCGTAATGCGTGCCCGAAAAAGCTGCGACGCGAAATCGAAAACCACAAAACAAACCAAAACCACCTAAAAATCCGATTCGATGAAAGAAGACCAACGGAATCAACCGTTCGTCAATCAGAGGTCATTTGATATTTTTAAATCACAAAATTTAACCTTAAACCAAAACCGTATCATGAAAATTTCGAGGTCTCAAACCCGATCAAAAATATATCAATATTATACTCATATTGATCGTCATTCAAAGACGATCGAAACAAGATATTTCGTGTAAAAATCCGACGCTTGAAGCAGGAATACGGTCAACTTGTAGTATGTCAAAATAATGTTGGATTTTTGAAAAAAAAATTCTGTACATAGTAGCAGACTGCAGCTACAGTAACTGTTACTGTTATAAAAAAAGAGGGTGATTTATGACATCAGCAGGCTGATGTCAGCCTGCTGATGTCATGAATATTGTCATTGGAAAAGGTTGACAAATGTCCCTAATTTTATCCCAACGTGTAGACCCCTCTCTCTTTCTTTTCTCTCCCCCTTCCCATTTCCAACGTTAGACACCCTCTCCCTTCCTCTCTTTCCTTTCCTATATTTTCAATACACCAAAATCATTTCCCCATTTCCAGTCGTGTCCCCTTCTTCCATTTTCTTTCCCTAATTCTCCCCCAAGATTTTCCAAGGTCCTTTTCAAGCCCCAAACTCTTGTTGCTGAAGATTTAAAACTTTTGTTGCTGTTATTAAGGAAAAACTGCAGCTGGGAAGGCCTGTGCTACCACAAACTCATCATCAAATCCTCCATTTTTGGGATTTAGAAGGTACACTCCTTTTCCCCTCCTCATTGCTGCCTTGCATGTATATATTCAGACCTCCTCTTGCTGCCTTATTCCTTGATATCTAAATTTCAACAAAAAAGGGGGAAATCTAAATTTGAAATAGTATATATACTGCTACTGCACATCATTCTTTTTCTTGAAAATATGTGTGCATATATATAACCATACATGTATCTACCAAATATTATGTCTCATTATGAGTAGCATTGACATGGGTATCAACATCTCTGTAATTTTAAATGATCTCTATAATATGTTCATTTGTCTGGAATGATTGTGTATGAGGCATTAACTAATGTTGATTTATCTAAAATAACTCAGTGGTTATGTCTCATTTTGCAAACCGATTTTTTTAATCTAACTTTTGATGATTTTTCTAGACCACCTTGTATTGATCCTACTAGATTAGGATTATTTTGGGTCTCACTATGCTATTATTAATTGGAATTTTGATTTATCATATCCTTGTAGATACAGTACAACTTAGTACAACTTAGTGTTCCTTTGCTTTAAGTCTTGAATAATATAAGTTTCAGCAATTAATGTATTTCAGAAAATAAATATGTTAATAATACAAGGCAATAACATGATGGTAGAGATCCTGGATAATAGATGTCATTCTGAAAACATTAAATTCAAATCTCAGCCTTAGCATTCTTTGTTTCTAAAAAGTTAATATGTTAAAAATTTAAGGCAATAACATGGTGAATTGGCTTTAAGGAGCCGTATTTCAGATGTTAAAAAATGCAGGAGTTTTAAAAATAACGGGGGGGGGGGGTGTTGGTTAGTATTTGAAATTTCTAGTTTGGTAACGAGATGTAATATAGTATTGAATATTTAAGTTTTTTATTTCTTAAAAATATGTACCATATTAGTGGTATTTAAATAAAAGGGTTGAAGATTGCCAAAAATTAGATAGATATATATATATAAGTATCAAATCAATGTTGAACATTCAATAAGTTGTAAATCATGAAGTTTCGAATGAGAAGGTAGTACTCGAAGGTTCACTATTCATCATAAAAGTATGAGTCGGGTGGTAACACTGTCAAGAGTGTACTTGTAAGGCCTGTTCTCGGTAACATATTTGCCATATTATTGTTGTGTAAGTCGCACCAGTTACTCATTCTACAGAATTCTATGGTCTTAGATTTCTTTAATTACGTTTATTACTACTGAATACTTTATCTATAAATTCTTTTATCTTATGCAGAACTGAGTACAAGAGAGAAGTCTTTATGACCTGTTTGGCTGGAAATTAACATTCTGATATCCCAATGGAACTACTTAAGTTTAATCCGGATCCACTTAACAGGTATAATTATATATATAATTGTGCATTTATATCAAATGTATATGCACATCACATTTGAGTTAAAAACCTTCTCCTGTAACTTTTATAATCACATAATATTATGAATTTTATTATGATTAATAGATTGATGTACTCTCTATAGACTCATGATAATACTGTTTCAAAGATATCCCAAATTGAGTTGCCTTACATGATGTTTGGCCTTAATACTAGGATGATTAAGTCCATCAGAGAAAGAAAGTAAGAATGTATAGAGCTGGATAACACCTAATCTCATAATTGTGGAAAGGATGACCTAGGATGTTAAAGGCTGTTAATTTTCATGAATTAATCCTTATGTATAACACGGATCACTATCAATAAGATCATTGATCAAGACATCTAGAATTGTAAAAGTAACCATAGAAAGAATTGAGAGAGAAATCAGTTGTCAAGTAATTGACGATGATCGGGAATGACTTATAAATTATAGTGTCAGTCATGGTAAACCTTATACCTGATTGTACGAGGGCGCGGTGACCCTCAACTGGGCCGGAGATAGGAATCCCACTTTGGGCAACGACCGCTTAATGTGCGGGTCTAGGATCCCAGTCCTTCGATTTTTACGCGAGCTCGCAGTGTTTTTACGCCTCGTTGGGATCCCGACTTTAGACCAGTTCCGCCAACCCTCTATTTTAGGATAGACATGCGGGGGATCCTCGGTTTTAGTTTTTTGTACGAGCTCGTTTGCCCGTTACCGGTCAGGCTGTTTTCTAGAGTGACTTTTCCAGAGGGTCTCTCTCACCCGTCTCAGTAGTGTAGTTTTGGAGTAGACCTATCCCTCTATTGGAGCGCATTTCCAATTAGAGGGCGAGACGGAAGAGCCCTTTTGTTGGCTACTTCACCGCTTGAATTTTTACTTTCGCCAACAGACTTGGCGATTCTACATCCAGATCATACCTATATCTACATCATCTAGAGTTACATCTGAGACTGTTGCACTTGAGGTTAAAAGGGATTATAATTAAAGTTGAATAAATGGAAGTAACTATAATCTAATTCGAAATAAGCTAGTGGACGTGTTGGGAACTTAGTTAGGATGCATTATACTACACCGCATGCCTACGGAGGCACCCCAACCCTAAGACATTCCCCAAGTCTTAGAGTCATAGTGTGAAGTTGCACACTAACCAAGACCACAGACTATCCGCTAGACTTAAGAATCTAAATAAATCAAGAAACCATTCCAATCTCAAACTTTTCCATCATCATTCACAAACATGATCTCTGAAGAAAATGATGATATATACTTACACTCAGACATTCATGAATATTCAACTGCAATATAAATATGTCATATATGGGAAATGTTGGGTTCATGGGCAATCATGAGAGATGCTTACAAACAACTTGAATACCTTTTTATTTACGCAAGTAGATGTAAATTGCACTTGTTCCACCTTTCTACGTGTTACTTTTGAACATTTTAAATGCCAGTGATTATTTTTTTATATATAAGCTTATGGGAAGTACCAGCGCTCGCTAACGTCTTTTCTTCCTTGCACGCATGGCAGGCAAGGAGCCTTTAGCGCAGTAGCGGGTTGATGACTTCAGAAGAAAGAGTATATACTAGACGGTATGTTGTTTTTGTTGCAGTTTTTGGTTCACTTTATGATGTAAATGCTTTCTTCTCTATACAAGATTTTGGGATATACTGTGTACTGGCAGATTTTTTGTACATGATGTAATTATATGAAAATTTATGAAATGAAATGGTGATGGTTCTTGTTCTTCTTATCCTTGTGGTTATTGCAAAGAATGTGAATATCATATGCAAATATAGCAGCACGAAAAATTTTCATGTTTTTCAGTAGCTTGTACGATTTAATGCGAATGAAATGCCGCGAAAGTGTCGTAAACGGGTGCCCGGATCCTTGGGGGTTGACATCTATCGCAAAGGAGGAAACTCCATTCTCTTTATTGTGCCACAATGAGTGACCGTCCCCATTACCATTGAGGATTTTTGGTGCATTGAGTTTGTCCATAATTTTCATGATGTTGACAAGTTGTCACCGAGGGCTATCAAGTGTGTTTTCCTTGGGTATTCACGCACTTAGAAGGGTATAGGTGATCTGATCCTTGAAAATCGGTATTATATTTCTGATGATATCACTTTCTTTGAGATGACTAGCTTCTTTACATAATTTGTTAGTGACATTACTTTAGATCTACTACCACCAATCGTTTAAAAACTCAAGCACACTACTATATTTCTGATGATGTCACTTTCTTTGAGATGATTAGCTTCTTTACACAATCTGTT
Source organism: Ottelia alismoides (assembly GCA_037367405.1). Taxonomy (NCBI): domain Eukaryota; kingdom Viridiplantae; phylum Streptophyta; class Magnoliopsida; order Alismatales; family Hydrocharitaceae; genus Ottelia; species Ottelia alismoides. Next base: position 62,135 of record JAZKJV010009666.1, on the reverse strand, counting down.
AGTGACATTACTTTAGATCTACTACCACCAATCGTTTAGGAATGCCTATTTTGCACGAAATTTGATTGAGAACGTGGTGTCGTATAGTGATCTAAATCCGTCCAATATATTTTCAGACAATATCTTAAGAAATAAAAAGAAAAGGGGTGAGGGTAGCCCATTAAACCCTAGTTATAAAGTTATGTATTATAATATGTCAAACTCTTATTAAGATTTACATGAAGAAGATTCAATTGTTGTCAAAGTTATTACTCACATTTTATATATTAAACTAAGAGGTAATTAATTTATTATTCTGATCCATGAAATCAAATAATGATATTTATAATGGATTTTAATGCACATTTGATACAATATGAACATCAAATCCAACTTATAGAAAACTTTAAATATTTTTTATCAATTTAAATTACATCAAAAATAGATTAACTAGTTAAAATAATATTTTAATTGAAATCATAATCAGTAATACTAATCTAAGAAGGGTATTTATTAATCCACAACCGCTATCGATGTGTGTGGGTGTATATAGATTTGTATGTTTTCTAGTTTAGAGATGGAAATTTAAAAAAATCATCACTGCAGAATGTTTTCTCCTTAAATTTAGTTGCGTACATTTTAAGTGGCTACGATCCATTTTTCATCCTGAACGTGAGTTCCGGTCAAAGAAATAAAGATAAAAATGCAATCTAACAATCATGAAAGAAGGCTAAGGTATCACTTAACTTTATTTACTAAAGCATTCTCAAATGAGAAGATTTGTATTATATCAATCTTCTTTCAACCCTATTGGTTTAAACGAACAAAGCTTGAAGGTCACAAGGTTGGTATAACAATGGATGACTGCCATTCACCTAAGAAAATGTCGATCCAGTTACATTCTATTTGCATACATTAGATCAGATGCATCTCTCTAATATGTGATCATTTGATCGTGACTCCCAAAATGTCGAAAATCTTGGCGATCCTCCAACGCATCCGCGACGTCTCCAAGCGCTCCCACTATTACTACCATGGATGTGCATCAAGAGCTTCCTATATGTTAAGAAATAGAAAGCAGAAGCGATAAATGATAAACAGAGCATAATCTAGAAATATGAAACATGGAACAAGAGATTTAACGTGGAACCCTACTCCATGAGGAGCGGGATGAAACCACGGGAGAAGCTCTTAAAGGGGCATGTTTGTCTATTGACTTTCTCAATGGATACAGGAGGTCTGGGGCTCCTTATATAGCCTCTCCAGAGCCTCCAAGTACCACCACTAGACGATGTGGGACTAAACACATGGATGGGGTAAATGGATCTTCTCCGGGATCCATTTACCCTGCTACAACTCAATGGGCGCACAACCAAATACTCTAACACTCCCCCTCAAGCTGGAGCATGCAATGATCAGCTTGGACAAACAGAAAGAAACTCAACTCAACGCTACAAGACACTACGAACAATATCAACCCAACGCGCACATTGCTGCAGTCGAGGACGTTGCTTCTCATGCCGTGCAGGTGAGGATGACGAACAGGCTGGAGTGTGAGTCTGCTAAATCTCCTCGTCGAAGAGCATGTGCTCTGAACTGCGCCTGTCAGTCACTGCAACTGGAAAATGAGTCTCCTCGTCGGAGTACTCTGGCCCGCCACAATAATGTGGACAACTGCTCCATCTCTGAAAAGGGTCGAACTGGAAAAAAAAGGCCGTGGATGTGCAATCCTCTTCGGAGTCCACAGTCGCTGGAGAATGGAGTTTGAAAAAGTCTCCTCTTCGGAGAACTGGGTCTCTCCCATCTGGCTTAGAGAATGGTGCACTGCTCTGATGTACCTATGATACCACATGAAAACCCTTGCCAACATGGCATAGGGAATGGTCCTCTACTCTGAAATCCCCATGGCTCACATGAAAACTCTGGCCTACAAAACAAGAATAATGATGGGGACCTCTGAACTGATGGCATACATGTGCTCATCAGAAAATGACCGCATACATGTGCGTGTCTGAAACTGAGTCTCTCTCTGGAGAACTCGGAAAATGGGTCACTCAATCATGGAGTGCCTCGAACTTGGACTCTGACTAATCTGTCAGCTCTGAACAACTGCGCATCAAAATGGGACTCTGAATCTGAACGTCGGGTCTGGATCTTGCGCATGGAGAATCTTCATCTGAAACCTGTAGAGTCTGATCATTTGGATGGTCTGGAGACTGACATCTGGATCTGGATCATGGAACAGACCTGCGACTCTACATATACTCCCCCTTTCTCCCATACTTGTCGGAAAACATGGATATTGACCAAGTTGGGAGAAGACAAGATATATAAATATGGGGAGAGAAATAACATTCACAAAAAATTCCTTGCAGCCTTTCAGTTTTTTTCATTTTTTTAAGTCGTCACCTTTCTTTTCTTCGAAAATTTTTTTAAGCCATTTCAACATTTTTTTTGGCTTTTCTTTTTTTCCTTAACATATGCGTACGACTTTTCTTTATACGTACCTTTTTTTCTTTTCTTTTTTTTATCTTGGCCCACTTGGGCTCAACTTCTTCCTCTCTCACTTTTTTTTAAATAAATGCCTACTTGGGCATTGCAATAGCAGTAGAAGCCCACCAGGGCCATATATAAATGGGCATTTTTTTAAAATATCCTTGGGTTCCACTAGGGTTCCCATCGTGGGAACCCTTCCCATCTCCACGTCGCCGTCCTGGAAAATGCTTCACGAGCGGCCACATCAAGAACGCACGCCAACTGCACTGCGCACGAGGAGCCACTGACGCAGGAAGGTGCCGCTGGAGGTGCGACATCAGCAGGAAGTCGATCATGCGCCGCTGGAGGATGCCGCTAGTGGAGGAGGTCGGGCACCGCCGCCTGGAGAGGGGCCATTCTGTTGAGAGCCATCGCCTGCAGAGATGGGGTTGTCTGGACTTGGCGATGAGGAGATGCGAATCGCCCGCGCGTGCCGCGATGGCGAAGATCTGGAGGTCGCTTGCACCATGCGGCGGCCTGGGAGAAGAGCGTTTGCGCGCATAAGCCTTCGCCTTGGGTTTTTTGGGTTTGCAGCCTGGCCTTCGATTGGAGGTTGGCGCGCCTGCAGGAGGATGGCGGCAGAGAGATGGAGTCGGAAAATCGTCGCGAGATGTGGAGCCTTGCGGCTCCTTTCTTGATGGAGTTTGCGGCTTTGCTGCTTCGGCCAGGAGATCTAGAGGTCCTGCAGGAACTGCTAGAAGAAGGGTGCATGCGCCATCTGATCTTGCAGAGATCAGATGATCGTGCCTCTTGGATGCGCTATTGAAGAAAACGAACCACGTAATCAAGAAAGAACTCAAACATTGAATAGAGCTCGATGTAGATTGGGGCCTGGTACTGATGCACAAGATATTGAAGATTGAAACACGGCCTTGAAGATCAAAACTTGTTAGATATTCTGGTCGTCACACAAAACTTATGGTTTCATAAAGAACCCTAGATCTCTCGGATCTCGAATACACAAAAAATAAAGAAAAATCCTCAAGAACCGACCTGCTCTGATACCATGTTAAGAAATAGAAAGCGGAAGCGATAAATGATAAACAGAGCATGATCTAGAAATATGAAACATGGAACAAGAGATTTAACGTGGAACCCTACTCCGTGAGGAGCGGGATGAAATCACGAGAGAAGCCCTCAAAGGGGCACGTTTGTCTATTGACTTTCTCAATGGATACAGGAGGTCTGGGGCTCCTTAAATAGCCTCTCCAGAGCCTTCAAGTCCCACCACTAGACGATGAGGGACTAAACACATGGATGGGGTAAATGGATCTTCTCCAGGATCCATTTACCCTGCTACAACTCAATGGGCGCACAACCAAATACTCTAACACTCCCCCTCAAGCTGGAGCATGCAATGATCAGCTTGGACAAACAGAAAGAAACTCAACTCGACGCTACAAGACACTACGAACAATATCAACCCAACGCGCACATTACTGCAGTCGAGGACGTTGCTTCTCATGCCGTGCAGGTGAGGATGACGAACAGGCTGGAGTGTGAGTCTGCTAAATCTCCTCGTCGAAGAGCATGTGCTCTGAACTGCTTCTGTCAGTCACTGCAACTGGAAAATGAGTCTCCTCATCGGAGTACTCTGGCCCGCCACAATAATGTGGACAACTGCTCCATCTCTGAAAAGGGTCGAACTGGAAAAAAAGGTCGTGGATGTGCAATCCTCTTCGGAGTCCACAGTCGCTGGAGAATGGAGTTTGAAAAAGTCTCCTCTTCGGAGAACTGGGTCTCTCCCATCTGGCTTAGAGAATGGTGCACTGCTCTGGTGTACCTATGATACCACATGAAAACCCTTGCCAACATGGCATAGGGAATGGTCCTCTACTCTGAAATCCCATGGCTCACATGAAAACTCTGGCCTACAAAACAAGAATAATGATGGGGACCCCTGAACTGATGGCATACATGTGCTCATCAGAAAATGACCGCATACATGTGCGTGTCTGAAACTGAGTCTCTCTCTAGAGAACTCGGAAAATGGGTCACTCAATCATGGAGTGCCTCGAACTTGGACTCTGACTAATCTGTCAGCTCTGAACAACTGCGCATCAAAATGGGACTCTGAATCTGAACGTCGGGTCTGGATCTTGCGCATGGAGAATCTTCATCTGAAACCCGTAGAGTCTGATCATCTGGCTGGTCTGGAGACTGACATCTGGATCTGGATCATGGAACAGACCTGTGACTCTACATATACTCCCCCTTTCTCCCATACTTGTCGGAAAACATGGACATTGACCAAGTTGGGAGAAGACAAGATATATAAATATGGGGAGAGAAATAACATTCACAAAAAAATCCTTGCAGCCTTTCATTTTTTCATTTTTTTAAGCCGTCACCTTTTTTTTCTTCGAAAATATTTTTTTAAAGCCATTTCAACATTTTTTTTTGCTTTTCTTTTTTTTCCTTAACATATGCGTACAACTTTTCTTTGTACGTGCCTTTTTTTCTTTTCTTTTTTTATCTTGGCCCACTTGGGCTCAACTTCTTCCTCTCTCACTTTTTTTTTAAATAAATGCCTACTTGGGCATTGCAATAGCAGTAGAAGCCCACCTGGGCCAAGCATTTTTTTAAAATATCCTTGGGCTCCACTAGGGTTCCCATCGTGGGAACCCTTCCCATCTCCACGTCGCCGTCCTGGAAAATGCTTCACGAGCGGCCACATCGAGAACACACGCCAACTACACTGCGCACGAGGAGCCACCAACGCAGGAAGGTGCCGCTGGAGGTGCGACATCAGCAGGAGGTCGACCATGCGCCGCTTGAGGATGCCGCTAGTGGAGGAGGTCGGGCACCGCTGCCTGGAGAGGGGCCATTCTGTTGAGAGCCATCGCCTGCAGAGATGGGGTTGCCTGGACTTGGCGATGAGGAGATGCGAATCGCCCGCGCGTGTCGCGATGGCGAAGATCTGGAGGTCGCTTGCACCATGCGGCGGCCTGGGAGAAGAGCGCTGGCGCGCATAAGCCTCCGCCTTGGGTTTTTTGGGTTTGCCGCCTGGCCTTCGATTGGAGGTTGGCGCGCCTGCAGGAGGTTGGCGGCAGAGAGATGGAGTCGGAAAATCGCCGCGAGATGTGGAGCCTTGCGGCTCCTTTCTTGATGAAGTTTGCGGCTTTGCTGCTTCGGCCAGGAGATCTAAAGGTCCTGCAGGAACTGCTAGAAGAAGGGTGCATGCGCCATCTGATCTTGCAGAGATCAGATGATCGTGCCTCTTGGATGCGCTATCGACGAAAATGAACCACGTAATCAAGAAAGAACTCAAACATTGAATAGGGCTCGATGTAGATTGGGGCCTGGTACTGATGCACAAGAAATTGAAGATTGAAACACGGCCTTGAAGATCAAAACTTGTTAGATATTCTGGTCGTCACACAAAACTTAGGGTTTCATAAACAACCTTAGATCTCTCGGATCTCGAATACACAAAAGATAAAGAAAAATCCTCAAGAACCGACCTGCTCTGATACCATGTTATGAAATAGAAAGCGGAAGCGATAAATGATAAACAGAGCATAATCTAGAAATATGAAACATGGAACAAGAGATTTAACGTGGAATCCTACTCCGTGAGGAGCGGGATGAAACCACGGGAGAAGCCCTCAAAGGGGCATGTTTGTCTATTGACTTTCTCAATGGATACAGGAGGACTGGGGCTCCTTATATAGCCTCTCCAGAGCCTCCAAGTCCCACCACTAGACGATGAGGGACTAAACACATGGATGGGGTAAATGGATCTTCTCCAGGATCCATTTACCCTGCTACAACTCAATGGGCGCACAACCAAATACTCTAACACTCCCCCTCAAGCGGGAGCATGCAATGATCAGCTTGGACAAACAGAAAAAAACTCAACTCAACGCTACAAGACACTACGAACAATATCAACCCAACGCGCACATTGCTGCAGTCGAGGACGTTGCTTCTCATGCCGTGCAGGTGAGGATGACGAACAGGCTGGAGTGTGAGTCTGCTAAATCTCCTCGTCGAAGAGCATGTGCTCTGAACTGCGCCTGTCAGAGTCACTGCAACTGGAAAATGAGTCTCCTCGTCGGAGTACTCTGGCCCGCCACAATAATGTGGACAACTGCTCCATCTCTGAAAAGGGTCTAACTGGAAAAAAAAAGGCCGTGGATGTGCAATCCTCTTCGGAGTCCACAGTCGCTGGAGAATGGAGTTTGAAAAAGTCTCCTCTTCGGAGAACTGGGTCTCTCCCATCTGGCTTAGAGAATGGTGCACTGCTCTGGTGTACCTATGATACCACATGAAAACCCTTGCCAACATGGCATAGGGAATGGTCCTCTACTCTGAAATCCCCATGGCTCACATGAAAACTCTGGCCTACAAAACAAGAATAATGATGGGGACCTCTGAACGGATGGCATACATGTGCTCATCAGAAAATGACCGCATACATGTGCGTGTCTGAAACTGTCTCTCTCTCTGGAGAACTCGGAAAATGGGTCACTCAATCATGGAGTGCCTCGAACTTGGACTCTGACTAATCTGTCAGCTCTGAACAACTGCGCATCAAAATGGGACTCTGAATCTGAACGTCGGGTCTGGATCTTGCGCATGGAGAATCTTCATCTGAAACCTGTAGAGTCTGATCATCTGGCTGGTCTGGAGACTGACATCTGGATCTGGATCATGGAACAGACCTGTGACTCTACATATACTCTCCCTTTCTCCCATACTTGTCGGAAAACATGGGCATTGACCAAGTTGGGAGAAGACAAGATATATAAATATGAGGAGAGAAATAACATTCACAAAAAAATCCTTGCAGCCTCTCATTTTTTTTCATTTTTTAAGCCGTCACCTTTTTTTCTTCGAAAATTTTTTTTTAAAAGCCGTTTCAACATTTTTTTGGCTTTTCTTATTTTTCCTTAACATATGCGTACGACTTTTCTTTGTACGTGCCTTTTTTTCTTTTCTTTTTTTTTATCTTGGCCCACTTTGGCTCAACTTCTTCCTCTCTCGCTTTTTTTTAAATAAATGCCTACTTGGGCATTGCAATAGCAGTAGAAGCCCACCTGGGCCAAATAATAAATGAGCTTTTTATAAAAATATCCTTGGGCTCCACTAGGGTTCCCATCGTGGGAACCCTTCCCATCTCCACGTCGCCGTCCTGGAAAATGCTTCACGAGCGGCCACATCGAGAACGCACGCCAACTGCACTGCGCACGAGGAGCCACCGACACAGGAAGGTGCCGCTGGAGGTATGACATCAGCAAGAGGTCGATCATGCGCCGCTGGAGGATGCCGCTAGTGGAGGAGGTCGGGCACCGCCGCTTGGAGAGGGGCCATTCTGTTGAGAGCCATCGCCTGCAGAGATGGGGTTGCCTGCACTTGGCGATGAGGAGATGCGAATCGCCCGCGCGTGCCGCGATGGCGAAGATCTGGAGGTCGCCTGCACCATGCGGCGGCCTGGGAGAAGAGCGCTTGCGACATAAGCCTCCGCCTTGGGTTTTTTGGGTTTGCAGCCTGGCCTTCGATTGGAGGTTGGCGCGCCTGTAGGAGGTTGGCGCGCCTGTAGGAGGTTGGCGGCAGAGAGATGGAGTCGGAAAATCGCCGCGAGATGTGGAGCCTTGCGGCTCCTTTCTTGATGGAGTTTGCGGCTTTGCTGCTTCAGCCAGGAGATCTAGAGGTCCTGTAGAAACTGCTAGAAGAAGGGTGCATGCGCCATCTGATCTTGCAGAGATCAGATGATCGTGCCTCTTGGATGCGCTACCGAAGAAAACGAACCACGTAATCAAGAAAGAACTCAAACATTGAATAGAGCTCGATGTAGATTGGGGCCTGGTACTGATGCACAAGAAATTGAAGATTGAAACACGGCCTTGAAGATCAAAACTTGTTAGATATTCTGGTCGTCACACAAAACTTAGGGTTTCATAAACAACCCTAGATCTCTCGGATCTCGAATACACAAAAAATAAAGAAAAATCCTTAAGAACCGACCTGCTCTGATACCATGTTAAGAAATAGAAAGCGGAAGCGATAAATGATAAACAGAGCATAATCTAGAAATATGAAACATGGAACAAGAGATTTAACGCGGAACCCTACTCTGTGAGGAGCGGGATGAAACCACGGGAGAAGCCCTCAAAGGGGCATGTTTGTCTATTGACTTTCTCAATGGATACAGGAGGTCTGGGGCTCCTTATATAGCCTATCCAGAGCCTCCAAGTCCCACCACTAGACGATGAGGGACTAAACACATGGATGGGGTAAATGGATCTTCTTCAGGATCTATTTACCCTGCTACAACTCAATGGGCGCACAACCAAATACTCTAAGACTATAGCGCTCTGAAAATCAAAGAAGCAATGTATTTTTCATCCTATGTCACATTTTTCTTCTACCGATGGTTTATCTAGTGTAACAACTAACAAGTGATTTACATATGCTCAAATGGCCATTTCTATTCCCAGAGATCATCATAATGCATTGCAGGATCATGGTTGGCGACAAGCCATGGATGAGGCGATGGATGCACTTACATCCCGAGCATGTGGGATCTTGTGCCACACCCCAGGGAGTTAGACGGGTGGCATGCAAATGGATCTTCATGACCAAACAATCACATGATCGGTTCCTTGACAGATTGAAAGCCATACAGGTTAATAAAAGCTTCACGTAGACTTATGGGGTGGTTTACTTTGAAATTTTCTTTCCAATTGCCAGAAAAAGCTCCATATGTAATATTCTTTCAGTTGTTGGTAATAAGGATTGATCTATCTTTCAGCTTGATGTGAAGAATAAATTTCTGTATAGTGACCTCGAGGAGAAGCTTTATATGATGCAACTGTCGAGGTGCGAAGTCGAGGGAGCTCTGTTCATGAAAGTGGTTCGTGCAGCCGCATATGCCTAAGTGGCGTTCTCAACGCACCGATTACCTGAAGCCCCGCTTTATGCGCCATCTGTGCATATACGGCCTGCATACGCAGGCTGTACGGGCGTATTTACGCTCCATGCACTCGCTTAAGGTCCGGTTGGGTAATCGAATCCTGATTTAAGACTTGGATCTTGTATTATTTTGATTTTATATATTAAATCAGATCATGTAATACTATCTTTGATGATTTTGATATTTAGTTGTACTATTTTGAGCTCTACATGAAAACTATTTTTCTTAGAAATTCTGTTGGATCACATTTATTCAAAATTCAGTTCAGTTGTAGTCACTTTTGTAGATATTTATTTATTTTTAAATAAAAAATAGAAAACCTTGTAGAACCACATATACCCTGCAAATCGCTTACTCGTTATTCAGTGACATGTCCGAACGCATACGTATACTACTTTCCTGAACCTTGCGAGGGAAAGTGTGTGTCGACTTTGTATACCACTTGTAGTCTAAAGTAGAGTCCCCGGGCATGGTTTGACAGACTTACCACTGAAATCAATTCTCTTACCTTCTAGAGGACAAACTCTGACTATTGTTTTTGTTAGGCGGCGTGCTATGGTGTCAACAGTCACACTGATATCTTCGCTCATGTGGATGCAGATTGTCAGTTTACCTGAGTACTGTCGATCCACTACGGGCTATGCTATGTTTGTTGGTGGCAACCTTGATACTTGGAGGAGCAAGAAGTAGACAATAATCTCTAGATCAAGTGTTGAGGTAGAATACAGGGTAATGGCCTAAGCCACCTCTGAGATTACCAAGCTTGTTTCCTTTCTATAGGAACTTGGACTTCCTTCTACTACTCTCATACCTTTATAATGTGACAACAAGTCTGCTACATATATTGCAACCAATCTAGTATTTCATGAGCGCATTAATCACATTGAGGTTGATTGTCACTTCATTCATGATGCAGTCTGATGAGGGAAGATCACTACTCCCATATCTCCGCAATTCTTAAGCTTGCAGACATTCACGAAGGAGCTACCGAGGAAACATCTATTATTGATAATTTATAAGTTGGGCATGATCGATAGATAGGCTCCACCATGAGAAGGGTTAGAGTTATCTTGTTATTAGACGAGGTCATTTATTTATTTGTTAAGTCAAGTAACTTTCAAGGTCCTTTATGTAATTAATCTTTTTAGATCCCTAGGGTTTCTCACACTATAAGAAACCCTAGATCCATGGAATAAAACAAGTCATTCATTCTCTCATCATTCTCTACATCAACACGCGATAACTTGATAAGAACGCCCCTCTGCTTCTCAACTGCTCACTTAACTTCCCACGAACTCCTCCCTACCTCAGCCTCCGTCGATGTCACCTCCATCGAGATGTCCGCGCATGCACGAGATAAATAGCACACCTACAATGAAAAGTTAGTGCGACCAATCCAAAGGGACCAACTTGATAGTCCCCTTCAATTCCGCCAAAAGCTCGAACGATTCACACGATCAAAGGCCATTCCCAAACCACCGTAACTACCTCCCTAATCTGGGAGAGCACCTTCTGAATTGTCACAAAATCCCATCAACGAATCAGAACACTTTTCACTGTAACCAAGAAGCAGTGAGCAATCAGGATCATGCCACCACAAAATAGTGGTCATTGCCAAGAAACACATGTTAATAAACCCTACACGGAACCCCAAGTAGCATCTATATCTCAACAACAGAAAGAAGTCTCAAGCACTGCAATCAGACGCCAACACATGCCATATCTCCATATACCCCATGCCAAGGTCGTGATAAAGCCTCCTCCACCACATCTTTGCCTTCACCAACCAAAAAACCATTAAGGGAAGCAATCTCCATGTCAGTTTCTTCTTTCAAACACTTTTCGCCATGCATACACCCTTGTGTCCTACAACACCACAACCGAAGCACAACATTTCCCCCCAGCAATCCTTTACAAAAAGATACTTTCCACCATAATAGAAGTACCAACTACATTGCTCTTCCTGCCACTCCGCCTTCGGCAAACCAAAGGATATTAGCACCCTTTATTTGCCCCATCGTCGCCTCCATCATAGCCCATAACCTCTCTCACATCAGTCCCAACACCTCCAGAAACACTAACAGCCCTTGCAACTTCGTTGGCACCACCAACAACAGCCTTACCCATAACACAAATGCTAGTCCCATGGAGACCTAGACCATGCAAGAGCACAGCCGACTCTATGGCCCTTAATGCCAAGCCCATCGCACTCTCAAACCTCAAGCACCTCTAATTTCCAAACCCCCACAACCTCTTGAAGCCACATAATCCCTATTGCCTCTGCCAGAATCCCCAAATACCCTAACCATGTCACCTCACGAGGACCCATACCCTGCCACCAAGTCTTTTTTCCTGTCGAGAGACCCTGGGCTTGCTCTCTTGCACGCCACGAACTATGTTTGTCCCTCTTGCAATTCATTCATCTTCCCATATCACCATTCGCCTCTTATCCCCCACCTTCTCCTCATCAAGAAGTTGGTTAGTTGGAAGCTTAGTTGCCTCTCAAGGAGTGGATGTCTTCCACTCATCAAGATTGCAATGTTTATCATCCCCATTTTCTTCCTTCCATCATTTTTGCTGCCAATGAGGTACACCACTATCTTGAATCCGTAAAGAGGAAGTTCTTTTGGGTTGGTGCATGGAGACTCGAGAGTATACCATTGGTGAAGTTGTCTGCCACCAACCATCCTTTATACCTACGAGCGTCCTTTTGCCATCAGACATTAGTAGGAAACATGCATGAAAGGAAGGTATCCATGAAGATGTGGATATTAGAGTCTTTTCATGTCAGGAGGGTGTCATTACATTACAGATGGATGTCAAACATGGTGGTTGATTGCGGAGATGATCGTGGCAAAGGTCGATAACGACAACCATATCTTGGTGTCATTACATCATTGATGGATGCCAAACACGGTGGTTGATTGCGGAGATGATCGTGGCAAAGGTTGATAACGATCACCATATCTTGTAGCATCGCATGTCTTGCCACATTGCTTCTATAGATTGGAAGTCTGCGTATTACAGGGTGCCACCCAAGGCCTACTTGCATACCTCAAGGGTTTCAAGCCCCTTAACGGTTCCTAACTCTATTGGAAGGGCACATGACTTTTCCCAATGTTATTAACATCTTAGTATAAAGAGTATTTATGCCAATACTAAGCTACTAAGCAAAATTATGAAAAAGTCCCTCGTGGTCTTGGGAAATATTGATAGAGCTCGGTGATTAATGAATTAGCCTCTTAAGCCCGTGTCCTACAACAACAACAATGAAGCCTTTTCCCACATTAAGTAGGGTCGGCTACATGGATTCTTTGCCTTCATTCGGATCTATCTTGGGTCATTCCCAGGCTTAGATCCAAAAAACTAAGATCCACAAAACTAAGATCCCTTCGTAAAGTCTCATTCCAACACTCCATGTGCCTTCCTCACCTTCTCTTAACCAGCTCAACATCCCAAAAATCGCATCCCCTCGTCGTTGCACCAGTTGACCACCTTTGCAAATGGCTAAACCACCGTAAGTGAATTTTCTCACGTCTTATCCTCGATCGGAGCTACACCATCTTAGCCTCTTAAGCACATGTCCCAATTCCCAAAAAAATGGCAGTAGAGGTGCTCGATGCCTTAAGTAAGGGACTCGGTCTCTACACCTCAGTTAAGTCCTTAGAACTCAATAAGGCATGATGCTTAGACTCTACATATTATGATTGTGCTCTAATACCTTATTGAGATAGCTACTCATGCTTTGAATAAGTGACATCAGTAAGTCCTTCAACCTTGACAAGGCAAAGCTCTAAGCACTCTTTGCTCATGTCATCATTTCCTTGACCTCGGTAAGGGTCTCATGACATCAATAAGGTGGGTTGTTGGCCCATTTAATTACGTTGTGAGCTTTCATCTTAGCTCAAAATCCTTAGTTTCATCATTTAAAACATTTTCCTTATATGGTTGAATGTAGTTCTCTTATTATTACACATTTTGGAGCTTTGCTAGTGCTCCTTACAAGGATTCAAATCCTAGGGATCTAAATTCTCTTTGTTTGAGGGGATAATATAGCCCCCTTTCAAATCATGATCCTAAGAAACAACCCTCTTAGTTGGGCTCAAATGAATGAGCTTATGCCATGCATGGATCTAAAGCCTCTCGTTGATAGTTTTTTCATAAAACACGGGACATGCATCTTAAGAGATATCTCAGATTTTTGTTAAAAGTAATTGGGGCACATGAGTTTAGACAACCCAAGTCTCATAGAGTAATTTAGAGCATCGGTTACATTTTCAACATAAATACGCTTGTGTCAAAATATACCCCATTTATCGCCAACCATATAGCCTGTCAGGACAACAAACTTCAACGAGCTGGCTAAAATGAGATATATCACCATAGTTCACACCTAGCAGATGTGTACTATCCCCATATCTCCCAAACATGCATGGACTCCTTGCAGGAAAAACAGAGATGGTTGACACCTTCCTACGAGTCCCACATTGCGAGCAACTACCTCACGTGCATTAAAAATCCTAGCACCTCGGGTAGCCGTCGAGATGTGCCCATGCCTAAATGATCAAAGAAAGACTTTGATAATATACAAATCCTCAACTCTGTAGCCATGGGCACTCCTACGAATGAATTGTTGAATCGAACGGTATAGATGCACACACAACCTCGTATACTTTCATCACCAAAATTGATCCATCCCACCAAATCTATGAGTCCCTCCCTACTACTGGATCTTCCAATCCATAGAAAAGCTCAAAGAGTTCCAAAAACTCCTCCAATCTCTATTGCAATAACCCTACTCTAAAAAGTGGTGTCCAAGTGTCACTCGACCACAAATCCTCTCATTAATAGTTGAGAAACATCTTTATCTTGTGGGGTAATTTTTATCCTCATCAAGGATCATTGCATATACACATGTTCAACTCTTGGAGTACATTATAAGACCCACATAGGAGGACAAGTGCATGGAAGCTAATCATGATCAAGTACAAGAAAGAGAACAAAGTTACACACTGTAATACTTAAAGAGTGATAAAGAATGAATTCATCTATAAAAGAGAAGCATGGACTAAGAAATACATTCATCCAAGATAGTTTACGCCATATGTTTAATCATGTAATATGAACTTGGGATAACATTCACCCAACATTCATGAAATATACTATTGTGGAGGGGGGAAATCCTAGAAACCTCAAGATTATAGTTAATTTTAATCTCTGCCACATCGAGGCAAAAGGTTTCTATTGATAACGTTCAATCACTGAATAAAACCATGTCATGAATTATAATATAAAACCATGTCATGAATTATACATATTATCAAAGCAATGCCAAATTGAATTTAAATAAAAGAAAGAATCAGATATTTATTTCGAGAATAAAATGCTTTATAACATCTCCCACTACATATTTTGATGGACTTAGGAGAGACAGCTCAACAAATAAAAAAAACAGCAACACTGACCGCATAAACACAATACCAATTATGACCAAGAATACAACTTGGGTCCATACATCAAAATAAAAAAAGTCGAAAAGACAACTAGAACTACAACTGGTATTGTTTGGGAATGAAATATGGTAAAGTAACTCAACTACCTACAATCACAATGAAAGGTAGACTGATGCGAGCTACACGTAGCTCGAGACAGTCCCCATATAAGTAGAAGTGTGCCCAGGCCCCAACATAAGGAAGCTGCACCAACCTACATTACCGCTCTTTTTAAGACCACCGATAACCGCCGACCCCATAGGCCCATACATATAATCTTTGTTAAAAATGAGAAAACGAAAGGGCTAATCTAAACAAGAACATAAAATAAGAATTAGAATGTGCAAATTTATGCAGAATCCTACTACGTGAGGAGCAGAATGAAATCATGGGAGAAGGCTTCTAGGGCCAGATATTCTATTATAAATCCGTCTATCACACATGAGTACAGGAGGTGTAGAGCTCTTTATATAACCTGATCAGAATCCCACTAACAAATGATGTGGACCAAACATGAGAGAACTGTAATTGGATCCTAGAGAGTCCAATTACCCATATATTATATATTCTAGTTTTCCCCTCAAGTTGGAGCTGAAAAATTTGCAGCTTGCAATAAAATAAAAGGAACACAGCACATCATCACTCGATACATCCTAAAGGGGACGGGAGGAGACCCGCTCGGTGTAGTTGCTGCTGGGAGGAGACCTGTGGAAGGCGTCACACTACGAGGAGACATGTGCTTGGAATAAAGGCATACTACGAGACATGTGCTTGGAATAAAATCACACTACGAGGAGACATGTGCCTAGAGCAGAGTCACACTGGGAGGAGACGTGTGCTTGGACTAGAGTCGCACTAACAGGAAACTTCTTCCTGGAGCAAAGGTGCGGAGGAGACCTGTGTCTGGAGTGGATACTCGAAAAGATGGTTGATATGCAATAGATGTGCTGGAGTATTGGTCTTCATGTTATTGATGGCAATAGAATTCTGAAGATGATCTCAAGTAGTAGAGTCCATGTGAAGTAGTTGATGCCGAACATCAGAAGTGGAGTGATCGTGCCTTATATGTAGATCCCAACAGTAGGGCCTCTCGTATACGTGAACCCTAAGAATGGTCTCTCCCATATCTATGGAAATCTCCAGTCGGATCTGCAGATGAGATCATTCTTAGAGGAGCCACGAGTAGAAGATGATGGGCATGATACAAAGCCAATAGGCATATTTCATATTGAAGAATATGCCCTACCATCTCTACCCCTTTCTCCCATACTTGTTAGACTATGGATATAGATAATCAAGTTCGGAAAAACAATGTGGAAGACATATCTTTTCCTTTTCTCTTTTTTCATAAGTCATCCCACTTTTTTGACTTTTTTATATTTTTTTAATCAGCCTCGTTTTTTCTTGTGGAGAAGGAATGAGAAAATGAAAAGTATCATTCATTGTAGCCCTAGAGCTTTCTTATATAGGAGAAAAGCTCTACGGGAAAATTAGATAATGTACACTGAAAAAATAAAGAAATATAAATAAAGATAAAGAGATACAAGTATCTCAACACTCCTCCTCAAGCTGTAGCATATATATCTATCATGCTCAGTTTGGAACAGCAACATTGAAAAGGACCCCTCGCAAGAGCTTTGGTAAACGTATCTGCAATCTGATCGCCTGAAGTAACATGAGAAGTGGAGCTAAGTCCCATCTGAATCAAATCACGGCTGTAATGACAGTCAACTTCAATGTGTTGTGCTCTTTCATGGAAGGTCGGATTATTAGCTATGAATAGAGATGCTTGGTTATCACATTTGAGATGCATAGGAAGAGGCACCTCAATAGCTAGGTCAGTCAGGACGAACTTGACCCACATCATTTCTGTGCTCCCTTGGGCCATGGCCATATATTCTAATTCGGCACTAGATCTAACTACAACTGTATGTTTCTTACTTTTCCATGAAACCAGCGAGCTACCAACAAACACAATGAAGCCTGAAGTAGACTTCCTATCCTTAGGGCATCTGGCATAATCCGCATCTACGCATCCATTAACTGTGAGAGATGTATCTCTTCTGAATAAAAGGTTGGCACCTGGAGAAGACTTCAGATACCTCAAGATCATGTTAACCGCATCCATGTGAGCATGTCTAGGTTGCTGCATAAACCGGTTGACTATGCTATCAACAAATCATATATCATGTATGGTAATAATAATATACAACGGATTCCCTACTAGCTCTTTGGATCGTCTCTTATCCACCTCCTCGAAGCTATCATCATAGAGCTTAGCATTAGGATCCATTGGAGTAGTAGCAGGTATGCACCATGACATGCTTGTCTCATATAAGAGATTAGTAACATACTTCCTTTGTGTCATTATCATACCATGCTGATTTCTTGCAAACTCTAGGCCAAGAAAGTAACGCAGCTTGCCAAGGTCCTTGGTCACGAACTGTCGTCTGAGGAAATCATTGGTTGCCTAAATGTCTTGTTCATGGATGTCAGTAATAATAATATCATCAGCATAAATCAGAATAGCAACGGTACCTCTCTAGGTTCTCCTAAGAAAAAGAGAATGATATGTGGTAGATCTGATAAACCCTTATGTTCAATCAACTCTGAGAGATTCTGAAACCAAGCCCTCAGACTCTGCTTAAGGTCATATATGGCCTTATGAAGTTGGCACACCATACTAGACTCCCTCTTAGCAGCAAACCCAAGTGGTTGTTGCATGTAAACTTCCTCCTACAAGTCTCCATACAAGAATGCATTTTTGACATCTAATTGGAAAAGCGGCCAATCACGTACCACAGCAATAGCAAAAAGAATCAGCAGCGTAGAATGACGCGCAACTAGAGAGAAGGTATCCTGTTAATCTACCCCATAGGTTTGGTGAACCCACGAGCAACCAATCTTGCATTATTCTTGTCCACGGTACCATCCACTCAGTGTCTCACAATAAACACCCACTTGTTGCCAACAACAAATGCACATGGAGAAGCATGTACAACACTCCACATACCACGAGACTGTAAGCCGGCCATCTCCTCCTCCATCTCCAGATGCCACTAACTACTCTCCAATGCTTCCTGATAGGACAGTGGTATCTCCACGACTGATAGTCCTACAACAAACCTCTGAAAATCCTCATAGAATCGTGCTAGGGAAACATAAGAAGCAAGAGGATGCATAGTGCATGCACGCCTCTGCTTCGGAAGAGCAATAGGCATATCCAGGTCCTTAGCGTCCTCAGAAGGTGTATTATCTAACACATGTTGCACCATGGAAGGAAATATCGGGATATATCGACGATATATCGCCGATATATCGATATCGACATAGGACCGATATGGGTACCGATATGGCGATATATCCCGATTTCCAGGCATTTTCTTCACAAAGGCTCATCGATATGGGCGATATATCGTCGATATATCGTCGAAATATCGTATCGAAATGATATCGATATCGATACGGCCTTCCATGTGTTGCACCTCAGGCAGCACAAGCAAACCACTACTGCCATTAGTAGAACTCAAATACTCAGAACATACCTTGGGTGTGCTGGATGATGGAGGAGGCACATAAGCATGAGGTCAATGCCGGTAAACCTGCGGAAAGAAAGTAGACGCGGTTGGTGTTGGAGGAGGTAGTCGTGGTAACGGTGGAGGAAAAGGTGGTGGTGGTGGTGGTGGTGGAGATGATGGTGGTGTAATGGATCCTAGAGTAGACGAAATCAGAGGTAGAGGCATATAGACCTCCTCTTTATTCTATGAAGGAATGAGATTGTCACATGTAGGAGAGAAATACATAATGGACTCAAGGAAGGTGACATCCGCACTAACATAGTACCTTCGTCGAACAATGTCGAAGCAACGATATCCCTTTTGGGTCATGGAATACCCAACAAACACGTACTTGACAACTCTAGGAGAGAGCTTGTCAAGACCTGGAGACATCTGATGAACAAATGCAACCGATCCGAAAACACGAGGTGTAAGTGAGAAAAGATCCATCCCGGAAAACACAATCGAGAACAAGATCTTCTCCCCCTGAACCGAAGAGGGCATACGATTTACCACGTAACAAGCAGTTAGAACCGCATCTCCCCATTACGACACAGATCTGAACCAAAAGAATCATGTTAACATCCAAAAGATTATGGAGTTTTCGTTCAACCACCCCATTCTGTTGAGAGGTATACGCACAAGATGTGTGATGCAGAGTAGCATAGGATCTAAGAAATTGGGAAAGTTGAGTACTGTAAAATTCCAGGTCATTATCTGAGCGTATAAACTTGACATCATTGAAAAGAAATTCCTTATTTCATTAATAAAGGACTGAATAACATGACCAACATCGAACTTGTTCTTAAGAAGAAAGTCCCAAGACCATGCAAGGAAATATCAGCGATATATCGCCGATATATCACCGATATATCGATATCGACATGGGACCGATACAGGCACCGATATGGCGATATATCCCGATTTCCAGGCATTTTCTTCACAAAGACTCGTTGATATGAGCGATATTTCGGCGAAATATTATATCGATACGATATCAAAACGATATCGATATCGATACGACCTTCCATGCCCAAGACAATCTTCAACACTCATCAACTGCAACATAAAACCTATGCCCTGATGATATGGGACACGATTAGGACCCCAAATATCAAAATGAATTAACTCAAACAGACTATGACTACTTCAACCTTGATGACTCTGGAATGTGGACCGATGATGCTTCACAAGCTAGCAGGTCTAACACTAAAAAGTAGAGCGAGGAGAATCCGTGGAAAAACATGACACAGCTCTTACAGAGGAAGATGACCAAATCAAAGATACCACATATAGGGAGAAACAGATCCAGTGCGAAGAAAAGAAGCACTAGCATAAGGAGGTAGTACCAGTTTGTAGAGACTTCCTTGCTCACGGCTAAATCCAATCACCATTATTTTTAAAAATGTGCCTCAAGGCGCTGAGGCGTACGCCTCGAGGCTATAGCTTCATGCATCCTCAATGAGGTGTGCGCCTCGAGGCTTATGAGGCACTGCCTCATTTGTGCGCTGATTTTTTTATATTTTTTTCTACAATTTTTTTCCTTTTCTTTTTGATTGTAATCAAAGATACCACATATAGGGAGAAACAGATCCAGTGCGAAGAAAAGAAGCACTAGCATAAGGAGGTAGTACCAGCTTGTAGAGACTTCCTTGCTCACGGCTAAATCCAATCACCATTATTTTTAAAAATGCTTTATTGAGGTAGTACGATATGCTTTATTGAGGGCGATGATTCGGATGTGGCTGGTATGGCTACCACGTTAGATCTCTTCAGCGAGGCCTCGGGACTGCTCATAAACCATGACAAATCCTCTATGGTCCCCTTCAACATTTCGCGGGATGAGGTAGCAGAGTATGCGCGGATCTTGGGCTGCTCTGTGGGCGCTCTTCCTTTGGATTATTTGGGACTTCCTTTGACGGTGGGGCGTGCTCGCATACGTGACTGGCAGGCGGTGGTGGAAAGGCTCGAATCTCGCTTGGTCGGGTGGCGGGCGGCCATTCTTTCGCGCGGTGGGCGTTTGATTCTTCTCAAATCTGTATTGTCCTCGATCCCAATCTACTTTTTCTCTGTTAAGGTATGCCAAAGGGGATCAGGCGGAGGATGGGTTCGTGCCTTCGAAGATTTCTTTGGGGTAAGAAGGGGGAGGCGAGGAGGGGGGTGCACTTGGTTCGCTGGGACGAGGTTACTCGGCCGAAGCAGGAGGGGGGACTGGCCGTGAGAAGGTTGGAGGTCGTTAATGAGGCCCTCTTGCTCAAATGGGTGGCTCGACTTTGGGGCCGTGAGGAAAATTTTATGTTGAATTTCTTGCGAGAGGCGGTGGGAGTGGACAGGCTCTTTGATCCCGGCGGCCGCCAGAGGGCTTCCCCTTCCTCTTTCACCCGTGCCATTGTTACTTCCCTTTCTCGCAACCGCTCCCTATTTGGAATTAAGATGGGGGATGGTTCCCTGATACGTTTTTGGGGCGATGATTGGACCGGGAGGGGTCCTCTTCAAGAGTTATTCCCCCGTCTGTTTGCCCTGGCGGCGGATAAGGAATCCAAGGTGGCCTCTTGCTGGGATGGTGCTTCATGGGGCCCCACTTTCGTGGCTAATCTCTCCGATCGGCGGCAGGAGGATCTCTTCGCTCTCTTGGCTATTCTCGATGGCGCTCCCACTCCTTTGGTCGGTCGTGACCATTTGCTTTGGAAGGACGGCTCCTTCTCCATTCGTGCGGCTTACCGTGCTATCCTTCCTCCTCCTGATGCGGCCGATGTGGTTCTTTTTCGGGACTGTCAGTTCTTTTGGGGCCTCCGGATCCCCGAACGTATAGGTATTTTTCTGTGGCTCTTTCGACGTGGCCGATTGCAGACCCGGAGCCGGTGCGCCTTGATTTTTCCCAATGTAAGCTCTATCTGTGGGCTTTGTGACTTGGAGGCGGAGACTATTGAACACCTATTCTTTCGATGCGGCAGAACCCATGGCATTTGGGCGGATCTGGAGTGGCTTGATGTGTCGTCTTCTTCCTCGTTTTGCGACAGTTTGGTTTCTTCTCGGGCTAGGGCGAGGACGGACCTACTTTCTGCTATTGCGCGGCTTTGGAGCATCTGGGTTGGGAGAAATGAGGCCCTCTTTGCTCGTCAGAGATTTTACACCGAGAACGTTCTAATTTCGGCTTCGCGTTTCACTCGTGATTGGACTGATGTGTAGGGTTTTCTTATGTTAGCGGAGGTATCCGATATCTATCTGATATCGATACCTCCAGATTTATGTTTGTTTGTCTCCTGTATGCGTGTCGCCTGTAAGTTCTCTTTAACTTCTTAATAAATCGGGGCGAGCACCATTGAGTGCGTCCCCCTTTTTTGAGCGTCAAAAAAAAATGTGCCTCAAGGCGCTGAGGCGTACGCCTCGAGGCTATAGCTTCATGCATCCTCAATGAGGTGTGCGCCTCGAGGCTTATGAGGCACTGCCTCATTTGTGTGCTGATTTTTTTATATTTTTTTCTACAATTTTTTTTCCTTTTCTTTTTGATTGTAGGCTTTAATCTTACATAGACAAGTATTTTCACGTTCTCAAGCTCACAATTCACTGAAATGCATTTTTTTAATTTATTAAAGTATTGAGCTTATTTTTACTTGGTTATGCATGTTTTTATAAATCAACATAAACAAAAAATTGAGTCCTGAATCCTTAAATCTAATGCCTCTACTCTTTAGTGTGAATCACGCATAAACGCTTCCCTTATTAAGATGTTTGGATGCAAGTCCCCTACTTTGACCTAAATTTAGAAAAGTATATTTTTATAAGCACGTATCATCTTTTCTTCTATTCAATCGAGACTAAATTAATACACATCAAAGAATGCATGAACAAAAATGGTCATAACATGCAATATTCAAGTATTTTATCCCACAATCCTTACGGTAAAGTAAAAAAGTGATTGATGATTCACTGCTTACTCTCTTATCCTTTTCAATTGAATGACACACATATCTCACCTTATTTTGAAAATGGTGTGTTACATCTAGTCTGTTTAGTTAATGTTTATTCAAAACTTTATATTTTGCAGAGAATTACCCATTATTGTGCTTGCATATCCATATTTACTTGATTTCTTACAGATTTAAAGTCCAAAAAATGAGAGTTATATAACAACTTGGATGTTTAAACGATGTTGTTAGCCTTGAAATGTCATGAAGTTATGTATTTAATCATAACTATTTAATTTCTAGAACTTGAAAATTGTAATTACGATTAATTATTATGTTTTATGAAAAATTTTCTTTCACAAGTAAGGCTTACGTCTCGATACGCCTCGAGCCTTACGCCTCGAGGCAATACTGGGAAAACGCCTCAATACACCTCACGCTTTTTAAAACCTTAACTATCACCTTGTTTGTAAGAATGTCCTAAAACATAAAAGAAGAAGAGTCAAAAATGGCACGACAATCTAAATCCTTGGTGATTTGACTAATTGATAGTAAATTCATAGAAAATTCAGGAGCGTAAAGAACATTCTGAAGCCGCTTTGCGGGAGTTAACTGCACCTCCCCCTGACCAGTAATGGGAGAGTGTGTCCCATCTGCTATCACAACGGATCATCTTGACTAAGTCGTACTCACCACAGAGATGATGGGATGCTCCTAAATCCATAACCCATTCCGACAAATATGCCCTGTAACAGCTAAGAAAGGCATATGTTATACATGATGTGGATGTTGACGCTGAGGCAACTACCTTTGAGGATCCTGAAGGAGAGCTGGTTGACCCAAGAGTAGGCATAATCCTAAGTTGTACCACAAGTTCATCAAATCGCTGATCAGAAACAGGTGATGGACTCCCAACCTGCTAAGTCCACTCTGCAACTTGAGCTGAAGCAGGAAACCCATGCTTAGAGTAGCATGTTTCCTCATAGCGCCCTAACCTGTGGTAGTAGGTGCACGGCTGACGGGGTTGACCACTCCCTTCTCTGCCATGGTTAGGGCCCACCTACCACGATATGGTGTATAACTCCCCCTACCACGAGATGCAGCCATAGTTAAAGATGTTTGAGACTGTAGGGTACACCAGAGGATATGGGGAGCCGACTCAATCTGCGATATGCCTCCTCCACTGGATGTATGGTGGCATCAGTAAGAATCTGGACTCGAGCAGTGTCTTACTCATGATCAAGAGCTGCTAGAAAGACCCCAGTCATCACATAGTCTATGTATGCCGTAAGCTACTCTAGTGTAGTAGCCAAGGGAATGTAACCATGGAGCTTCTCAAACATACCCCATAAAGAAGTGTAGAGGGTACGGAGAGGGCGACCATTCTTCTTCGATGTGAAGATATCATGCTGGAGCTGCAGTATCTTTGACTCATTCTTCGCCGGAGAGTATGTAGCGGCGAGCCACATAGCATTTGCAGTAGGTTGACTCGGTATATCATTAGTTATCTCTTTTGACACAATTTCAGATAGCCACGCATGTGCATATGCATCGTTTACCCACTTGGCTCCTCCATCGTAAAGATGTGCATCTTGCCATTGCACTGCATTAAGCGCATGAATTGCATGGCCCACAGTTCATAGTTTGTTCCATCCATCTTGACGATGGACGGTGGACCTTTGTAAGGCACCGAAAGATGAAATGTCTACTTTGTTGTCTGGCATGATGACAACAATCTCCAAGACTAGGTTTGCACACAAAAGAAATTGTGTCTACACAGACATACAAGACGATGGTTGTAGGTGTAGACTCATACCACAACCTCTTCCATTTGTTGGAGACCTCTTTGGGTAATTAGGGTATTTTAGATAATCAAGTCACAACCTAGAAACCTAGAAACGGGCCTAACAGACCACGGGAGAGGCAACGACAGCCTTCGGTTTCACAGCAGGATGCCGGAAATGGCCGCTCGGACCCCTATCGCTAGCCCGACGGCGATGGTTGTTGGCGTGATTGAGTAGTAGTCAGCGATGGCTGCTAGATGGCGGTCCACGGCAGTGGTTGCGGCTGCTGAGCAGCGGCCCACGGCAGCGACTGTAGCTGTAGGGCGGTGATCGGAGGCTCAGCGTGAGCAATACTGGCAGCAGCGGCGGCCGATCGCTTGAGGCGTGCTAGGGATTTGGTGGGGTAGGGATTCTAGGGCACAGTCTCTAGTCTAGGACTGTCGCTCTGATACCATGTGGAGTATGAGAAAATGAAAATTATCATTCATTGTAGCCCTAGAGCTCTCTTATATAGGAGAAAATCTCTACAAGAAAATTGCATAACTTATACTGAAGAAATAGAGAAATATAAAATAAAGAAAAGAGATATAAGTATCTCAACATTTCTAAACCTCTTTTTTTAAATGTAGTACTAACAACCGCCTCTTTCTTTTTTGAATAATGGCTCGAAGGCAAAAAGCAATACAAGTGATAAAGTCTAAATCAAGAGTATAAGTGCAAGTACTAGTCGAACTTCTAAACCTGTTGTATGCCTCATCGACGATAAGAATCTCAAACAGGCTTTGCATCTATGCATTTGTTGGCTTATAGAAAAGATCAAATTCAGCTTCTTAAAGCCTAACTTCAAAGCATGGCAGTTAATTCCTGAGCATGCCCATCCTTTCACAGAGACCACATCATAATGAAATTGCAAGATCTCCAGACATTCTTCTTGTGAGAGTATGTCCACGAGAGACTACATCTTAACGGTGGTATAATGCATAATCTCCATACTAATTCTATGTATCATAGTGATAGTGCTCATAATGTGTGCCCTCACCATGGTTAGTATAGGTTCAATAGAAATGTCGGTCATTTGCATCACTTCACCCTTCTTTTGATTCTAGAGAGCTTCACTGCTGATTATATCAATAGCTGTAGTGTAATACCGGTCTACTGAACGTTATAATGGAAGCTTAGATTCTACCAGTTAGGTGCTAGGGCTGAATATGGGAATACTTGATCCAGGATTTGGCAGTCATTTTGTCATCAAAAGAAAAGTACAACTTAAATAAGAATTTGGCATTAATTTTGTCACCAAAGGAGGAAAGGTGCAACATAAATTAAAACATATTTTCTACATTACTAATTTAGTTATTTTATTTGAAATATCTGAGTGACATTAGAGTGAATTGAAGCGTAGTTGCAGATTTTAATTTCTGAGAGTAACTGTTCCCCACCTTCAGGTTTTTGACTATTCTGCGGCAATTCAGAAGGAACACAATTTGGATTTTCTGATATGGTTTTATTATTGGCCTCCTGTTCTCTCCCATGATGGCCAGGCCTTTCAGGCTTCGCAGCATATAAATGAATAAGTTGAGATCCTGTAGCATGAAGTCCTTTATTTTTGGTCTGATATTCCAACGCAGTATCTGTTAGGATCTGATTTGAACCCTTCCCAGTCGCAGATGGAGATTCAGGGCGGGGAGCTTCTTGCAGATGGAAGGACGAAGCACATGAGACATCTTTCCCTCTAATTCCCGATTCACCATCTAAAGATTTGATCAACATAGTAGACATCAGAAATAAGACGAATTCTTTTTACCATTCACTGTATCAAAATTCAAAAGGCATACAATTGGCATCTGTACATCTTACCAGGGATACATTCACGGGCAATTTTATCAGAACCACTATTGCCAATGTGGATATCAGGAAAACGTTCGATTGCTTGCCTGAGTGATACATTTGGCAGCAAATCCCCAACACTGTACTTTCTAGAAGCACAAATGGGGCAACTTAATTTCTCCGCCAATGCAGAGCGTATACCTACATTTTTGTTATCAAGATACAAGAGATAACCAAAAAGAATTGGACGTTACGTGTTATATTTAACAGATAATATGATGGAGTAGGCTACTTTTTGGCCATAGTATCATAAGGAAATAACAATCCAACACGAAATGATCATATACTCTGATAAGCTTATAAAGAAAATGCAAAGAAGCCACTCACTTCTCAGTACTGAATTTAAACTATGTTGCTTGATAGAAGAGCTAACATCAAAAATAATCAACAAACCGCTACATTTTTACCTTCAAAGTGGAGCAATCTCACATCTAATTTATGTACTAAAATAAAATAATTAGAAGGTATAACACGAAGAATGGTCAAGGGGAAACCTTTTTATAAAATACCACCTTAAAATATCAATCCATCTTGCCTTAGTCACACTATTAAACACCGTGTGGACTGGAACTTCAACTGGATCTCTCTTAAGAAGTGGGGCTTCCTAAAGATTTTGATTACATGAATGATGCAGTGCATCACCACTATCTTACTAGAATCTGGTAAATGGTCATCCGGAGGAAGGTTTTTTTCAGCTGAAACTAAAAGACAGAAAAGAATGCCCCATCGTGTCACGTGTGTTTGTTATTGCAGTTAATGCCCTCGCAATCATTACGGATTTGGCAAACAAGGGTGATATTGGTGATGGCTATAGGGAGAGGACTCCATCTCACTACTCCAATATATTAACGATATGGTTTTCTTTGTGGGGGGGGCTAAGGAGATTTCCATGGTGCATGAGATTTTTGGTGATATTTTTAAGCTTAGGATCAACCATGCAAAATTGGCATGTCTGTCGTTTAGACTATCTATTCAGATGTTGAGGCTCGTGGACTGGTCTTGGTACCCTGCAGGTGCTCCTTCCTATCACCTATCTTAAGTTGTCGCTAGTTTATTGGCGACTAAAGAGGGCGTAGTGAATGCTCCTTGTGGATAAGCTGGAGAAGAAATTGGCTGGTTAATAGGGCTTGAGTATTTGGAGAGGTAGACAATTAATCCTTCTCAAGATGGACTTTTCGACTATTCTAATTTTCTTCCTCGAAACATGCATGTTGTTTGTTGGCGTCTAAACAATGATGCACAGAATTTTCTGGGTGGGTGCCAACCAGGACACTAGTGGCATTCCATTGGTTAACTGTAATCAGCATCATGGCCAATGGAGGATGGAGTTCTTGGTGCATTGAGGCTCAAAGAAATGAATAAGTAACTCCGGATGAAGTGAATTCTAAGGATTTCGGGAGGTGGTGGTAACATCTTGTGTCGTTTAAACTTTGATTAGAAGTGTCTATGGTGTTTTACACTCCAGGACACATGCAAGTAAGCCCCTTCCAGTGGGCATCGTATTTTTAGAAGGATATTTGACTATCTGCAGCATTCTTCCAGATATAACCTCTCTTTTGAGTCCATTTTTGGTGATGGACGTTCATTCAGATTCTGGAAAGACAATTGGTCAGAGGACAGTGCTCTCTGCTAATGTTTTCTCGTCTACATACTCAAAGCAGTGAGTACAGTTTTCCTTACCATGATTGATTGTCTGATCACGGTACACAGTCCATCTAATGAGGTGGATCACTAGATTCAACACATTGACATTTCTCAATCAGGAAAGCTTTCAGGACCCTCTACTTGGCTGATTTTGGCCATGGGAATTAACACAAGATCGCAAACCGATGTGAGCAATGAAAGTACCCCTTTTGAATCTCTGATTTAAGGTTTTCCCCTTTGGTAAATGAGAAGGGAGCAGATACTGAAGGCAGATCACAGAAATAGGTTGTTGAACACAACGGATGTGTAGTGCTCTTTGTGTACGGAGATGACTGAACATGTGAACCACCTTTTCTTCACTTGTGATCGAGCTACGGAAATTTGGAGCAAAGGCTGCGATTGATGGTGGGGACAGATCTGGCAAGGATGGCTCTGGGAGTTTTTTGGTGTAATTGAAGACCGACCCCCAGTGACCATATTTTGCATATGAATATGATTTGGGCATTTTCGCTTGCAAAGGATAATGTGATGCCGTAACAAGAGGTGTTATACTGAAAATGTCCTTGAACATGTCAAAGCTTTCATTGAGGAATGCACTCTTCAAATCTTGTGTTTTTTTATATAAGTAATAAATTGGAGTGTGCAACAACTTGGGTGCACGCCCTAGTTTCAGTCAAAAAAATATCGAACCTTCTCATCTCAAATATTATCCAAACAAAACTTGCAAAAAATTCCATCTCAATGTGACTATATATGCCAAACGACAGCAAGTTACCAATATGTAGTAGGAAGTCCCACAAATAATCTGTGCAAAATAGTGGTAAAAATGTTTAATTTTTACAGGAAATATTCAGAGGCAAGAAAGTAACGTTCTTGCCTTAGGTAGAACATCATCAATGTAAACTGGGGAGATCATTAACAAATAATGATTTTATCCCTTTATGTAAGAAGTTTTCTTCTAATCTAAAAGGCGGTAGCTCCCAACTTGGGAGGTTACCCAAGTTTGGTTTTTCGAAAAAAAAAGTACCTTTGGGTTGGGCTGGGTGAATAGTAATCTGTGAGGAGGAAGTGTAGAGGTTTATATATGTTACGTTATATGTTGCGTTGTACTGCTTCGTATTTCCTATTTATCTTAGGTATGTCTATGTAATTTACCCAAGGGTTTCTCCCTATATAAGAGACCCGAGGGCTCTATGGAATAACACACAACAGAGTATCAATTACTCCAACATGGTATCAGAGCCAAAACCCTAACCCTAGGGTTTTGTTCTCTCCACCCGTCCCCCCCCTCCCTCGTCTCCAGCCCGCCGCCGCCGACTCTCCAGCCCTCCAGCGGCCGCCGCTGCCTTCCGAGCCTTCCAGCGCCGCCCCCCCTCCAGTCGGTCTAAGCCCTCCAGCGCCGCCGATGCCTTCCTAGCCGGCCCCCTCCAATCGCTCCAGCCCTCCAGCGGGGCCCCTTGCGACTCCAGCCCGGCTCCTGCCCCGCCGCTGGCCCACCCTCCCGCCGCCAGCCTTCCTCGCCGTCACCGGCCACGCCAACCGCCCCCAGCCCCGCCGCTTCTCTCTTCAGTAGAGGCTTTCACAGCCTCTACACGTCACCAAGGGGGCCTCTCCTTCGGTCGGTCTCGGCTTGATAATGGATTCAAGTGCATAACGTCTACATATGCACTTGAATCCTCAACCGTCTTGGTAGACAATACTTTCTCGGTCTATCATTCCTAGTTGCTCTTCTCCGGCAGTATGTCAGATCAAAGGTCGATATGCCCGCCATAGGTGCCTTTAAAGGTTCGGCACCGATCGTCAAAATGGACGGGACAAACTACGAATTGTGGGCTATGCAGTTCCTCAGTCTTATGAAGTCATGTGGTAAGAAGCATATTCTTACCGAAGATGAACCGCCGGAGAAGACGAGAATATATGCCTCATGGGAGGCTGATGACGCGTATGCCAAAGTTTGGCTGTCAGGGACACTCACGATGGAGATAGCAAATGACGTCCTCCATCAGCCCACCGCCAAGGCGATGTGGGATATTCTGGCCACGACGTACTCTCAGGTACGGAACGAGACGAAGATGCTACAGCTGCAGCATGATATCTTTACCACAAAGCAAAATGGGAGGCCTCTTCATTCATTGTACACGTCCCTTCGTGGAATGTTCGAGAAACTCTATAGCACCATTCCACGCACAGCAACACCGGAACAGCAGAAGACGTTCCGCAACGCTACTATGGTTGGCGTTTTACTTGCTGCCCTGGACCCTGAGTATGAGGCAGCCCGCTCTCAGATTCTTGCCGATGCTACCATTCCGCCGATGGAAGAAGTATACAGAAGACTCAGCCGTGTACCTGTTCCATCGAGTACAGCGACTCCGCCTCCCTCGGCAATGGCAGTCTCCAGAGGTAGAGGTAGTTCATCCTCATTTCGTGGCAGAGGAAGTGGTGGACGTGGCCGGTCGTGTACGGTCTACATGCTCATTCTGTCGTCGTACTGGTCATTCGGAGGATACGTGCTATTCCAAGCATGGTTTTCCTCCTTCTGCACGGGTCGCGGATCATGTCCAGGGTCCACCAGCATCTACTCCAGATCACAGGTTCGAGGAGCTAGTGGCACGGCTTCGTGATATCATGCCACAGTCATCGTCAGAGGGTGCTGACGCCTCTGATATTGCAGCTTCGGCATCTGCCAGTACATCTGCCTCTGCCACTGCATCAGGTAGTCCTCCGGTCTCATATCATAACCATGATCTCACAGGTTGGATTGTTGATTCTGGAGCCACCCATCATCTATGTCATGATAGAGATATCCTGCAGTCCTATAGAGTTGTTCAGCCTGGTCGCTCTGTACTCATTGCTGATGGTACTCATTCCCCGATCGTCAGTTAGGGGGAGACGGATTTGCTGCCCTCTATGCACTTACAGAATGTTTTACATGCACCAGAATTCTCTATGAATCTATTATCCATTAGTCAGATTACTAGAGATTTGCATTGTCGTGCTATATTTGATCCATCTTCTGTTATTTTTCAGGACATACTAACGGGCAGGGTGATTGGCTGTGGTTCTGAGCACAATGGCCTCTATCGTCTTATACAGACCTCGTATGCTGGAGTCTCACTACATTCTCAAGGCTCCGTCTCACCATATACCTGGCATCTTCGGTTTGGTCACCTGCCACTACAGAAAATGCGCCACCTCCTGCCTCAGATATCTCCGGGTTCGTCTTTTCGTTGTGAAGCATGTCAGTTAGGGAAGCACCATCGGTCCAGCTTCCCCAGTCGTCAGGGTCAGAGCAGTCGCTCTCCATTTGAGTTATTTCACATAGATATTTGGGGTCCCAGTCGTGTCCCAGATCATCAGGGGCACAGGTTTTATCTAGTTGTTGTTGATGATTTTTCTAGAGTGTCCTGGACTTTTCTTCTCAAAAATAAATCAGAAGCAGGAAGTGTTATTCAAAATCTTATCAATGAAATTCAAAATGTTTTTTCATCTACCGTTAAGTATGTGCGTACTGACAATGCCTTGGAATTTTGCACTCGTTCTCTTGCTCGCTTCCTTTCTTCTAAAGGTATTATTTACCAAACCACATGTGCATACACATCTCAACAAAATGGTGTTGCAGAACGAAAGCATAGACACTTTCTTGATATTGCTCGCACATTACTTATTCAGAGTTCCGCACCCTTATCCTTTTGGGGGGATGCTATTCTTACAGCATGCTATCTGGTTAACCGCATGCCTACAACTGTACTTGGCGAAAAGTCTCCTTTCTCTCTTCTATTTCCTGACAAAGATTTGTTTACACTTACACCTCGGGTCTTTGGTACTGTTGCGTTTGTCCACCTGTTATCTCCAGGACTTGATAAGCTCTCTCCTAGGGCTATCAAGTGTGTTTTTGTGGGCTACTCCAGGACACAGAAAGGATATCGTTGTTATGATCCCATTCATAACAAATACTATGTGAGTGCTGATGTTACCTTTTTCGAACCAGTCATGTACTTCTCCCCTGCAGGTGACAGACTGATCTCCTCCACATCCACGGACTCTCATGTCTATGTGCCTCCACCTCCAAGTCTGAGTCAATCCTCTAATCCACCTCCACCACCACCACCACCTCCAGTTATACCATTTCCTAACATACCCATGGATGTTACCCATGGACTTGCTAGTTGAAACAGGAATGACTGGATGCAGACCTTCAAACATACCCATGGACCCGAGCATTAAGCTGTACGATGATGATACCGAAGAGGTGGACAAAAGAAGGTACAGAGAAATGGTGGGTAAGCTCCTATACATTACTATAACTCGACCGGATATTGCCTTTGCAGTAAACCGGGTGAGTCAATTTGTGGAGCAGCCTAGGCAAGTTCATATGGATGCTTTGTATATGATACTGAGATATCTGAAGTCTTCCCCAGGCACAGGGTTGCTATTCAGGAAAGATACAGATATGTCTATTTCAGCCTGTGCAGATGCAGATTATGCAGGATGTCCAAGGGATCGCAAATCTACTTTTGGATTTGCTATCTTCATAGGAAGTTCTTTAGTCTCTTGGAAAAGCAAGAAACAGACTGTTGTGGCGAGATCCAGTGCTGAATCTGAGTACAGAGCCATGGCACAAGCAAGCGCCGAGATGATGTGGGTTCGAGCAGTCTTAGAAGACTTGAATGTAGATGTCTCCTTGCCGATGAATCTCCAATGTGACAATCAGGCAGCATTGTTTATTGCCAATAATCCAGCCTTTCACGAGAGAACAAAGCACATTGAGGTGGATTGTCATTATACTAGAGACATGATTCAGAAGGGCTTCATTTCCACTTCTCATGTCAGTTCAGAGGACCAGACTGCTGACATATTCACCAAGCCATTGCTCAGAGGACCTTTCCAGAGATGTTCTTCCAAGCTGAGCATGATAGATATCTATGCTCCATCTTGAGGGGGAGTGTAGAGGTTTATATATGTTACGTTATATGTTGCGTTGTACTGCTTCGTATTTCCTATTTATCTTAGGTATGTCTATGTAATTTACCCAAGGGTTTTCTCCCTATATAAGAGACCCGAGGGCTCTATGGAATAACACACAACAGAGTACCAATTACTCCAACAGGAAGTACCCTTGTGAATAGTAACCAGGGTTGGGCCAACCCTGCCCAACCCTGCAACCAAACAGGCCCTTATGTAAGAAAGTCTACAACAGCTCTAAGAACGAAGTTGAATATTATCCTTCCTTTATAGGAAGCAGATTTTTTTAGGAATAAAGTGTGTCCGCCCATAATAATGGACACCTCACAAAATGTACTAATAGAAAATGTAAAGTCGGGGCATGATTCGCAACATTCTCAATATATAATCTCTCATTAAAGACAATCTCATTCCAAACCTAGCTAAATAGACCCTAACTACGCAATTGGCTTCAGTTGCTACAAGGTGGACCTAAATAATGTCGTTGCAAGAGATGACCATAAAGCACCAAAGAAGAAAAATCTAGCCAAGGGATGAAATCTTCTCTCCACAGTTCCCCAACACCCTCACAAGTGATTAATAAGTGCTCTAATTCCTCATATTCACCATCACAAAACAGGCATGCCATACCAACGTCGAATGCATACTTAGTGTTGGAGTATGTAATAGAGGGGTAATTGGATCTCTCCACAATCCAATTTAGTCCCACATCATCTATAAGTGGGACTCCGGTCTGTCTATGGGGCTAGACCGGAGTCCCACTTTTAGATGATGTGCCAAGATCCAATTACCCGTCTATTACATACTCCAACACTTAATCCTATCGATTTTAGTCATCAGACATCCTTGACACAACAGTTTGAAAAAAAAGTTTGACACCCAAGGATGACTTAGAAGTTAGAAGACCAAACAAATCTACAGTCGATGTATCCCTTGATCAAATATAATATGGCTAAAAAGGGCCTTCCAGGCCTTCTTAATTGAAAATTCATCATCATGCAACCTCCAATGATATACAAACTCTGAAGGCCCCTTAAAATGATTGAGATCTTTCGTCATCTTCAAAAACTCCATCATCCATTAATAAAAAATGCTGAACAAAATGAGGGGAGCCAAGTACAATCAGACTACATCTCAGAACAAGCAAATAACGATCATCAGCACATGAAAAAAAATCTGTGGGTACCTGACACTCAGGAGACCATCGCTCAGCCACTCATCTCACCAGAACTAGAAGGATCATCCATCGCCTAACATCGAACTCATATAGATACACATATCAAGAAGGATAAAAGTATATCCTTCTAAAAAGAGAGAGTGGAAACACCCTGATGCAAAGGAAGAGAAAATTGAGAGTGGATCCCATAAATACCCCTCACCCATTAGCATAGTAAGTCATCCCCACTCCCCCAAATCCTAAAGATCCGTTTAGAAAATAGATCTTTCTCCATCTTCTCACACCTCAAAATTCCAAAGCCCCCCCATCCTTAAGCAGCATCACCGACTTCTAAGCCACCAGTAGGACCTAACATGTGAAGCATTAGAGCTACGCCAAAAGAATCACTGCATTAAACTATCAGGGCTGCATGGGACACCACATGAGAGGAGACGAGTGGAGAGAGAAAATAAGGATAGCAACTAGAGTTTCCCTCAAAAGTGTCATATGGTTGCCACAAGATTTTTTTAGAATAAGTAAGGGTGAGCCCCCCTATTGGGAGTCACCGCCAAGTGAGTTTCATTAGAATAAAATATAGAGTACAAAGTTAAACCCTAACATGACAGTCAGAGGTTGTACAGCGCATTACAGTGGGCCACTACATTTTCAAAATAAAATCTCTGATTGTTGAATATCTTCTCATTTCGTGTCAACCAGATGACCCAGAGGGCCGCGAAAGCCTTCGAACAGTCGTTAGTAGAGTTTGCACCCATCGCCCGGACGGACGACCAGAAAGCTGAGAACGCCTCACTAGCTACCCCAACTCCTCCCATATCCTGCTAGAGTCCGAGCATCAGAAGAAGAGATGGTCTGGATCCTCATCCGCTTCCACACATCTGTCGCACCGGGTGTCCTCCAGCCCGAGTAGCCGTCGCCTCCTCGCCTTGTCAAGCAGCCGCCCTCGTCTCATGCACCACAGGAAGACTTTAACTCTAATTGGGATCTTCGCTGCCCGGACGATTTTGATATCCTGATTCAGCTCATTACACATCGGCCCGCGTTCGCAGTGCTCTGTAGACTCTCTTCACAGAGAACTTGTCATCTAACTACCGAAAGTGGTCACAGCAACTCGAGAGCTCCCCCGGGAGCGGGATTTCTGTCAACAAGCATAAGTACTCCGAACATTGATCGGATATCTCTGATGCCAAGCCCGCCTTCGTTGCGGTCCCTCATGACCTCCTCCCATTTAACCAGGTGCATGACTGGTCCCTGTTGTTTCCCTTCAGACCAGAAGAATCTCCGCATCAATGCTTCCACCTTTCTTCTCACCCCCACTGGCATTAATGTAGTAAAGAAGAAGAATATAGGTACCGCCGATAAAACATGCTTCAGCCTTCAGGAGGATCAACTTCCCTCCCCTAGATAAGGTGACTACTTTCCATCCAGCCAATCTCTGCTCCATCTGCCTAATGATCGCTTCCCAATGAGCATTCCTAGTTTTCCACCAACCAGCGAGAGCCCCATGTACGGGATGGGGAGCTCCCCCAGGGGGCAATCTGTGATCCTCGCAAGCATGAGATGCACCTCCACGTTGTGCCCAAAAGGAACGATCGGCGACTTCGACCTGTTGATCTCCAAGCCCGAAAGATCCCCAAAAATGTCAACCAGATTTGTTACATTTGCATTTTGATCCTTAGTGCCAACGAGGAATACAATAGTGTCATCCGCATATTGCAACAAGGGGATGGAGATGTCATCCTTCTGGAAACCCTCACACCAGCCCACCTTGACAGCCCGCCTTAATAGGACGCCCAACGTGTCGACCACCAGAATGAACAACATGGGTGCCAGCAAACACCCTTGCCTCACGCCACGTTGCGGTTGCGCCTGATTGCCACAAGATGGGAACAATGCCCTTGAACTTGAAACTTTGCGCTCCAACTTCCGAACCAAAAACACGCAATTCTCCTACCTAAGGTAACCACGCATCAAACGAGACCCCAAATAAGAGAATGGAAGGCTCCGACGAAGCATATCAAGAATGAGCACAACCCAAAATCTCCAACTCAAAGAGAACAAACAGAATCAAAGTGGACTTTGCCCAGTTAATACAAAGACTTAAAGCTCCTCAAAAGTATCAAGCATTGTAGAGATTCATTTAGCTTCAGCAACACCATCTTTCCAACACCATCTTTGATAAAACTTGGCATCATTTGCATCCAGAACAGAGGTATCGGAAAAGAGATATCATTAAACACACATATCAATACAAATTTCACGTTACACGCCATGCCTGACCATGCACACTATTGAAGTATATTTGGTTGTACTGGTATTAGAGCACTTGTCCTAGACCGGGGTTCTGACCTAATACCATCTCGCCGCCACCTTCGAGCATATCCTCAGCATGCGCGAGACCTCCTCCCTTATTTAGGACCCCGTGCGAGGCCTTTTCTCCTTCTCCAGGACACCGCTAATGCTACAGATCACCGCTAGAATCCCCTACACGCGTCGCCAGCTCTGTTACACCCTTCTAGGGCGCTACCAACGCCTTCAGCCAGCCATGAGGGCTGCCACAGGTGCCCTCATTACCTCCGCCATCCACCAACCAACGGTCGCCAGTCCTCCAGTTGACGTTGTAGTTTTTCCAAGTCACCAGGGCCTAGCATGGTCACTTGTCGATTGTGTCGGAAGGTTGTGATAGGAGGGATCAATCGCATGAAGCAACATTT
The DNA here is from genome assembly GCA_037367405.1 of Ottelia alismoides. Classification (NCBI taxonomy): domain Eukaryota; kingdom Viridiplantae; phylum Streptophyta; class Magnoliopsida; order Alismatales; family Hydrocharitaceae; genus Ottelia; species Ottelia alismoides. The sequence goes on along the minus strand of JAZKJV010009666.1, from coordinate 25,580 downwards.
GGCTCATATTAAAGGCTATATAGCATCTTGTCCTAAGGTGTCTCCCGAGGTGAAGAAAGAAATTATGGACAACATGGAAGAAATTAAAGTGAAAAGGAATGAGAAGACCTCGAGGATGAAAGACATTCAAGGGCAAATCTCCATCAAGATTAATCATTCCGTGGCTGATGAAGAGAGGGATGGGAAAAGGTTATGAACTTCAGCAGAAGAAGTGCCAACGGAGAATCTCCGCCAATCCACAATCAAAGATACCTTAGCCAAGGAGGAACGTGCACGCATGAATTCATTCATGGCAAAGTACTTCTATGACAATGACATTGCTTCGAATATTTTCAAAGTGACTCCTTTCTTCGAATATGCAAAGCAATTGGGCGGTATGGAAGATCGTACAAGCTTCCAACGTACTATGAGCTTACAGAAACTCTTTTAAAGGAACTAGTTAAGGAATCAACAGAGTTCTTGCAAGCGCAACGTTGTAGTTGGAAGACTTATTAATGTTCCATTAAAGTTGACAGCTTCTTCCTCGGTTTGTGAAAAGAATTGGAGCACTTTTGAGGCGGTAAAGTTAAAAAATTGGTGTCACGCATCTTAGATGCTACACATCATTGATGAGGTGGTTAATGATATATTTATGATTATTTTGTAGATCCACACGAAGAAAAGGAGCATGCTTGAATTCAAGTGATTAAATGATTTGGTGTATGTCAAATTCAACACCACGTTGGGGGATCGCCATCTTAAAAAATGAAATGATCCCTTTGTCACAAATGATAGAACCCATTTGAGAGATTTGGTGAAGAATATGAGGAGATGATGAGGTTTTCCACGGATCGGGGCAGACGTGGAACTTACTGGCTGATGCAACTGGCGCTAAAGATTTAGTGCAACATAGAATAAGCCAAAGGCATGCTACTGGTTCAATCTCATTGCTGAGTTTGAATGAGGAAGAACTCCTATCCGAGGAAGAAAGTGAATATGCAGATGAGACAATATCGCAGTGGAATTTGATGATGACTAGATTAGAATTTCTTTGTACTCAGTAGAATATTGTCGCTTTAACATTTCATTTTTCTTATGTTATCTTAATTAGTACTTTTGCTAATGTTATTTATTTTGAATTTTAGTTTTCTTTCAGATACTTACATATTTTGGTGATTGTTGTCAATTATTATGTGCGTTAACTTTTCTATTGAAGTATTGACATTCGATTGATAGAGATTGTTTTGACCACTATATGAAAGTCATCTTTTTTAGATCTTATGTTGGACCACAATTTACATAAATTTAGTTCATTTGTAGTCTATTTGTATATATTTATTTATTTATAAATAGAAAAATCTAAAACCGTGTAAAATCGCATATACCCCGCATATGCCCATGCATACCGCTTAATAGCTATCCAGTGACCTATCCTAACGTATACGTATATCGCTTTCCTGAACCTTGACAAGAACTAACCCATTTTCCAACTTGATGTGAAAGCGCTTTCCTCTATGGTGACCTCGATGAGGAGGTCTACATGATCAACATCCTGGTTACATAGTCGAGGGGGAGTGTGTATGCTAACTATGCAAGGTCATTTATCTCCTAAAGCAGAGCCCCAAGGTATGATTTGACAGACTCGCTACTGATATCAGCACTCTTGGTTAGGATGACATCTGACTACTCTATCTTTGTTCAGACGATGGGCTACTGACATCGTCATTCTTATTGTCTATGCTGATGATATGGTCGTCATGGAGACGATGAAGCCGGCATTTTAGAGACCAAGACCTTCTTCTAGAAGGACTTTGTCACGAAAGATCCAAGTTCCTCGAAGACGTACCTCCATGCCCTTCTGAGGGGCTCCTCCAATGTGGCTTCTAGCTCGAGTGCTAAGGTGGCATCTGATGTATTTGATGTTAATCATGTTGAATATGTTGTTTCCAAAACCGCTCCATCTCCTCTGGCTAAAGGTGTGGGGGTTGCGGAGAGTGATCTTGTTAGAGATTTTCAAGGTAGGCTTGGGCTTCCAGCAGTAAGAAAGTCTGTCGCATGAGTAGAGGATGCCTGAAAGATACGCCACACAGAGATTTGTTGGCATTTTCACAAAAGCGACGAAGACGTTAACGCTCTGAGTTAGGAGACTTGTTTCTCAAAGAAAGGGTACAAGGAAGAACCTAGTCTGGCAAGTCAAATCAGGTTTAAGATATTGTTCGTCCAATCGAGCAAGTGGAGGCAGTGGACACCTCGAATGTGGTAGAAAAGGTTCAGTTCGAGCGAACAATATGGCCCATATATGTAAGTTGGCCATGACTGTTGGAATGCATTTGCCATTTCTAACCCACTCTGTTTTGCAATGAAGTCTATCGTGGAAGATCGTGGTGTGCAAACGGTCGACTTTTTATGTGGAGCATGTTGTAGGATATGCCAATATGCAATTGTTATGTTTTCAACCCCGATTTTTGTATCTAATGGTTGCTTTCTTTGTAGCAAAGTACTTTTAACCTTTTGAGGTTTTCGGAGCACGCCCTTGAGGTGAAGACCTTTTTTCCTTTCAGAAAAAAGCTTCCCCAATATGTTGCCCATAGTAACTTCTAATGAGATGCAGTTCCAAGTTGAGCACGATGGAACTCTAGACTCCAGCTTGGAAGGGAGTCTCGAGAAACATAATATATCAAGGATATGGCGAGATCCTTAAGTGCATCACGGAAGCGTAAGGATCGCATCGTATGCGATCGTGATCGACTAGTCGCACTAGTTGCTCGATGCAGCGGAAATTAAAATTTTTCATGTGACGAAAACACATGATCCAAGAACACTTCTCGGATCGTTTCGTCTAAACCACAAACAAGTAATAGGATTACCTCTTGAAGCGTGGTTGCGATCGAGTCTCTAAACAAAGAGACCTCCTGTCTCAAGTCCGATCCGACGGAGGAGACGCTTGCGAGCGTGTTGATGAAACGCGTGCTTCTCGCAATCCATGTTGATGATCCAAGCGGAGGATCTCCTGATCTCGACACACGAGATCCGACGTCTTCTTCACGAGCGAGGCGCACCGAAGGAGACGGAGATCCACGAGCAAACGATCGGGTAGCATAACGACGATGCTGCGATGATGGAGAACCTCTCTAGGGCATCAATGGTAGACGACCACATGACAGGGAGAGAGAGAGTAAATGCGTAGAGAGAGAGAGACTTATGTTCTCATTATGTTGTTGTAACCAAGAAGAGCAAGGGGTGCCTCTCCTTTTATAATATTTTGGGATCCATGGATCTCAATCCATGCGACAACACAAATCCAATGGCTTACATTGATTTGTGTTTCTTTTAATGGCCAAGATTTTGTTGGTAAAAAACCAACAACAATTAATTTAATTTAGATTAAATATATATTGATAAATCAATATGATTTATTCTCAAATTAAATCAATCAAGCATGGACATTTATGGAATGAAGATTGCCTCCATACATAATATGGGATTTGGTGGCAATCTCATGTAATCTCAGGAGATCTCATGAGATTACATTATTCCATAGAAATCTCCAAGATTTATAACAACACTTGTTGTAAATTATTCTACAAAAAATAATTCATAATTATTTTGTGGATATTGCAATCTTGCCATTGGAAAATTGTGAATCACATTCACAACCCAAAATAAAATGTGAATTACATTTTCAATTAATTGTCCAGTGTGAATCCAATTCACATCAACATTTAATTAACAAATGTAAATTACAAATAGCTCTCTCTTATATATTATAAATAACATGTATAATATATATGACTAATATGGACATTGCTATCCACATTATTCATATCCATGATAATTAAATCACATTTAATCATCTTGGATCTCTATTCTCATGTGCCCAAATAATATGAATCACATTCACATATTCGCATCTTTGATAATTAAATCACATTTAATTATCTAAAATAACTCTCCTTATAATATGAATCAAATTCATGTTATTCATGACAATTAAATCACATTTAATTATCCATTTTTTCAGTGCTCAGATACTTGTATCAACAATGAAATTATCCTGAACTCTTTCAAGGATAATGTGCTTTCTCCGTGGATACTTAAAGATAAGGACAGGGCGATTGTATTGTTCCACGTATAGTGACTTGGATATTGAGATCATATCTCAAATGCATATCGCGGGCCTCCCATAGATGCTTGATTAAATCAAGACCGCAAATCTAATCTTCTCATTGCATCTGAATCACATTCAGATCAATGTCCAACATTTGGACCAAGATCATATTACTTCTCTACTGAGATGAGTCACTAAAATCCAGACCCGTTTCATCACTCCCTAGGAATGGAAGCGTCATGATTATACAATCGTTTATGATCACATCACCCTCAGGTATTCTCAATACATGTACATCCTGCATACTGGAAGACTCAGAATAAACCTGAAGTATTAGATCAACTTTATATTGTCTACTTCATGGTTTTATCAATAAGTTTCTCATTCGATCATTGAGAGTCAGTATCGATCATATACTTTCCAAAAGCATATATCATACCTAGGTTTTGATCATATACTTTCCAAAAGTATAGATCAACCCTACAAATTCAGTCAAGCTGCCAAAGCAAGACGACCGTGCACAGAATTTGATCCTTCCCAATATCTCATGAGTGAGCTCATGTCTACCGGTTCAGTAACTGAACATGTATGATTCCTTTGAAAGATCGTATTACTCATATGCCCTTACATGCACACCAGCGCGCCGGTGTATAGACCTTGATTAGATCATCAACCTATTGGTCTGCCACATGTACATACTCAAACATATAGTAACACATCTGTCTCCGCTCAGAGGATGTGTGCCTATATCATGACAGCATATGATATAGGACTTTAGTTATCTCGATCTCGTTAAGTCAACTCTTCGACCTAACTAATATGACACCTCTGAATCTCTATTCCTATGCAGAGGACCTGCATCGAGAGGTCGGTCAGATATCAGCCTAACTGAGAAAGGATTGCCATCTCCTACCCAGGTCGGAGATCATCTCTTAACAATCATTTGACGGTGCTTGATGAGTCCTCAATCGAACCCTTTAGATATTCATTCAAACACCAACCTCTATGATTCAATAGTTAAATCAACAGTTGTATGATTATTAAGATGGCCATGGTACATAATCCTAATTGTACTAAAGGACCTATTATGCAAATTATTTATTCTTCATTTCAGATGAGGGAATGATACTCGCAATAACATTTCTTGCATAATGGCTCGCCGTGGGCTCGCATGTCCAACAATCTCCCACTAGCCCAAAGAGCCATTATTGGGCTAATCATTGAAACCCGCACTCATGTGACAATCATATGCTATTTAAAAAATAGCTAGGTAAGCTGATCAGTCATTCTGTTCCTAAAAGACTATGCCAAGTCCTTTTACGGCACTTGCATATCTCCTAGTAACAGTGGTCGCATCCAATGCGAATGTTGCATCTTATGCAACCAATACTCAATCTTGTTAAAACTACTGTAGTGTCCTTGACACTATAGCTTAATAATTGTTATAACCAGTATTTTCATAATCCTTATCAGAATATCTTTATTCCAGGAGATCTTTATCTCCAAAGGTATATACAGTTAAGACCCTTATAGATCACTATCTATATAGTCTCAATTTCTTGAAGATAAGACTTAGATATCACTATCTCGAAAGTTTGTCATATTTGAAGATTTTGTTATTACTGCAATCAAGTGTTAAATCATCATAGTAGGATTAGCAACACTTTACTACTCCCACTGAATGGCAGATATCTGGTTTATGTACACATCTAGCATACGTTCAGCTTCTCGTAACTGATGCATAATGGCAAGCAGTTCTAGCATTCACTTCCTCAAGTCTTTGAGGTGTTATCCCTTTAGATAGGTCAATACCATATCTTAAGGGAAGGAAGCCTTCCTTAGAATTTTCCAAGAATGGAACATGTCCAAGGTGTGCTACAAATGTGACCGTCCCAATATCCTCTTCTCTTTGCTTCTGAACAACTTCAGAACTAAGATCTAAGAGGTATCCTTGAAATCATATTTCAAGATATGGAATAGCCATATCATAAAACACTTATTATCATCATTATATCATTCCAAATGATTAGGGTATTATCTACGTTTAGCATGATGAACACAAAGGCACTCCCACTAAGCTTCACATGGCTCATCAAGATTCTATCTGAAATCATAACATTTATAATTTCATCAAATCTTATGGTCCAACTTCAAGAAGCTTATTTGAGTCCATAGATGGATTCTTTAGCTTGCACATCTTGCTTTCCTCAACCACGAAGTCCTGGGGCTACTTCATGTGAATGTCCTCAGAGAGGTATTCATAGAGGAATGCAATCTTGACTTACATCTTGAAGATGCAATAGTCAAGTTGTGTAGCTAAGCAATATTCTGATGATTTTAAGCATGGTTACTGAAGAGAAAGTCTCATTGCAAGCAATGTCTTCCCTTCCGGTGTTGCGAACCGTACTTTGAAGGTCTCACCAGATTCCCTCTTTGATGCAAAATGAAATTCGGCGACGGTGAAAATAAAATTATCGAACAGTGGAATTATTTGGTAGAAGAAGTTGGAGGGGTTGAGAAGAGAAGCACGCCGGTTGCGCGAGATTCGAGGAGGAAGAAACGCGTAGATCGCGTGGGAGAAAGAGAGAGAGAGAGACGAGAGAGGAAGATAGAGAATAAATCTCAATTTTTGTGTATCAACTGAACTGCTTAAACAAATAGTCAATCATCCCTTTATATAGGAGGGATGAGGTTACAAGAATAGAATTCAAATTCAAACTAATTATCCTAATTTGACTCTAACCGACTAATTACGAAATTCAAATCTTTAACTAATTAATTGAGATCACAGGCGATCTCGTTTATTTAATTAAAATTGTGACGACTCAAATAAACGTAAATAAAATTAACAGATAAAAGTAGATAAAAATGCAGCCCTATTTATCCATTTCACGCTGCATCAACTCTCCTCCGCTTGAAAAATTCGTCTCCCGACGAATTGCTGGTTCTGCAGGCTTGGAGATTGATAAATTTGAATCAGCGTCCTCGATCATCCCGTAGAAGAACTGATGTGGAGCGAATGGCGGGGTCCATGCATGTGGGATGCGAGTGTTGGCGACGTGGACTTCGTGACGGAAGAGCAGGTTGGGCGCATATGCGGGCTCCCATCCGAGTTTTATCCCTTTGACATGGTGCTCGAAGAACTGATGGGGCATCTTCATGACGATCAACTCGGCCTTTGGAGAGTCCATAGCAAAGCAATAGCACAAAGAGAGTAGAGGAGGAGATGCGTCCAATGAATTAAGCCATGAGGCCTTTAAATAGGTGAAATCCATAATCCTAATCCTATTTGGATAAGGAGGCCTTCTAGGTTTCTCCTTTTCAGCCCTTCTTTTGAAATATTTCTGCCCCAGGGGATTGGCATGCAAATTTCGTACCCCTTCAATCATGACCTTCCAGTAAATGTTTTTATGAGGGGTTTTCCGGCAAATTTTCCCATTCAGTTCCCTAATTTCCAGGGACTTGGTTGTGATTGTATCCCTAACTAGTGTTAGGGTTTTTTTTCTTCCTAACTAATTGGCGGCGACAAGAGGGATGGGGGAGGCGGCGCCCGTGAGTTCGTGCCCAGGCGTTCTGTGCGGCTGACGCTGCCCGCAAAGGTGGCGAGATGGACAGTGGGTGATTGGGGCGTTTGGCGGCAGTAGGGGTGGTGGCGGAGACGGTTGGGTGACTGCAGGGGAGGTGGGGATGGAATCGGGGAAGAGGGGGAAGGTTGCGGAACAGGGAGGCGAGGCGGAGAAGGTGGCATGTGGGGCGAGGCGGCGAGGGAAGGAAGGAGGTATGCGGGGAGAGGCGGCGAGGAGGGGAAGGAATTAAGCGGGGAGAGGCGGCGAGGAGGGGAAGGCGGAGGCGTAAGGGTTGGCGCGCAGAGGGATTGCGGATCTGTGACGGGAATGAGGGCGAGGGAGGGTGGCAGAGGAAGAGGGGATCGATATTTGGAGAGGGGCGGCGGTGTGGGAGATTAATTTTCGGTGGGAAAGAGATGCAGAAGGGGACACATGGTTTGGGGGGTGCATCGCGATGTTCCCTGGAGTGGAGGGAGAGGTTGACGGGGCGGGGGCAGGGGGAACCGGCGTTGGTGCATAGATCGCAGTGGGGGCGTCGGAGAGAGCATGGGGGATGGCGATGGTGCCGCAAAGGTGACGGGGTTGGAAGTGGCTTGCGGCGATGGTGGGGCGGTGATTGGGTTCGCAGGTGCAGGGGTTGGGGCCGGGGGTGCAGTTGTGGCCAGCGATAGAGGAGTTGGGGGGCTCACCAAGGGTGCGGGAAAGGCAAGGCAGGGTTGTAGCGAGGCTGAAACCGTTGTCGGAGGCGATGTCATCGATGGTGGCTGATCTGAAGTATCCTGGACTGCAAGCATTTTGTTGAAGACAATGATCTTTTCTTGACTTTTTTGATCAAAATCGGCTTCGGTGGTGGGAGACTTTGATTTGGCGGTGCATAGGGTCTCGAAGTCAGCCATCCAATCGCGAAACTTTGACTGGAAATCAAGTAGTAGGCCCATCATCTCCTTGTTGTAAGCTTCTTCGGCTCGTCGTTTCCGCTCCGACGAATGGTGGTGTTTCGTCACGTGTCGGCGCGAATGTCTGGACGGATCGTCAGATCGTGAGGACGATCTGTAGGCCATGCTCTAATACCAATTGATGCAAAAAGAAATTCGGTGACGGTGAAAATAAAATTATCGAACGGTGGAATTATTTGGTAGACGAAGTTGGAGGGGTTGAGAAGAAAAGCACGCCGGTTGCGCGAGATTCGAGGAGGAAGAAATGTGTAGATCGTGTGGGAGAAAGAGAGAGACGAGAGAGGGAGATAGAGAATAAATCTCAATTTTTTTGTATCAACTGAACTGCTTAAACAAATAGCCAATCATCCCTTTATATAGGAGGGATGAGGTTACAAAAATAGAATTCAAATTCAAATTCAAACTAATTATCCTAATTTGACTCTAACCGACTAATTACAAAATTCAAATCTTTAACTAATTAATTGAGATCACAGGCGATCTCGTTTATTTAATTAAAATTGCGACGACTCAAGTAAACGTAAATAAAATTAACGGATAAAAGTATATAAAAATGCAACCCTATTTATCCATTTCACGCTGCACCACTCTTTATCTCGAAGATCCATTTACACCCAACAGGTTTTACCCTTATAAGTGGATCCTCGAGGGTCCATATACAACACTTGTATATGAAATCTACTTTAGACTTTATTGCTAAAATCCATCTTTCCATGTCATGATCCTCTGGAGCTTCATCACATGTAGTCTGATCATCGTTAGACTTAATTGACACATGGAATACATCCTCAAACTCATTTGAAGAGGTATTAGTGTTTCATCTTTAATTATCCTTTTAGTTTCTGATTTTAGGAGCCTCATTATCATCTCAAGATTAAATGAGTTCCTTGACTTCATTTTATCTTGATTCTCAAGAGAGGCATCTTCTAAGAATCACATTCTCAGAAATGAGATCTTTTAAGAATCTCAAGGTCATAAAGTAGGTATCCAATACCATCCTTTATTTTCCTAATGAAGTAGCACTCTCTAGTGCTCAATTCCAGCTTACTTGCATGGAACCTTATTAAGGATATATAATGTAGTCTCTAATACACATATACCTGGAAACTAAGAGGTAATTATGCTAAAAATCATCATTAATCAAATCATGTCACACATGATCCAATTGTATCTCCCAATAACTCTATTGAGTTAGGGTGCATCAGGAGGAAAGAGATAAACCATATCTCTATAAGGTATTCCATGAATTCATCTAATAGGTACAAGCTACCTAGATTAGATCAAATTCATTTTATCTTCCTTCAAACTTTGGTTCTAAACCAAAATTATGAAATCTTTGAACATTTCAAAGGTTTCTTAGGTAAAGATAAGAAATCTCATATCATACATAATCATCAATAGATATCACATATCCATAACGTTTACTATGATATAGATGATCCGTATACATCAATATGTATGGGATCCTAAATACCTTGACATCTTACACCTTTCCCAAGGAAGGGTGTATTGGACATATTTTACTTTTGAATACAATATTCATAAGTACGTAAGTTTTGAAATTTTAGACATTCTAAAGTTTCATTCTTACTTGTCTATTGATCAAATCAACAAGCAAACGTCCAAAGCTTGATGCCAGATCATTATCAAATGATCTTTATCCTCTTATTGATCTTTTAAGGTTTATTTTCATTATTAGAAATGTTAATGAACCATTCAATAATTTTCTAATTCAGTAGAGTCCTCTGGATGTTAGATTACTTTCTGAAATATATCCATCATAACTCTTTATGATAGGTCCATTCCAGAATTCATGTTTATTTCCAACACTTGGAAATAAACTATGATTGTATTCTAATATCCAGATCATAGAGACATTCTCCAAGACTAAGAGCTCCCACTGAAATAATGAAGTCTGTATATCCAATAGAGAATGTTGCAACAATTGCCTCAATATCCATGTAGATGACTATTAAACCCGAAGATCAAATTAATAATCTTGTAATACATATGCAACCAATTGCAAGTGTCATTAGAAGATTGTGATACAATTATTAGATTTTTATCTTATCAAATAAGAAAGTCAATTTCAATAATTAGATGTAGATTATTCCGATGCACTATCCGAGTCCTTCTCTAAGGATTCTGGATAGATTTGATAGCCATATTATCAACACATCATCTTATTGCAGTATTGGCATTCATCCAACTCTTTGGATGTCATATAGAAGTCATAGAAGTACGGTCAACTCTTTGACTTTCTTTCTCACATGGGTCAGACCCATGCTTCCAATTCGCTCTCTTCATCTATAAACAACCATTGTTCAAGACAAACAATCTCTTATGTTGAATTCAAAAGATTTTCAATATAAGAGCACTTCAACATTTATACATGCTTCATTCAATTCATACAATATGAATATTGTGAAGCTACAGGAATGACTAGAGTATAGACAGTGGAATGATGACACTCATCGTATCTACATCCATCTAGACTCTTAAGGCATTGGTTCAAGTAGGTATTCAAAAATTCTGAATACATCATCTCTTATAGAGCCACCACCCTGCATGATGCAGTGAACCATCTCATTCATGATAAATGTCAAGAGCACATATGCATGCCAGAATATCTTCATTGATTTTATAAGGATTATTTGACAATTGCGATCATCATCGACATGTCACTTACAAAGTACATCCGATGAGAGATCAAGACTATAGAGACATACAAACCCTAGGTTTGTAGTCCAATTATCTATTTAATTGTCATTCCTCATTATTATGAGGAAACTTGCACATTGCAACCACATACATTATGTGTCCAACTGCAAGTACAATATCTGGATCATGAGTCCAATCCATGATATTTTACTGGTTATTATTGAGTATAGAATTGAATGGGTTTAATAAAGGATTATTTGAAATGAGAAATTTGCATAAGTGTATATTTATATATATATATATACATATTTTACTTTGATTTAGGAGTTTTTATATCAAAGTTGTCTTGCCTTGTCAACAATGAAAGTTCATTCCCTTAATCACTTTCAATATAAGAGATATACTTACCATCATATCTCAGCAAGATTTGGGATCTCCTTCCTTATCTTTGTTACATCCCAATAATATGAGAACCTGTAACTCGGATAAAAAGAAGCGGGAACACATTTCGCCTTACAAGTCCAACTTGCATCTCCCAATTAGGTCTTTAATACCCAGACCCACCACCCCTAAGGCGATGTTGACCCGTCATTAATTGAACCAACAGTCAACAGGAATACAACTCGTTATGCGCAATCCAATATCACCCCAATAATATGAGGACTCGATATTAGGATCACTACGCATACGTCCTTACTCTTTCGAAAAGCGAAGAGCTCAATCCAAATGGATTGTACGCAGGAGCTGTCACTTCAGAAAGTGTCTCATACATACAATATTTGGCGGCGGAACCCTTCGCCTTGACAGGAGACCATGGATGCCACTTATGTCATCCTCCATTTAATATTCAAATTCTAATTAATCATTATGAATCATATTCATTACGATTAATTCTTCCAAGGGAAATACCACATCTATTTATAATAGAGTGTTTTAATTTTAATTGGATTCCAATTAATCTAATCATATTAAATTAATGATCCAATTAATATCCAATAAACAATCTTTATTGTAACTTGAATTATGGTATTATCTCAAATACGTATTATTTCGAATTTTAATAATTAGAAATACATCATGATTTCTTAAGCATTATACTAACCATACCCGTTATCATGGCCAGTACCGACGGAAGTGGGACAGACCGCACATGGTGCAACCTGCTACCCCAACGCTCCCCGACTAGACACCATATCTACCTCGGGAAAGGATAATGCAAAATAGATCACTTTGTACTTGAGATGATCATCGGTTCTTCAACCGAAATTATACCATATAATAATAATCAAAACAATTTTTGATTAACATTATAGTGAGATTTGCTAAACAAATCCCAAATCCTATTCAAGTAACATGTTTGTTAGATTGTAGATCATGTAGATCATGTAACCAATTAGCGATCTAGATCACATCTAATCAAATATTGGTTAAGGCAATGTCATTTAAGGAAATAATTATCATCAAATATTTCACAAATATTTATACACAATTATTCCAAGAAATTATTCCAGGAAAAATTAATCCAGGAAATTAAACAATTTAATTTCACTAATTGATTAAATGACAATAACTAGGTTCTTGATTAGGAAAGTATTTCCAGCAGTGATCCTCACTTACTAAAAATATCATATCTCAATCAATTTAAATTCAAATTAAGCAAAATAAGTTTCTAAAGTTTGCTAATTTCATTTACAACAAAACGTAAGTGATTTGCATGCATTTCAAGGCATTTCAAATCCGCAATTAACTCTTTAATTGCGTTGAGATTCGCAGTCCCCAAAACTGTGGATACATGTTCACTAAAAGGACCATAACTTGAGCAAATGGAATCGAAATCACGCAAACTCAGATACTACGGTTTCCTTATTTAATGGGGAACAAGATACAATTATTATTTTCGTGTTTAAGCAATTTAAACAGTGCTGAAAATAATCTCAAAACAGAGATGCGAAAATGAAATGCAAGAAAACTTTCGCAAACCCTAATGAACCAAACTCGTCCTCTGTTCATGGATCGCATCCAAAACATTCAACCTAAGGCTCTGATACTACTTGAAGGATATGGCGAGATCTTTAAGCGCATCACGGAAGCGTGAGGATTGCATCGTATGCGATCGTGAGCGACTAGTCGCACTAGTTGCTCGATGCAACGGAAATTAAAATTTTTCATGTGACGAAACCACATGATCCAAGAACACTTCTCGGATCGTTTCGTCTAAACCACAAATAAGTAATAGGATTACCTCCTGAAGCGTGGTTGTGATCGAGACTCTAAACAAAGAGACCTCCTGTCTCAAGTCCGATTCGACGGAGGAGACGCTTGCGAGCGTGTTGATGAAACGTGTGCTTCTTACAATCCATGTTGATGATCCAAGCGGAGGATCTCCTAATCTCGACACACGAGATCCGATGTCTTCTTCACGAGCGAGGCACGCCGAAGGAGACGGAGATCCACGAGCAAACGATCGGGCAGCATAACGACGACGCTGCAGTGATGGAGAACCTCTCTAGGGCATCCATGGTGGACGACCACATGAGAGGGAGAGAGAGAGTAGATGCGTAGAGACAGAGAGAGAGAGAGAGAGAGACTTATGTTATCATTGTGTTATTGTAACCAAGAAGAGCAAGGGGTGTCTCTCCTTTTATAATATTTTGGGATCCATAGATCTCAATCCATGGGACAACACAAATCCAATGGCTTACATTGATTTGTCTTTCTTTTAATGGCCAAGATTTTGATGGTAAAAAACCAACAACAATTAATTTAATTTACATTAAATATATATATTGATAAATCAATATGATTTATTCTCAAATTAAATCAATCAAGCATGGAGATTTATGGAATGAAGATTGCCTCCATCCATAATATGGGATTTGGTAGCAAACTCATGTAATCTCATGAGATCTCATGAGATTACATTATTCCATGGATTTACAACAACACTTGTTGTAAATTATTCTACAAAAAATAATTCATAATTATTTTGTGGATATTGCAATCTTGCCATTGGAAAATTGTGAATCACATTCACAACCCAAAATAAAATGTGAATTACATTTTCAATTAATTGTCCAGTGTGAATCCAATTCACATCAACATTTAATTAACAAATGTAAATTACAAATAGCTCTCTCTTATATATTATAAATAACATGTATAATATATATGACTAATATGGATATTGCTATCTACATTATTCATATCCATGATAATTAAATCATATTTAATCATCTTGGATCTCTATTCTCATGTGCCCAAATAATATAAATCACATTCACATAATTCACATCTTTGATAATTAAATCACATTTAATTATCTAATATAACTCTCCTTATAATATGAATCAAATTCATGTTATTCATGATAATTAAATCACATTTAATTATCCATTTTCTCAATGCTCAGATACTTGTGTCAACAATGAAATTATCCTAAACTCTTTCAACGATAATGCGCTTTCTCCGCGGATACTTGGAGATAAGGACAGGGCAATTGTATTGTTCCACGTATAGTGACTTGGATATTGAGATCATATCTCAAATCCAGATCGCGGGCCTCCCATAGATGCTTGATTAAATCAAGACCGCAAATCTAATCTTCTCATTGCATCTGAATCACATCCAGATCAATGTCCAACATTTGGACCAAGATCATATTACTTCTCTACTGAGATGAGTCACTAAAATCTATACCCGTTTCATCACTCCCTAGGAATGGAAGCGTCATGATTATACAATCGTTTATGATCACATCACCCTCAGGTATTCTCAATACATGTACATCCTGCATACTGGAAGACTCAGAATAAACCCGAAGTATTAGATCAACTTTATATTGTCTACTTCATGGTTTTATCAATAAGTTTCTCATTCGATCATTGAGAGTCAGTATCGATCATATACTTTCCAAAAGCATATATCATACCTAGGTTTTGATCATATACTTTCCAAAAGTATAGATCAACCCTACAAATTCAGTCAAGCTGCCAAAGCAAGACGACCGTGCACAGAATTTGATCCTTCCCAATATCTCATGAGTGAGCTCATGTCTACCGGTTCAGTAACTGAACATGTATGATTCCTTTGAAAGATCGTATTACTCATATGCCCTTACATGCACACCAGCGCGCCGGTGTATAGACCTTGATTAGATCATCAACCTATTGGTCTGCCACATGTACATACTCAAACATATAGTAACACATCTGTCTCCGCTCAGAGGATGTGTGCCTATATCATGACAGCATATGATATAGGACTTTAGTTATCTCGATCTCGTTAAGTCAACTCTTCGACCTAACTATCTGACACCTCTGAATCTCTATTCCTATGCAGAGGACATGCGTCAAGATGTCGGTCAGATATCAGCCTAACTGAGAAAGGATTGTCATCTCCTACCCAGGCTGGAGATCATCTCTTAACAATCATTTGACGGTGCTTGATGAGTCCTCAATCGAACCCTTTAGATATTCATTCAAACACCAGCCTCTATGATTCAATAGTTGAATGAACAGCTGTATGATTATTAAGATGGCCATGGTACATAACCCTAATTGTACTAAGGGACCTATTATGCAAATTATTTATTCTTTATTTCAAATCAGGGAATGATACTCGCAATAACATTTGTTGCATAATGGCTCGTTGTGGGCTCGCATGTCCAACAATATAGTCTTTTTGTGATTTTCTTTTGTTGGTTCTCTATAGTTATCCCAATGATTTCACTGTATAGGAGACTATAGGGTGCCCTATTTGGTTCATAATATATATTCTTATTATTTATGTTTCATGTATATAAAAAAGTTTAATTATAGTATTATACCCGATAGCTTGAATTTTTACAAGGAGGTCCATAATATTTAGATTTTCCACCACAATTTCAACTTAGTCGACATTGCCAGATTGAATGAAGTTTAACCTCGTTAGCGTCAAGTTTCATGTCACAAAAAAGAGATGCAACAAAGTATATCATTTTTCTTCATTACAATCAATTATTTATCCCAAAGCATATTGTTGTCTTTATTATAATTAATTGCTCATAAGTCTAATATTAATAATACCGGACTTTTTAAAAACCTAAGATTAATGATTATACTTAATATAATTATTATAATTACAATTACTTATCATGTCAATTTTGTCAATTCCAAATACTTCAAAAGCATTCACATCTATAACAAAATTAATGAATAGAATGAATAACACTGAGATTTTGACTTTCTGGGAGTGTATTTTTTTTAATTCACTCCACTCATCCTACATTCCTTTCTCAATCCAAAGTCTTTCTTTATCTTATGTGCCCAGTATGTTCCTCTTCTCTTTCCAAACACCCAGATTGGATCTAGAGTCATGCACAATGATCTTCTTGGATTTTATAAATAGTCAAGTATAATCATATTTTGAGGTAAATTAATGAACACTAGGCGGTACGACTGGGTAATTCCCCAATAAAATATTGTCATAGATCTAGTGCAAACCATGTTATAACATGTGCAATGTCCTTATGATCCGTCATTAATAATTTTTAAACGGAAAGCTTCCAGGTAGGAATCCTCCAAGATCGGTTTTCTTGTTGCATGTGTGTAAAGTCTTCGAAAATAAACAATGTTAACGTAGCCTCTTCTATTTTTACTTGAAAAATAATAATAAAGAACTATATAAATATTGAAATGCAAAGCTCACATTTCTCGCAGAAGCTATGCTGGCAGCAAGGTATCATCACAGCATCCTTGAAAACTGAGTTGCAAAGTGAACATTTTAATTCAATTGGAAAATCCGGGTACAGAAATTGAGAAGATGGCAAATCATGGTTCCTACAAATAAAAGAACATAAGGGAATATCAAGATGCGATGCTAATTATTTAAAGACAGCTCATTAATCGTGATGAATAAACAGTAGTACTTTCATACCCATAGAATTTCTTAGACTCCATTGCTTGACATGTAGGCTTCAAGTTTTTCCCGTTATCACAGTATAAATATAACTGATGGCATTTCTTGGCTGAATTATCTAGCAAGAGAGAAACAAATGTAAAAAGACAAGACGTTATTGCTGAAAGAAGGGAGATAGATAGGAGGAATGAAAATGAGCTAGGAATAGCTGCAAGGGTTTCAATTTGGAAAGAACACAACAGCAAAGTGAAACTCCTTAGACCACAAGCAATAAAAATAAAAGAACTTGAACACTAGTCCATTTTCAAACAAACAAAAAAAGAATAAGCATCATTGGTTCAATCCAGAGTGATGGAGGGTGCTGTGAATTCATCTTCTCTTGCCCCCTTTGATTTGAGCACGCCTGACTAGAATCTAAAAAAATTCCTTTCCCGCCCAGCTTAATATATTCTAGTGGTTATGTCTACAGCTAGATTTTGATACCTGCAAATATCAATATATAAAAGTTATGTTATAAGAATGATAAATGTTATAAAAGTTTTCAAAACATCTATATATTTAACAAAGTTGAGAGAGAGAGCCTTAACAACTTCGGCGCCCTTCAGTTTTGAAGTGTGCAAGCGGGCGGGAGGGAAGAAGGATGAACTCAAGTACAGAAATATAAATACTAACAACTATAAAAGCTCCAAGTTGAACACCTTCAAAGTAAACTCACCTACGGAATTATAAGCACCAGGTGCCGACTCAGCACAGCTATTACAATTATAAGAAGGTTTAACAGACATTAAATGTACCTTTTGACTCCGCCTCACTGAGATCACTTCCATCTTTGTTCTCAAATGCAGAAGCATGTTCTCTAAAGCTGCGAAAGATGGAATGTATGATAGAGGTAATGGAATTCGAATATCAAAGAATACTGACATGCATTTTTTTAAAAGTTGCAAAGAACAATAACAACAACAACAAAACCTTTTCCCACATTACGCAGGGTCGGCTACATGGAAAAAGCTAGTAGACATGCTACTAGGACTAATTGGCGCATTATCCCTTGTTTCCATAAGATTCAAGATTCAGGCAGTCAATGGATGAGATAATTGGTTGAACTCGGTGGATTGTGACGAGGCAAGCAGTTGCCCTCCCACCTTTCCATCAAACAAGGCCTTAAATGTCATATTTTAGTTTTGTTTCGGTGACTGACCGAAACAAAATTTTGGCCGAAATTCAGTCGAAGTTCGACTGAAATTTCGATCATTTCGGTCGGTTTTTGAACTAAGGTCCCCAAATTTCGGCCGATATAAGCCATTTCGGTCGAATTTCTGTCACTCACTGAAACCGAAATTCGGCCGAGTTTCAGCGAAATTTGATCCCATGCCATCAGAAATGCAGAAAAGCATTGAAGTCCCCGATAACAAGCCACGAAGGAGAAATGAAAGGAGACAAGGCCTTGATTTCATCCCATAGTACAGTTTTTCCAGGATGGTCGTTGAACTCCGACTTGATTTCATTCCATAATGCATTTTTATTTATAAAAGTTTCGATACTATATCTGGAAAAAAGCCACTCTCATTTATTGTAAATGAGACAGAAATTGGCTTTCTCCTATTTTCTCTCAGTTATTCTTTTTTTTTTGAAATCCTGAAATAGGGGGAGACACTCGACGGTGTTCGCCCCATCTTTTATTCAGAAAGCGAAAACAGAAACAAGAAGAAATACAAAGGCTACGACCTCAAGAGATTCCAATTACAAAACCCACTCCTCCACCAATCTCTTGGCATGTATCCCCACGTTTTCCTTATAAAAGCGCTGGCCCAAGAAAAGCAAGGCATTCCTCCCAGCCAAACAGCCCACAAGACGGCCAGAGGATAAAGCATCTCCCTCCTCGATCTACTCCTATTTGCTACCAGCGAGCTGCAAAACGTCTCGAGATCATCCACGCAACACCAGGCCAGATCGGCCCCCTGCCAAACCCGAATCACCTTGGGGCATTTGAAGAACAGATGTTCGACGGATTCAATCGCCTCCTCGCATAGAAGGCACCTGTCAGAGGTGGAACCCAGAAGCCTGGCACATCGGTCCCTCGTCATCAGCCTTTGTCTCCGAAACAGCCATAGGAAGAAACCAATTCGCTCAGGTATTTTGAGAGCCCAAAGGAACGCACAATCGCATACCATAATCTCCGAGCGGGAAGGCGGCAGCCTGCTGATAGCCCCAAAAGCCTTCCTAACCGTGAACATACCGGCACACCAATCTCAGTGGTCTCTCCCCTCCGACGGACGCCCCACCTCCCTGATTGCATCCAGCAAGGCTAAGAAATCCTCCAGTCTTTGGTTGGAGAAGTTAGAGGAGAAGGTCGAGCACCAATTTCCATCCGACCAGCAGGCTGCAACCGTCACAGAATTATCCGCAGCGAGAGCAAACAATCGCGGGAACCGCGAGCGAAGCCCCCCCCCCCGTCCAGTCGTCCGACCAAAAAGCGAAAGATTCGCACGCCCCCCCCCCCCAAGGACCGGTCTAAACAAAGATATATTCTTGGAGAAAACCTCCACGACCCCCCTCCAGAAGGGAGTGGGAGAGACCATTTGAGAATCCGGCAGCGGTGGTGCCCCCACAACACCGTAGATCTTGCGCAGCACGGTACACCCAAGCTCCTCCCCAGGTCCCCAAATTCTACTTGCCCACTTAAGAAGCAAGGCCTCGTTCATTTGCTCGAGACATTTCACACCCAGCCCACCCTGATTCTTCTTGAGCGTAATATCCTCCCACCCAACAAGGTGAATGCCCCTCGACCCCCCCCCCCCATGATTGCCCCATAAAAATCCACGCATCCGCTTCTCCAGCCGTCGCTGATACCCTTTGGAATACGTCGGTTCGAAAGGAAATAAATCGGGATGGAGGATAGGACCGCCTTGAGGAGGACCAAATGCCCCCCCCCCTCGACAAAACAGCCGACTTCCACCCCATCAATCTCGCCTCATCCTTCTCGACGACTCTGGGCCAATCTCTCGTCCTCGTTCTGCCCATAGCCAAGGGCATCCCCAGATATTCCAACGGCAAAGAGCTGCATCTCGACCCCAACGTCTGCGCACAAACATCGGCCTCCGCCACAGAGAGACCAATAGGGACAACCTTCGACTTATCCGCATTCTTGAACAACCCGGAAAGCTCGCTGAAGATTTCCAGAGCCACGGCCATGGCACTTGCCTCCGTACCCCCCCCCCTCAATGAAGAAGAGAGTATCGCCGACGAACTGCAGGAGCGGAACTAGTGATCCCTCCCTCGAGTAACCACTTGAGAGTCCGCAGTTGACTACACGAAGCGCAATGTTAGACAGGACGTCCGCAGCGAGGACAAACAACATAGGAGCAAGAGGGCACCCCTGGCGTACCCACCTCCGTGCGACCATTCACCAAGAACGTAAAAGAAGATGTTGTTACATAATGCCTCATCCACGTGATCCACCTCTCCGAGAACCCCCTCCTCCGCAGCATCGACCAAAGGAACCTCCAGTCGAGGCTATCGTAAGCCTTTGCAAAGTCCACCTTCCACAACACACCGCATTTATCCCTTCTCCGCCAGTCCGCAATGATCTCATACGCGTGAGTGAGGCAATCCGAGATCTGTCTCCCCGGAATAAAAGCAGATTGCAGCGGGGAGATAACGCTGCCAAGAACACAACTCAATCTACCGGCGAAGACCTTCGCAGTAATCAGATACAAAGCGTTAGAAACCGCAATAGGGCGGTAGTCGTCAATTGAATCCGGCGTCGAAGACTTGGGGAGTAAGATGATCATTGCACGGCTGACTCTTTCGAAGGCCGCATTGCCCAAACAGAATTCAGAGACGACCTCCAACACCTCATTGCCAACCAAATCCCAGAAGTCCTTGTAGAAAGATACGGGGAAACCATCTGGTCCAGGAGCGGCATCAGCATTCAGGTCCCAAACCGCATCCTTGATCTCCTCCAGGGTCACATCACGAGTGAGCATGTCACAAAAGGAGGTCGCCACAGGCGTTGTACCAAGGCCCAGCCACCTCCAAATCCTCGGTATGGTCCTCGATGAGACGTCTTTATAGTGGTTGATAATAGTTCTCCCCATTTCTTTGTTCCCTTCCACGCGGACTCCACCAACCAAGATCGAGCGCAGCGCATTAGACCGGCGCCTCCCACAGGCCACGCGATGGAAATAAGATGTGTTCGCGTCTCCCTCCCGCAGCCAAATACTTCTGGACCTCTGCCTCCATTCCGTGACCCGCTTGCGATCTTCGATGGCAACTTGATTCTGAGCAACTGCGCGACAAGCCAACTCGTCCACCGAGAGCTCCCTAAGGTCCTCCAATGCATCAAATCTCCGAATCACCTCCTCGGCCTCCTTCCTCGCCGCGCACCTAGCCGCCCAAGACTCCCTCTTAAAGGCAGATAGCCTTACACGCAAGGAGGTCAGCTTCTGGACAAAGCGAGACGCAGCGGACCCAGAAACAACCACGCTAGACCAATGAGAGACCACCACCTCCCTAAAGTTTTTCCTCCATTAGCCAACACTTTTCATATCTAAAGAGTCCCCTTAGCGCAGGGGCATCAACTGATTCCCACACAATTGGAGCGTGACCGGATAACGACCGTGGTTTGGCCCCCACAAAGGAATGAGCGAAGGACTCCAGAAGGTCGGGTGAAGCCAAAAAACGATCGATATGCGAGCGCGAGTTGGAGCTTCTCCACGTATAGGCGACGTCCTCCGCATCCATAGCCTCAAGACAACGACATCAATAGTGTGCGCAAAGTCGACCGACCCCAGGTCCTGCCCCCTGTTCCCAGGCCTGTCAGACGTCCGCAATGTCACGTTGAAGTCCCCCCCCCCCCAATGAGCCAGGGGACATCCGTGACCGACCTGCCCGCCTCAAGAAGATCCTCCCAAAGCTCTCCCCGCGTGACATTACAACATGGGCCATAAACACATGAGATAGCCAGCAGCAAAGAGGAGTCCGTGCATACCAGTAGGACCATCAGGACGCGTCTCCCGCGAATAACCGATTCGAAAGCCAGAGTCGAGGATTTCCCTCCATGCCATCAGCATCCCCCCAGAAGTGCCCACCGCATCTACCGCTCTGAATTGATCGATGCCCCCCTCACCAAAAGATCTCCAGATGCCGTCCGTGACCAGTGTTGTTAAAAGCGAGAGGCGCTCCAAGGCGCTAGGGGGTGCAAAACGCCCGAGGCGCTAGGCGCTCGCCTGAGAAAAGCAAGGCGCCATATATAAAAATAAATAAATTATGCACAAGTCTATGTAATATATGCACATACACACATGTGTATGCATGTGTAATTGTAAATATATGTATACTTATATTTCAATCTAAGACCAATCCAATATATTTGTGGGTGTGTTTACATGCACGTATATAAATGTCTACGTGTACTTGTGTGTGTGTGTATAGTTGTAAATATATGTATGTATAGCTTATATTTCAATTTAAAACCAATCCAACATATTTGTGGGTGTGTTTATAAGCGTGTATATAATTGTGTGCATGTACATGTCTATGTCTATGTATGTGTATATATATGCTATCACCAAATTATATTTTGCGATTAATCCACTATTTATTAATGTGTATGTATAATGTATGCATGTACTTGCATATGTATGTATATGTATTAAATATTTGTGTTTATGTGTGTATTTGTATGTATGTGCATCTGTATGCGTATATATTTGCATACATGTGTATGTGTTTATGTCTAAGTATGTGTACATATAAAAACCTAAATATGGATAAAAATCAAACAAAGTCGGTAAAAAGCCTTAATTTTGCCTTAGGCACTCAAGGCGAGCGCCTAGAGCCTCAAGCCAGGCGCTCGCCTGAGCGGCGCCTGAGGCAAAACGCCTCGCCTGGAAGGAGGCAAGGCGCTAGGGCCTCGTCTCGCCTCGCCTGGGAACCTAGGCGAGCGCCCGGAGGGCTTTTGACAACACTGTCCGTGACAGATTGAAGCTTCGTTTCTTGTAGCATAATGATGTCGCATCCCCATTCCACGATCTCGACCCCAAAATCCTCCGCTTGGTCGGGTCTCCGAGCCCACGAACATTCCAGGATAGAATTCTCATTTGGGACCGTCGTGCCTCCCATGAATGTGGCCACCCCAGCAGCCTCCGCAACGATATTCTTTAAAGTCGAGTCAGCTTGCACCTCCAAACGTGCAGATCTTGATCT
Organism: Ottelia alismoides; assembly: GCA_037367405.1. Taxonomy (NCBI): domain Eukaryota; kingdom Viridiplantae; phylum Streptophyta; class Magnoliopsida; order Alismatales; family Hydrocharitaceae; genus Ottelia; species Ottelia alismoides. The sequence continues at coordinate 2,208 of JAZKJV010009666.1, read as the reverse complement.
ACTCCTTTTGTATCTCTTCCAGCCCTCCTGTCACTTGTCCCCTCAGAAGACTGATCAGCGCCCGTGTTGGTGATCGGCAGCATGGTAGAAGCATTGGCGACAACAGCATCATAGGGGTCAACGGCGACCACGGTCGAGGACGAAGGTGATGGACCGAAGGTTGGCGATGGCTAGCTCCAGGTCCTCTCGTCCGCCACGAGAGGGTTGCTTAAGGAAGTTGACGACCGCTGTGGAAAACCAAGGACGAACCCCCAGACCCTCCACATGGGACGGACCAAGCCGACGAGGCCGAGAAGGCCACGTATGGCAAGGCATCAGCGGAGTCCGAAGATGCAGAGACGACCCGAGCAAAAACCGAATCCGAAAGGCCCTTCGCAACGAATAAAAGGTAAATGGTGCAGCCGGATCCACGAAAGGGTCCGCACGTGCAACTCGGGTTCTCAGACCCCACATCCAAAGCCATAGAGCAATGAGGCGGTGACCAGATAGTTACCCCTCTTTCTACGTCATCAGGCAAAGAGGAATTTTTTGGGAAGCCATGCACAGGACTCGAGATGAGCCCACGAACGGGCGCGTGCAATCAACCTCGCGCGTCGTTCCACCCAATGCTCCCCTCGGAAAGCCAACCGTAATCACAGAATGTGAACCGTCGCCGTTGAACCCACCGACGTTCTCCCTTGGTAGCTCCGGCGGTGGCGGAGGCTCCTCGATCTGCAGCTCGATTCTGAACGTGTAGCAACCTACCTCCATCTCCGCGAAAGAACTCCGACCTTGAGACTCATCCAAGAAGGCCCTGTTACATTCCAATAACACCACTGTGTCGTCCACCTGCGAGCCTAGTTTGAGCCCGTCTTCAAGCACCGCTCGAACCGTGCTCCACCACCCCACGGCCTTCCGCAAGCATCCTACCGTCTGAGATAAGAAAGGAACTCCCGTCACCCTTGCAACACAGACCTCCACCTCCGCACAGGAAACATCGGCAAAACGAAGATTTCTCTAGCAGACATTGCCAACATCACCATTCTGAAGAAGGCGATCCCTCTGGATTGCTGAGAGTCCACGGACACAGCACCTTCGACCATCAAGCTTCACAACATCTTCAGAGAACCTCGCCCCAAGGAAGCCTACAGGTGGTTCCACAAATCGTCCAACGCGATATCACCTTTCACCGCGAACCCGATCAGTGCATGCAAGTCGGTCCCTCGAACGTCCTTCCTTACCTCCTCAGAGGTCAATGAACCAGCCCCCCCCTCCCCGCAGGTTTAGGTTTATTCTCATGCTAAGTTGCACTTGCACGTCGAGGCACAACCGCAACTACCTCGGCGAAGGAAGCCCCCCCCCCCCCCCCCGGTTAACAGATGAAGCATAGGAGCTACGTGCCCGCGTTGACGAACCGAGCCCCTCGCAGGACCCTCAGCCGCAACCGTCCGAAGAGTAGACATGCACGTAGCTTGGCGGTGACCAGGCCTTCCACAGGAGAAGCATCTAGGCGGGGAAGAGCAGAACGACGCAACGTGCCCCCTAGCTCCACATCGGAAGCACCTCCCTCTCCGATTTCTTGTGTGACACATGCACCCACTCCCCATTTTCCCCTCCCGGCAGGCTCCGCACCACCACCTTTGACGTTCCTCTCGCCCTCCTCCCAGAACAACACCGACTTCCCTTCTCCGAGACCTCGCACGCTCCCTCACCTAACGGCCCGTTGCGAGCTCCCTCCTCGCGCCCCCTCTCTAGCACCACCCCAGCGCCGACCCCTCGCGAAGAAGCCTTACCACCTTCCCCCTGCGACGAGCCTCTCCCCAACGAGGCCCCATGCAGCGAGACACCCTGCGCTTCGAGCCCTCGAGGTCTCCACCAGCGCTCCATCTTCACTCTTCGGATCGGGTACGATTGCCCGTGAGAATCCTGTTATGAAATACTAGAATGCTGGAATACTCGATGGTTTGATTATTATGGTGGGGAAACCAGTGGAAGGAGTACTTGCTCTGGTTATTGGATCAATCTTCTCTCAGTTATTCTCTCAACCACTTCAATAATTATTCATTAATTATTGATCCTTCAATCCCATGCAACACGCGAAACTTCCTTCTCCTCACTCACTCAATCCAGCCTCTTTCATCCCTTATACATCCTTCCACTGGATATTCAATTGTTAATAAGAGATTATGGCATATGTCACCATGGAGCTTTATTTCAATTACTGATGAA